>CM057105.1:7080437-7237937 GCA_029959045.1 Taenioides sp. WSHXM2023
ATATAAATTCAAATTGGACATTTTGTCAAGGTACACCTGGAAATACCTCAAGACACAAAAACAAGATGTACATGTCAAACTGAGATATCATGGAAAGGAAATACTGTTTAGAGCTGAAAAAGGCAATTTTTGGATGGTAAATTCTCACTTGACAGCCTTGGCTTTGAGTTACATAATTTAATTTCAAATACATTTTCTACTGTCAATAATACAGTTTTATTGCAATTGTGTATTATTAATGTTCTAAACAAAGCAATATGTGCTGTGACCATCCAGGTATTGTCTAATATCTCATACTTTCCATGAAATTCATACTTCTAAACCTTAAAGGTGGTGGTAGCAACATTCTTAAAGCTCACAAGAGTCAATTTTTAATAAAGGACCTTTAAGACGCATTGTTAAAGCAAGTGTTTTATGTATTATTATTTTTGTTTCACTAGTAAACCAATGTAATATCTCCACAGTCATAAACATATAAACTGTGATCACAATTACAGTAATTAATCCAATGATATTTTAGCTAAGCGACATATGGCCTGCCACGACTCAGAGCCCATTTAGAGAGCAAAGAACCCCAATAACTGTCTTATAATTATCTTTGGTCTGATGTTTATAATCTGCTAATTAAAGATATCACTGGAACCATCAGACACCATAAACCAGACCATAAAAGACCAAATCAAGTCATGGGAGAATCTAAATTAAAATTAATTAGGGGCAAAGAAGCTGTCGCCCCGGCAACAAAAGACAATTAAAGATCTGAAGAGACAATAAAGCTGGAGTTACATGTGAGCATCAGGGCGACAGTGTTGTTTTGGCGAAATTTGAACACATTTTTGCCAGTGTGACCTCGTAAAACTCACAGCGCTGGATTAAATGTCCGAGAAAATACTAAAACTTACATAAACAGTCAATTGGCTTTTATAGCAAGCTAACAAGACGGTCATTATCGAAGAGACGAACGAGCAAAGATAAGACAGAACTACTTAAAGGTCCATGTTTTTAATGTTTTTTGTCTTGCCCCAGTACAGGTATATTGCATAAGCAGATCTAGAGGTCAAAATATGTCTGCTTGTCTGAGAATCAGGAAGTGCGTGTTAGCATGGTAGTTACTGTTAGCTTTACTCTGCTCTGGTTTGTAAAAGTTGTGGGAAGAGCTTATAAACTCATCATGGTGAATAATTAGGACGCTCTGAATGCAGAAAGTAAGTGAGGAATAACTTTGGACCACTGCAAACTGTTTGGAATGAACTAGCACCACCACCGTTAAAGGAGTACATCAAACGCAAAGACTATTCAGAAAGGACCACGCGAGCCACCACCAGGGGTGACTTGGTCATACCCCTCAGACGGACCACTTTTGGTCAGAATGTATTATCTGTCCAAGGTGGGAATCTGTGGAATAATCTACCACAAGCACTGAAAGAATGTCCTACGTATAGTTCTTTTAAAGCTCAAATGAAAAATTGGTTATGGTCAAACCAAACATGTCCTCATGTATAGTTGCACTATGATTTTAAAAGATCTTTTATGGACACATATTTGCATGTATTGAAGCTGTGGCCAAATTGACTGCAAAATAATGGGAATTGTGCAATGACTGGACTGTGAAATAATTTGGACTGTATGGACTGTATGGAGTGTGTAATAATGGGAACTGTGCAATGAGTGGGTGTGCAATAATGGGAACTGTGCAATGTATGGAGTGTGCAATAATGGGAACTGTGCAATGTATGGAGTGTGCAATAATGGGAACTGTGCAATGTATGGAATGTGCAATAATGGGAACTGTGCATTGTATGGAGTGTGTAATAATGGGAACTGTGCAATAATGGGAACTATGCAATGTATGGAGTGTGCAATAATGGGAACTGTGCAATGTATGGAGTGTGCAATAATGGGAACTGTGCAATGTATGGAGTGTGCAATAATGGGAACTGTGCAATGAGTGGTATTTTATTTGCTGTTTTTAATGTTGTGACCCCAGCCCTTTGGGACAACGGATGGAAATTAGCCTTAGGCTAATCCGGTGTGTTTACATTCATGTTGTGTCATGATTGTCCATTAACATGCTCTGTCCCAATCAAATAAATAAATAAATAAATAAAAATAAATAAGTTATGTTTTTCACATTTTTAAGACCGTAAAAATCAGGAATGGCGCTTTTAACATATTATGGTGTGCGTGTGTTCAGTGATAATAGGATTTTGATGGAACATTGTGAACAGTTGGCTGCAATTAAAAAAAAAAAAAAAAAAAGCATATCAGATCACAAAGGTTATATGGAAAAGTCTAAAAGAAAAAATAATTGTGTTGACTCCAGAGAGAGAAACTGAGGTTATGAAAAGTACTAAAGGTGTAGTATGTAACTTTTTCTGCTGAAGTCTCATTAAACTCCACCTGAAAAAAACTCATTAAACTCATCTATATCTCCTCTATAGAAACAAGCAGATGCCACTAGGCCAAATTACAGCTCAGATCTGTGGAGAGGCGTCTTCTTTTATAGTAAGAATGCACATGTTTTCCGAGGTATTTTAATAAAACACCTGCAATTGGGAAAAAAAAATATAATAATAATAATAAATAAATGTAATGCCATACTATGGAACTAATCAGGCAAAGCAACAGGCTAACATCTCCATGGAGACAAGAAAGTGACCACCAGAAAAGTTACATAGTGAACCTTTAGACGGACTTAGAACGTTATTGATGCACAAGGGAAGTTATTTGGACACAGTAGCTCACTCATCACAATAAATCTAATAACAAAATGGTAATAATAAATTGAAAATAAGAATAGATAGATTAGAATATTCATGTTTCTTTATTTGTCAAAAAGAACATTCAGAACGAATTGTGGCTACATTTTCTTATCTGAAGATGACTGTACACTTCTTACATAGATTACCAGTAAAATACACGCAGTGGATTTCCTTTGGGACGAGCACTTACAGCTTTTAAAATCGCGTCACCCTTCGCTAACCCCCCTTTACCGTTAACCTGAATCATATCGACATCACACTACACTTAAGGTCAATAGCCTCGCATACGTTTAGAGCTAAACCCTCTCCACGCCAAGACCGTACACAGCATTAAATCTGTATAATTTGCTGCTCGGGGCCGGTGTCATGGTGCCCTTGTACGAACATATGATTCACCATCTGTTAGCGCTCGCGTTAGCATCACAGACGGCCATTAGTGGTTTTATAGCTATGCTGGATGCGAGGATGCTAAGGTCAGAAGATCAGAAATGTGTGGAGATACCTGGATGTGGTGTTATCGTGGAGGGCAGTGGCACTGAGTGGGTGGGAGTAGTGCTTTTGTATTGTACTGTTAAGTGGATAAATAAATATTGTGGAAAAACATGCAATTTTGAGCTGAGGTTAGATGGAATAAAGATGATTTAGTTTGACGTAATCGTGATCTAATGTAGCCCTATTAAAGGGTCACTATGTAACATTTTTTTGGTCTGGGTGTGCCATCTGCTTGTCACTACGGAGATGTTATTATACTGTGTGTCTGAAATGTTCCACAGTATAATGAACTTATTTATCTCCCACTCACAGTTATAATGTATTTTAGCTACATCTGTAATTGAATGAATGCAAGATAATTGAATGTCATATTATGGAACATTCCAGACCAAGCAATAATATCACCATGGCGACAAGCAAGCGACGTCATCGGACCAAGTTAGAGGTGGCCTTGCTGATGGTTAGAATTTTTTTTTTTTTTTTTAATATATATATTTCAACACCTGTAGTTGAATAAATGCAAGATTGATCAATTTAATGACATATCATGGAACATAGACCCATAAATGATATCTCCATGGAAACAAGAGGTGACAGATTACATTTACAAACTATTGGTCAGTGCCACATGTTTATTAAACCTCCTTAATGTAGACCTGATTAAAACCTGCTGAATTTGACATAGTATTCTTCTACGTCATATTGTTCTAATGCTATTCCATTTGCATGATATCCAAATTTAAAGGTACATTGTGTAACTTTTCTGGTGGAGGGTCAGCCACCTGCTTGTCTCCATGGAGATATTACTGTTTCACCTTGATTATTCCAGAGTATGGAAATAAACTAAAGTAATCACAATGGAGACAGGTTAATGGTCAGATCTACGGAGAAGCAAACCTGCATATGGTAAAAAAATAAAAGTTTTTAAGGCATTTTGAGCTATAAAACACCTGTAATTGAACAAATGCACAGGTGATATGTTTAATGCCCTACTGTGGAACATTTCAGGCAAAGAAATAACATATCCATGGAGACACTTCGACACAAGAGGATCCTTCACCTTAGAAGTTACACAGTGCACCTTTAACACAATATATGCTGAGGACACATTTAAAAGTAACACAATACACACACACATACACAAACAGGGAGAATTGCCATCTACAGTCCGGACAAAATGTTTTAAATGTGGACAGCTGTATAATCTTGGCTCACAAAATACTACAAGTCTGTGTGCAAGCTGCTGAAGAGAAAACAATGAAGTGTAACTCAGTGCTGGCTTTGGGCCTAGTTATAAATATTGTATCTGCTTTGTCTCGCAACTCAATTTGGGAGATTACTGCAGATTGTGAACACCAGGTGGCACTGTAGGCTTTGCAAAGACTCATATCTGCACCACGCTGCAGCAGAAACCTGGAGTCTCCATTTACTCCGTGTATCTTGAGCACATGCCACTGCACAATCTTACATAACGAGCTGCAAGATTCATTCATTATTACGACATTATAACTGTAAATAAAGCACTGATTCTCAATGTGTAGTACTGGCAATGCAAGTGGTATGGATAAAGGAGTATTTTGTGGTTTAATTCTGGGTTAATTTCTTCATATAAGCAAGTTTTATGTCTAGTAGATGACTGGTATTGGTTTTTGTTTAGTTCGGATTCAGGCCTGGTTCAATACTGGTTTGTACCTTTGTTTAAACCTACACAATCAATACTGAGTCCCATGTAGTCCTATGTTAAGTCCTTCATTTTGTCTCATTTAGTTCTCATTCAGACTTGCTTTCTATAGTCTCAGAGTAGTTCAGATTTAAACCTAAGATCTGGTTTTGTTTAGTCCTGTAAAATATGTTTAGACCTGTTTAGACATGCTAATTCATCTGATATAATTTAAACCTGGTTCAGTCTTTAGAGCTGGTTTTATTTAATCCTGTATTATATAATCCTGTATTACTCTCAGTCCAGAGTCCAGACAGGGTTGAGGTCTGACTGAGACTTGGTTTGGTTCTTGTTTAAACATGGAGTTTTCTTGGTTTGTCTGAGTTAAATGGGGCTGCAGTGAAACATTCTTACTTAAGCTTTCTAGAAATCACAAATACTTTTTATTTTGATTTAACAAGGCCACACTTAGTCCTAGTCTAGACCTGGTTTAGTCTGGGTTAAGTTCTTTTTTTTTTAGACCTCAGTTCTAGACCTAGTTTAGTTCTGGTTGGGTCCCAGTAAGATCTGATTTTGTACATTTTTACAGAGAAAGTCAAATATTTCCAGAGATGGGACTTGACTAAAATGAAATACTCCCACACATTCTGTAGGTAGAAGACACTTTGTCATTTAAACCAGTGTATTTCTCTCCTGTGTACTGTGTGTGTGTGTGTGTGTGTGTGTGTGTGTGTATACGTGTGTATGTATATATGTGTATATGTGTGTATATGTGTGTATATATGCATGCCTATATGAGTACATCTCATAATTTGGAAAGGTTAGCAGTGCACAGTGTCAAATTGTCAGCGTGGAAAATTAATGAGCCCTCCAGGGTTGTTTCAATGCCAGTCCCATCTCCATTCACACCAGCACACGGAGCAGACTACACTCTCCCTGCATCTGGAGATTTGACTTTAGTGAAGACACAACGCTGCTCTGGACACGAAGAGAAAGACAGAAATGGAGGGATGGAGCTTGAGAAAAGGGAGTGAGATAGAGGGAGAGGATGAAAAGAGTAGGAGTGAATGAAAGAGGGAGACAGAGAGATAAGGGGGGACTGCCTGGATAGCCATTAAAAAGGTTGACATGGTGCAATGGGCTGTGGAGGAAGGTAACTTAGTACAGCTGACATAAAGGTGCACTATGTAACTTTTCCTGACAGGGAGTTCACCACCTGTCTGTCTCCATAGAGATGTTATTGCTCTCCCTGCGTGTTACACAGTTTGGTCTATGTCTGTAGCATTTACTGCAGGTGTTTTATTGATAAAACAATAACTTGGAAAAGGCGCTTGCCTCCACAGATCTGGCCTCTCATTTGTAAAGCATATGTTTGTATGTGACTCATACCGATTCATAAAAGGATAAGTTAACATGGGAATCCCCGGACTGATCCGTGAACTCTGACCTTTGCCTGCGTGGGCTTTCGGATGTAAGGCAGAAGATGAGCTGGCTCAGAAGGAAAGATTTTCACGTAATAATTCTTAGGAAATGTTTGGAAAAGATTCTGGTGGGAAAGTGGAAGTAGAAGCTGTCATAGTAACTCATCGTCTTAGAGACTGTAATAGCACACTCTCGCCTCACAGCAAGATAGTTCCTGGTTCAACTCCCAGACCTTTCTATGTGGAGTCTGCATGTTCTCCCTGTGTCTGAGTGGGCTTTCTCTGAGCCCCTAAATGTGGCGCTGCCCCTGACAGTTGCCCCAGTGACACTGAAGAATGGGTCAAATGCAGAGGACTAAGTTGACCTAAATAAAGTCCTGGCAGCGCAGTTTTGTTGAGTTGGGTCCTTCAACTTGAAGAGGAATAATAATATTTAGTTTTAGTTTTTCTGTTTGTTTGTGCTACCTAATAACTAAATCTGGTTTTCCTTTTTTTCTCTTGCTCTAAGAGAAGACGCCTCATTCATACATTCTTCTAAAACTACCCCAAATTACAAAGACAGATGTCTTCAGAGCTGCTACTGCAGTAACTTTGTCTTAGTTTTCAATTGGCTGCTCCAGTTCTGTTCACTACTTCTCCTATTTTTGATATACAGTAGTTAATGAAACCTGGGTATCCTCTTGTCTGCATTCCTCCGCTATACACCTCTCCCTCCTCTGTATCCTCTCTCCTCTTCTATACTCTATCCCCTCTCCCTCCTCTGTACCCTCTCTCCTTCTCTGTGCCCTTTCTCCTCCTCTATCTATACACCTCTCCCTCCTCTGTACCCTCTTACCTCCTCTGTACCCCCCGTCCTCTATCCCCTCCTCTGTCCCCTCCTCTATCCCCTCTCCTCTATCCCCTTTTCTCCTCCCTCTCTCCTCTTGGACTCTATGCTCAGATCTCTGGAGAATTGACGCGCCCGGCAGCAGTACACGCCGACAGCTTGTACCACAGCGGAGTAGGACACATGCTGCTAGGACTGCGAGCTTTGAACTCTGCCACAAGATCCTGAGCAAAGAAAAGAGCAGTGTTGTACAAGAGAGGTAAAAGTGAGTGCACCAGCGAAGGGAGAATGAGAGGGGAGAAAGAGAGAGGAGAGAGAGAGGTGAGAAGTAACATGAACTGAGCCTGAACCTGAAAGTTTAAGGATTTGGGAATATTTTGTTATTCTAAAAGTACATTGTCAGACTCGACTAGTGGTTTGCATAAAAATCTATATGCGACAAAAGTAAAGCTATGAAAAATGTATACTTGAATAAAATTGTGCTGGCATTAGTAGTGTAGTGGGGTAAGGTAGTGGGTAGTAGTAGTTTTGAATAAAAGTTGTAATAGTAAAAAATGTAGTAGTAGTAGTAGTTAAAGGCAGGTAGCAAGAATATATTGAGAAGTTCTGATCATTTGCAGCATTTGAATAGGAGTAGCCGTAAATGTGCACTATGTAGCTTTTTGGTTAGGGGTCCATCACCTACTTGTTTCTATGGAGATGTCATTGCTCTGCCTGGAATGTTCCACAGTATGACATTAAACAGCTCAACTTTACATTTATTCAATTACAGGTGGTTTTATAGCTCAAAAAATACCTAGAAAAACAGACATTCTGACTGTGAGTGGGGTCGCCTCTCCACAGATCTGACCTGCAACTTGGTCTGGTTTGGTCTCCATGAAGATACAAAGGTTTAATGCCAGACATTAGGGGTTATTTTTACACTTTTCAGGTTAATTTGACATGTATAAATTATTACTATATTTTATTTTTACTTGTACATATACATTTATATAATTATGCCTTATTTGACCTCTTGCTATGTATTATTACAATTTAAATTTTGTTATTTTGTTATTATATTATATTTATAATAAATATAATAATAAATAAATAAATATATTTATTATATATTTAATATAATATATTTATTATATTATATTATATTATATTATATTATATTATATTATATTATATTATATTATATTATATTATATTATGATGTCTGAGGTACTGGGTCCAAATAATTTCCCTTGTGGATCAATAATCAATAAAGATATTTTAACATGGCCGATAAATCCAAAATAATGCTCCAGGCCCATGTCCTCAGAGCTCATTACAGATTTCTCTTCCAGCAGACGAGATAAAAAGTCCCAAACAAAACCTTGTCTGTGTGGCTGTTGTCTAACTCATGAATGACATTTGTTCAAATCAGATTGTACCAAGGCATTTACATAGCGACAAGGAAACTGCCCGGAAATGTCAGAAAGAATTAGCTGGTAGTGATAGGGCACTGTGCTGTACTCTGTGGCATTTTGGCATTTGTGAAAGTCAAATGGGTTTCATTGATTAGTCTTTATGCTGATGCTCCTCTGTGTATAATGGTCTGGGAGATTTGTTTAGGCTCCTGTTCACCAGCTTTGGGTCTGAGCTTATACTGTAGTAGGTATGGAGTTTTCAACTTTAAAGCTCCTATATTACACAAAACTGACTCTTATGATCGTTTGACATGTTATAATGTTGTTACCTCATCAAAAACATACCTGGAGTTGTGTTTTGTTTCATCAGTGTTTGAGTAATCCTTTATTATTTGTCTGACTACTTCTCCAAAGCTCAAAATACTCTGCTCCACCTTGATGTCATGAACAGCTATACCTTTTACATTTAGTTCAGTAGAGATTGGAAATTCCAGGGCTGTAATGACAAGGTGGAACAGAGTGTTTTCAGAGATGAAATCTATTTTCTAATCTATGTTATAATGCTGTTTCCTCATCACAAACAAACCTAAAGTTGTGTTTTACTTAATTCGCACATGTTTTAACACACCATCCTGCATGTTTAGCCTGAGTTCTTCTCTCAGACGGAAAGCCACCTCGTGATGTCATATGGTGTCATGCAGGATTACTCATGTGTGAATGAAACAAAACGCGACTCTGGGTATGTTTTTGACGAGGTAACAACATTATAACAGTAACTGCGCAGTAACTACCCCTGATGTGAAAAAGTAAGAAATTCTAAAACAGTAGAAAATGTATGTACCTAATAATTTGGCCAGTCCATTCATTCCTAAAGCCTATTTTGGACAACGCAGTTCCCATTCGACTCCTTTAGAGGGCACTACATTACAGAATAAAGACCCCAATTGATCTCACACGAAGCCTGCATCTTTTTACAAATAAGAAAAATGAAACGACAAAAATACTCCCTTGTATCATAGTCAACATGTGTTTATCCTCTCGGTTGCAGTCAGCTGGAGACTGTGTTTCAATTGCAGAATGCTTTTCTTTGGAAATTTTTCAAAAAGGACCCACGCTGCGTCGTATTTGTGAAAGCTATAAACTCCACTCAACAACAGCCCCATTCCCGTTCCCCTTAGATAAAACAAAACGTAATTCACAAGAGAATCATAGAACGCCAGCTTTCCTCCTTCACACATCATTATACCTCCTACTGAAAGCTCTGCGTCGCTTGAAAATATATATCTTGGCTTATGCATACTACGTGCTAATTTGTCCAAAAACGCACTTGGCAGATTGGAGACGCTGGGTTTTCGTGAACGCTCAGGTCTATTGCAGGGGCGGGTTGATTTAGGGGAATTGGAAATGCTTTTTGTGATTTTGAATAAGTTTAGGCGCAGTGGAAAATGTACTTAGAATAGAATAGAAAGCAGTAGTTAATAAAGTGTGTTTGTTTAGATCTCGGTTTTATCTGATGTTGAGATAATATGCAGTACTCTTAGGCAAGACAATTCACCCGCATTGTCTAGTGTGAATGTGAAAAGTGTGTTAGTGGTAGGAGGGGTAGATGGCGTAGATTGGCAGCCTCGCTTCTGCCAGTTTACCCCAGGGCAGCTGTGGCTACAATAGTATTTTACCACCACAAGTATGGGAGTCAAATGGGAATTGTGTTGTCCAAAATGGGCTATAGGAATGAAAGGACTGGCCAAATTATGACGTACATACATTTTCTACTGGTTTAAATTTCTTACTACTGTGCAGTTACTGTTATAATGTTGTTACCTCGTTAAAAACATACCCGAAGTTGTGTTTTGTTTCATTCATACATGCGTAATCCTGCATGACGCCACATGACATCACAAGGTGGTTTTCCGTCTGAGAGAAGAACTCAGGCTAAACATGCAGGGTTTGTGTGTTAAAACATGCGCGAATGAAGCAAAACACAACTCCAGGTCTGTTTTTGATGAGGAAACACCATTATAACATAGAAACTATCGTAATACGGACCTTTGAAAAGCCTTGTTAGCGCAATTAGGGATGGGACAAGATCGCGAGACACAAAATTGCCACAAGATTATGCACACATGAGGAAAATGATCTTGCGAGGCTTTTCCCCCTGAATTTACCTTTGGCTTGGGCAAAAAAAGAGTTAAGAGTTGGTGAGTTATACAGTTTGAGAAGCTGTAGTTCCAAAAAGCAGTAGTACAATGCTAAAGTCTTACATAAAATAAATAGAAGCCAAAATTGTGAAATGGATGGCACTGCTTATTTATTAGAAATTATGTCAAAATCTCGTCTCGTCAGTCTCGTGGTGTGTTTCGTTTCATGAAAACTGTGTCTCATCCCACTCCTATGCTCTGTAAAGCGTGCTATATATATGCAGTGGTTTATTTGTGTGGTCCAAAATTTGACAGTTTTCAATAATAATATAACTGGGGCTTTTAAAATCTAAAATGTCATACGTTAAAAGTGCACTTTGTAACTTTGCTGGTGGACAGTAGCTCAGTTGTTAGAGCGTTTGTCCACTGATACGAAGGTTGGCAGTTTAAATCCCGCTCTCGACATAGACATCATTGGTAGAACGTTCAGACCCACTGACACACAGGTTGGCGGTGCGATTCCAGCGCCCACAGATGAACGCTGTCGTTATGTCCGTGTGTCCTGGGCGAGACACTTAACTCACCTCGCCCTCATTGTCTGCGTACTCTGGTGTATGAATGTGTGTGTGAAACTGTGAGTGGCTCCTTGACGTAAAGTGCTTTGAGTGCAGAAGAAGAAGGTGGAAAAGCGCTGTATAAAAATTACCATAACCATTTAACTATCGAGCACCAGGCCAAGGTCCAGGTCAGATCTATGGAGAAACAAGCCCATTCATAGTAAGAATGCTTTTTTATCTTATTCCTTTAGTAACTGAATAAATACAACATTTAGTTCAATGCCATACTGCGGAACATTCCAGTTGAAAGAACAGCATCACCATGGAGACTACTACTGCTATTTTCACATTTTACACTGTGTCCTGACATTTGTAGATTTAAAGGAGGTTTGTCTGACCCAGTTGTGTTTGATGCATCTGTGGATAAATCCTATCTGACATTTTGTGATTTTGTTGCCGTGACGATGAGCGAGGGATGAGGTGTGGGAGTGGACTCTTCTCCGGATCAGTCGTGATTATTCCAGCATTTATTAAATTACATTGATTTATGAGGGCTTTGTACGGAGCACAGTATATTAACTAAATGACTATTTAACTCAACACAGGAATTTCATTAACATCTGACCCCAGCAGTACCAGACAGCAGACTCACTGAGAGGACAGAGGCGGCAAGACCAGGACTTCACTGCAGCCACAGAACCAGGACTAAACCAGGACTGAACCAGGACTAAACTAAGGCTAAACCAGGGCTAAACCAGGGCTACACCAGAGCTAAACCAGGGCTAAACCAGGACCAAACCAGGGCTAAACCAGGACAAAACCAGGACCAAACCAGGATAGAACCGAGGAAGGAGGGAACTAACAAGGGACTAAATAAGGGTCTAAACATGGGCAATACCTATTCTAAACCAGGGAAGAACCAGAACTAAACCAGGGCTAAACCAAGACAAAATCAGGACTGGACCAGAACAAAGCCAAGACAAAATAAGGACTGGAACTGGACTGGACTAGGACAAAGTCAGGACTAAACCAGGACTAAACCAGGACTGGACAGGACAAAACCAGAAAAATGGTTACTAAACCTGGGCAGAATCAGGACTAAACAGACTAAAACAGATCTAAACCAGGATTATTTTAATACTAATTCATCACTAAAACAATTTAATCTAATACACTATATTTCTAGTTTGCAAACAAAAAACATTTCCAAAGTGCTGCACATATAGTGAAATTAAAATCAACGAACACCGTAAATGGCTAGCAAAACAGGACTGGAATAGGACTAAACAAGGACCAGAGCAGTTCTAAAACAGATCCACATTTGGACTAAAGCTGGACTAAAACCTGGAACAACATTCAACCAGAACTGAACCAAGTCTGATCTAGTATTCCGACTTACAATGAGTACTGCTCCCGTTTATTAAGATATAAATGGACTGACAAAGCATGTTTAATGTAATATTTTTTTTTTTAACTTTACCGATTCTTACCTGCAGGCTCATTTGGTTAATCAGCACCAACGCAGTGTAAAACCAACCCTCACTATGAAATAACACGACAAGGATTAATCCCTGTATTTAAAGCTGCTGATGGGAGATAAGAGATTGTTGTTTTGTAAATGAGCCTGACGTGAGATACTGATCTGGTGCTACACTGATTTAAACACGGCGTAACAGGATAAATTACACTTTTCATTAAATGTTGAGATAATAATTAGGCCTAAATGATTATGAATGAATGTGTATCAAAGCCTCTATAAATCATCAAACTGCTACTGTCAACATTGTGGGACCTACAATGACCAAGCGACAGGTTAAGAAATGCATTCGACAGGTTTAAATCAACACTATAATAACTGAATGAGGCAATGAAAGAAAGCAGGATTGGTGTAAGGTTTTTAAAGGTGCACTGTGGAACATTTTTTAGTGGAGGCACCTGCTTGTCTCCATGGAGATGTCGTTGCTCTGATTAAACAGCTCTAACTTACCGTATTTATTCAATTACAGGTTTTATAGCTAAAAATACCTAGAAAAACAGGCATTCTGACTGTGAGCAGGGTTGCCTCTCCACAGATCTGACCTGTAACTTGGTATGGTTTGGTCTCCATGAAGATAGAAAGGGTTAATAAAAAAAGTGAATAATAAATAATAATAAAAAGATAGAAAGGCTATACTAAAGCAATAAAGCAATAACATCTCTATGGAAAAAACATCTGACGGACCCTCCACCAGAAAAGTTACACAGTGTATCTTTAAGTTCTATTGTAATATTCTATTTTATTACTTTAGATCTTCTTAGTGGAGCAGATGGAACCAAGTGAGACCAAGAAAGTCAGTTCCAGAGAATACGCAAACACATTAAAGGTGGATTATGTAACTTTTCTGGTGAAGGGTCGGTCCCATTTTTGTCTCCATGGAGAAGATGTTGTCTAGAAGGTTCCACGGTATCCAAGAGACAGCAGCAGGGAGCAGATCACCCAGAAGAAAAGTTACATAGTGCAGCTTTAAACAAGTATGGTCCTGCATTTGACCCACTGTACAACCAGCTGTGAGTGACTGTAGCGCCTGGGGACCCATCTCTAGCTCTTTTCAAAGATTATCTAGTCTAAAAATGAAATGAACCAAAGGAAGGAAGTTCAGTTCATTTTTTCCAGGTTGGGGGTCCGCTACCATGGAGATGCTATTGCTTCGCCTGTAATGTTCCACAATATGATATTAAACTTATATAAGATGCATTTATTCAATTATGGGAGTTTTTATTGCTCAAAAATACCTTTAAAAACCTGCATTATTATTGTGAGTGGAGTCGCCTCTTCACAGATCTCACCTGTAAATTGGCCTGGTGGCGTCTCCGGATTGTTTCTATGGAGATTGATTGAGATTGAAGTTTAATGCCATACTTTGGAATATTGGACGTAAAGCAATAACATCTCCATGGAGAAGTAACTGGCGGGGCCTCTACCAGAAAAGTTACACAGTCCACCTTTAACCAAATGAAGAGTTCTTAAACCGAACCCAAATCCAAACCCTAACCTTAACCCGATGTGAAAAAATATATTGACAAAAAGTAAAATTTGCTATCCACCCATGCAGACCAGGGCTAAACCAGGGCTAAACCAGGACCAAACCAGGGCTAAACCAGAACCAAACCAGGGCTAAACCAGGACCAAACCAGGGCTAAACCAGGACAAAACCAGGACTAAACTAGGGCTAAACCAGGACCAAACCAGGGCTAAACCAGGACTAAACCAGGACTAAACTAGGGCTAAACCAGGGCTAAATCAGGGCTAAACCAGGACTAAACCAGGACTAAACTAGGGCTAAACCAGGACTAAACCAGGACTAAACCAGGGCTAAACCTGGACAGAACCGAGGAAGGGTGGGAACTAAAAAGGGACTAAATAAGGGGCTAAACATAGGCAATACCTATTCAAAACCAGGGAAGAACCAGGACTAAACCAGGACCAAACCAGGGTGGCGATTGTGAGGGAAAGAAGTGAGGTGGCCGTTCAGGTATCTAAAGAACATTATAAGTTGGTATGCAGCTTAAAGCATGTCGTCTATTCTATTATAGCCATTTAATTGGGGAAATTAAGGTTAAAGCACAGAGGGTATAAATGTCAAATGTCACCAAGGCCAAATCAGCAATGTTAATGATTCTCTGTGACCCTGTGTGTCTCTTATAATTGACAATAGTCTGACACTTGTCTTTAAACTTTGCTTGTAATCTTAACACGACTGGAGTTCTTTGTTATATGAGTTTAATCTAATACGTAAAGGTGCATTGTGTAACCTTCTGGTGGTCTATCAAATGCTTTTCTCTATGGACATGCTATTGTTTTGTCTGGAATGTTTCACAGTATGGCATTAAACCTTTCTATCTTCGTGGAGATCAAACCAGACCAAGTTACAGGACAGATCTGTGGAGAGGCAACCCCGCTCACAGTCAGAATGCCTGTTTTTCTGGGTATTTTCGAGCTATAAAACCACCTGTAACTGAACAAATGTAAGTTAGAGCTGTTTAATGTCACACTGTGGAACATTCCAGGCAGAGCAATGACGTATTCATAGAAACAAGCAGGTGACGACCATTCACAAGAAAAATTACGCAATGCACCTGGAGCGTTGTCCAGTATGTCTTAGATGAACTGCAATGCACATTATGACAGTTCTGTCATGTGATTGTCTCCATGGCAATATTACTGCTTTGGAATGACCCACAGTATGGCATTAAAGTTACCTTGTCTCTATTCAGTTACAGGTGTTTTTACAGTTAAAGATGTTACTTGAAAAAGACATATTCTTACTGTAAGCAGGTTCACCTCTCCATAGTTCTGACCTGTAGCTGTCCTGCTCGTCTCCGTGGAGATAAACCAGCTCCACTGAGACAAGCAAATGGCAGACTCTCTACCAGAAAGGTTACAGAGTACACCTTTAAATACAACAATTTGAAATATTTGACCCGCTTTGTACTTATATTCACATGCCTAATTTTACAGCATAATCCACTATCTGATAGTCTGGAATTGGCTATACATATTTTAACATAACTTTATAGAAAATGCTCTTTTATAACAAAATTCCAGCATAAAATATGGCATTACTGCATGTCAATGAAGCGGTTTAAATATAGCACTAGTAGCATATATGTAAACCTGTAATATAGCATACATACTTTGCATTGCAATGTATAAAATGGCAATGTAACGGCATCATAGTACATATATGGGTCAGTGCATTATGGGTACACGTCGGGGTTTCACCTGTCTGAACACAGCCCTGCCGATACATATGAAGAAGTAGCACACAGCGATCTGCATACATGAATAAAAATGTCCCCCCTCTCTCACCGTACATAATCACAGTGCCATGTAGCCTGATTGTTCTCGGCGCAGCTTGCACCAAATTCAAAGCGGCCCGGTAAAAAGGCGTGGAAATTCACCTCTGGCTGGGGTGAGGAGGGGGCGGGGAGGGTAAAGGTGGGGGATGGGGACAACTGTGCTCCATAGCTCGGAGAAGTTGTATTTTTGAGGCCAAAGTAGCATGAGATTTGGTTAAGCTGCTCTGTGCCTGTCCCTTGGCGTATATAGTGTGTGTGTGTGTGTGTGTGTGTGTGCAGTTGCCCTAGGGTGAGAATGACGAATGAGAATGACGGACACGATCACGGTGTGGGTGATATGGAAACGCGGGTCGGAAAAGGCCTGGGGTGAAAGGAGCGGAGTCAGGATTCTCTAAAGGACACACTCCAAATGGCATTATAGCTCTGTCCCCACAATATGGAACATGCTCCAGCTGCACCTCCGAACCCGAGCTCCTGCGTTTAAAGACGAGGATATTACACTTGGGGTATTCACTGTCAACACATAACATATTTAGATTGATGGAATACTTCTGATTGTTTTGAAAAGGCTATATTTGCCAAAAACAATGTATTAAAAGTGTAATTATTTTCAGTTTGTGTTAGTCATTTATTTCAGTGCTATCACAACACAGTGGTAATGGAAGAAAGCTCAAAATGTTTTGCTTAATACGTATGCTTTTGTCAGATATTTACATCTAAAGAGTTCTACACATCAATCTGGGACATCTCTCGAAGAAACATCTACTACATGAACTATCTGAATCTGATTGTTTGAGGCGTCACAACAGCGGAACGAGACGAAAAATCAAACACTGGTCACATCCAAAAATAAGAAAAGCACAGACATCTTCCCTGTCCACAAATGCACAAAGTGTTTACCCTCTGCATGTTTTTCATAAACAATATAGTCTGTATTTAGGCTAACATGGGCTGAAGTACCACTGCCATCGTCGCCATGTTTGTTTTGGTTCATTTGGGCGCCTTGACTTTGGCTTCAGCTCAAACCTCAAAATGTGATTAGTCGCCCACCTAATTATCTGTTCAGTGGATGGATTATCGTCAGTTTGAGAACTCACAAATGTCGTGAGAATCCATCTTGCTCTACAAGGTTATCAATACATTAAAGAATAATACATTTTATTTTTATAGTAACTCTAAACATAAATCATATGTAAATATAAGCATAAGCTATGGCTCCTCGAACACAAGATAATTAAGACATGAAAACACAAGTGGGTTAGTGACAAGGGAAAACACTGGGAAAACATGGCTAAAGTCTCCCTTTAAACACAACATCTCCCCTTAAAGTATTAGTATTTTGGTGAGGTACTTCTATTGGATATATTTACATGGCTCATTTGTTTCCTGCAGCTGGCAGGAGTAAACACTTGAAATTTAAAAGTGCAGACAGGGAGGGTCTCCACAGAGACCACCACCTCCACTAATACTAATGAGGAGAGAAGAGTTTTCTGAGAGTACTTCAAATACTAAAGCAAAATACGCATGTCCAAGGAGTAGCAAGCAACAGCTGAGTTTGTGCTGAATGATTATTGATACTTTGCAGCTAATGTCATCAACAGTCCCTGGGGGTGTGATGCTAACTGTAGGCACTGCTCTGTCTGAGGCTCGGTAGACTTTAATCTGATTTTAATTTTAACAATCTTAGATGGAACTACAACAGATGAGCTGATATGTGCTGTTAAACAAATCTCTTACACATAAAATTAAAGTAACAAGCTAGCAGCATTAGCCAACAGTTTATCAGTTAGTCACTCTCAGTGTTTTTGTTGTAATTCAAACACCTAAACAGCACCATGAATGCTCGTATAGAACACAGGCTGCTGAAAATGTGTTGTTTTAATCCATTTTGCATTTTCTCTTGAGCTTCCAGACTTCTTAAAACTTTTTTTTTTTTTTTTTTTGGTCATTGTTTCCTAATGTGTGCATTGTGTCACCATGGTAACATTGAGCATTCCACCATAGAAATACACGTAGAACACCCCCAGCATGATGTGACTGCAAAGGTGACAAAGATTAAGAACCTGTGCTCTGGTAAATGATGGGACTTAAAGGAATGTCTCTAATTCAGTTTTTCCTCAATTTTTTATTGTCTTTGTTGGTCAGCAGTGCGGTTTTATATTTTACAATGAATGTTTTGTTTTATTTTTATATTTTTATTAATCTTCTCTTCCCTGAATACGCACCATGAGGTCTTCCTCTAAAACCAATCAGCGCTTCATGAAGTATATAAATTACTTTGTCTGTATCAGCTCGTCCTCTTTCTCCTCTCTTCCCCTCTTCTCCTCCTCATTCTCCCCCTCTCTTTTTCTCTCTTTCTTTCTCTATATATATCTGCCTGTCTCTCTCTTTCTCTCACCTCTCTCTTTCTTTCTGAGCTTCAGATGTGACAGACCTGTTCACTGCATTCCTCAACGTGATGTTGATGCTTCTCTCTCTCTTCACCTCTCTGTCTCTCCTCTCTCAACCCCTGTATCTCTCTTCTATCACTCTATCCCCCTCTCCCTGTCTCGCCGCTTTTCCTGACAACGCAGATGACAGGTCCATTGAAGTCTTCTCCTCTCTCTCTCTCTCTCTCTCTCCCCCTCTCTCTTTTTCTCATCTCTCTCATCTCTTCTCTTTCTCTCACCTCTCTCTTTCTTTCTGAGCCCCTGATGTGACAGACCTGTTCACTCCATTCCTCAATGTGATGTGGATGTTTCTCTCTCTCTTCACCTCTCTGTCTCCCCTCTCTCAACCCCTGGCTCTCTCTTCTAACACTCTATCCCCCTCTCCATCTCTCACCACTTTCTCTGACAACGCAGCTGACACGGCCGTTGATGTCTTCTCCCTTCCTCTCTCACTTCTCTCTCTTTCTCTCTCTCACCCCCTCTCTTTTCTCATCTTCTCTTCCTCCATGATCATGTGGCAGAACTGTTCACTCCCCTCCTCTTCTTGATGTGGCCGTCTCCTCTCTCTCCTCTGTCCCCACTCCTCTCTCTCCTTTTCTCCCTCCCTCTGTCTCTCTGTTTCTCTCTATCCCTCTTCCTCTCTGTTCCCTCCACTCCTCCAATGTGGATGTCCCCTTTCTCTCAGACTCTCTCCTTCTCTTTTCTCCCTCTCTCACCTCCTCTCTCTCTCATTTTCTCCCCCTCTCTCCTCTCACCATCTCCCCTCCTCTCTCCCCTCTCCTCTTTCTCCCTCCTTTCTTTGTCCTCTCTCTCTCTCCTCCTTTATCTCACTCTCCCTGACCATGTGCACAGACAGACCTGCTCCCTCCACTCCTCTTCCTGATGTGGTTGTCTCCTCTCTCTCTCTCCTCTCCTCTCTCTATCCTCCCTCTCTCCTTAACTGTGTGGCAGACAGAACTGTTCCCTCCACTCCTCCTCCTGATGTGAATGCCCCCCTCTGTCTCTCTCGCTCCCTCTCCCTGACCGTGTGCACTGCCAGACCTGTTCCCTCCACTCCTCTCCCTGATGTGTCTGTCTCCTCTCTCCCTTCTCTCTCTTCTGTTTCTCCCCCTCTCCAAGACCATGTGCACTGAGAGACCTGTTCCCTCCCTCTCTTCCCCTCTCACTGACAGACCTGCTCGCTCCACTCCTGATATGGCTGTGTCCTCTGTCCCTCCCTTCTCTCTCTCATTCTCCCCTCTCTCTCTCTCCCTCCTCCCTCTCTCTCTCTTTCTCCCCCTCCTCTCTCTCTCTCTCTCTCTGTCCCTCCTCTCTCCCCCCTTTCTCTCTCCTCCTCTCAGTGACAGACCTGCTCGCTCCACTCCTGATATGGCTGTGTCCTCTCTCCCTCCCTCCCTTCTCTCTCTCTCCCCCTCCTCCTCTCTTTCTTTCTCCCTTCTCTCTCCCTCTCTCTCTCTCTCCCTCCTCTCTCTCTCTCTGTCTCTCTCTCACTACCTCCTCTCTCCCCCCTTTCTCTCTCCTCCTCTCAGTGACAGACCTGCTCGCTCCACTCCTGATATGGCTGTGTCCTCCTTCCTTCCATTCTCTCTCTTCTCCTCCACTCTCTCTTTCTCCCTCCACTCTCTCTCTCTCTCTCTCTCTCCCTCTCTCTCTCCTCCTCTCACTGACAGACCTGCTCGTTCCACTCCTCTCCCTGATGTGGATGGCATGAATTGTATTGACAGCTGTCGATGTGGATCCAGCATTATAACATGAGCCAGTGTTTCTCACAGTATCTTAACCTAATTTACGCTGCTCTGTGCTTCCTGAGGGGGGAGGGGCTGCGGAGGGGTCGGCCAAAAGAAGAGAAGGAGAGAGAGAGAACGGACAGCGTGCCCTTCGGAGGCAGGACACAGAAGATGTACCACAAAAATACTATCAAAACACCTTCATAGTACTGTGTGGCTTTATCTCCAATGTTACTGGGTCATTTGGGATAATTAAAGGGCCAATATTACACTATTTTCTAATGTTATAATGTTGTTTCCTCATCACAAACACACCTGCAGTTGTGTTTTGTTTCATTCACACGTTTAACACACAAATCCTACATATTTAGGATATAAGTTCTGTTGTTAAACTCCATACACCTTCACTAGAATCATCTGGATAATTTCAGCCCTAGAATTACCAATCAAGGCAAAAGAGCTGCTAACTATGCTTCATGACATCACAAGGTGGAACAGAGCATTTTGAGCTTTGGAAATGTACACAGACTAATAATAAAGACACACTCAGACATGTGTGACTGAAACAAAACACAACCCCAGGTATGTTTTCGATGAGGTAACATTATTATAACATGCTTTAAAGCTCACAAAAGTCAGTTTTGTGTAATATAGGACCTTTAATCTCCACATACAGTACATGCGCCCCAAAAGTACTGCATGTGAATAAGGTGTGAGTTAGGAACTACAGTATAGTTAAATTTAAATACACACTTACTCACAATTTAGCAGTTCAAATACTCCCCAATATTTATCCATTAAGAAGTACCAGATAGCCACTTTGTGCAGTAGGTCAGTGGGGCATAAAGGGTCCACCTGTGAAATGCCATGTTTTATGCGCAGTACTTATTTCCAATTGGCACATACTTAACGTTTTTAGGACTTTAACACCAGAAACCAGAGACCAGCCTGTCCCTCCTCACCAGTCTCATGAAATCAATTTAAATCTTTTCAGCTTTTTTGCAAACCACTGAACTGATTCATATTGATGCTTCAGAAAAAAGAATTATACACGATACTGACATTTACAATTACAGCTGTACGCTACTATACGCAGCCAAAAAAACAAAATATATGTACGAGACAGATATGTTTTAATGCATCCTGTGGAAGATTTTAGACAAAAATACATTATTTCCATGGAAACAAGCAAAAAGCCTTTCTCCAATCCAAATATGAGTCAAGTTTGTGGAGATGCAAGCCCGTTCACCGTAAAGACAAATGCTCTTTTCAGTGCAATAAACACAACCAAAATAAAAAATAAACAAACAAATAAATAAAATAAAATAAAATAAAATAAAATAAAATAAAATAAAATAAAATAAAATAAAATAAAATAAACAACAACATTATTTTAGTTTAGTCTATTTTTGGCTAAAAAGTTACATACTGTGGCTTTAAAAATACATGCAGAATATTCAAAAGGGTATTTTTGGTAGAATTTAAACTTCTGAAACCCTATTAACAATTACATTTTGAGTTTTAAGATCCACTTTTACTCTGTCTTTTAACACCAGGAGAATTGTGTGCTTCTCTGTCTTTTATTGTTTTGTTTTATTCATTTTATTCCTGTGGGTTTATTTTATGTTTTTATTCATTTATTTTTACTCTACTGTTTTTATTATGTTTTTATTGTATTATTGTCGTTTTTTTTTTAAATTTCTCTATGTGCAGCACTTTGGAAACTGTCTTCGTTTATGAGATGTGCTATAAAAATAAAGTGAAAGTGAGTAAAGTGGAAAAAAAAAATCATACATTTATTTTTTACAAGTATATTTTTGTACCAAATCTGTACAATTGTGGGTTGAAAGGGCAAAGTCTCACACAACTGGACACTTTTGCGTTTCCCCAGCGGTAAAAAAAAAGTATAAAACAAGTATTCTTTTTACATTTCTTCGTATTCTTTGCAGTTTATTTAGGTCAAGAGTTCCCACAGTGCAAACACAGCTCCATCAAAGCCACCGTCGCTCTGAGATTTCTGCACATCTGCCACAAACGCTTTAACAACTGCACTCACTACTGTCTGTGGGGAAGTACCATTCATACTCCCCTTTGGATCTCTGCTACTAAACCTGCACTACAATACACTGTGCACTGTAGCGAGAGATCTGAGAGACACGCCGAGCTACTATTGTACTTCATATACACATACATAAACATACATACACGTACATACATACACATAGTCGTATATAGAGTACAAAGGGCTCAGACGTGCTTCAATCCAATGCAAATAAATCCTCCTTGTAAGTACATTGTAAAATAAGGTCATATGAGAGTGTATTTCGAGTGTATTTCCATTAAAGTATTCTAAAACTATTTAATAATAATAATAACACTAATAATAATACATCAGACTCATAAAGCGCTTTTTGGACACTCACAGACGCTTTACAAACAATTTTTTATTATTATTATTTTATATTTAGGTGTTTTTTCCGTGGTGTCGACTATCAATGCAAGTATGCTTTATGTATATTTATAATCTATAAAATTAAAGGTGCATTATGTAACTTTTCTAGTGGGAGCAGGTGATCTGTCCAAGTTACGGGTCAGGCCTGTGGAGATATGGCCGTGTACACAGTAAAGGCTTATGGAAAAAAAGCAATAAAAACATATTTAAATGAATAAATGCAATGTAATGGCACGCTGACATTGCAAGCATTGGAGATAAGCGCCGCTAAAGTTACACACTGCATCTTTAAATATGTTTGCGAGCTGTTGTTTTTCTCGTCACTATGTAAAACTCTAACACTAACCTAAAAAAAGGGTGAACAAGTACAATAGTCAGCGATATGAGTTAATAATGTACTTCGTTCGGTGAAAAGTCCCATAGTTTTAGGTGCAGCCTGGCGATATCATTAGCCATAAGCAACTACCTGAGAGCCGTTCTCACACTTGTTTTTCTCTCTGTTTTTACTGAGCATAAATCTGACGAGCTGCTGCTGTCTGTGGAGGCAATTCTTCTGCCAACTCTCTCTCTCCCTCTCTGCCCATCTCTCTCTCTCATTCTCTCTTTCTCTCTCTGTTATCTCCCTCTGTCTATCCCCCTCTCTTCCGCCCGGTATTTGTCTCCTCTTCTCTCTCTTTTCCACTGTCTCCCTGTATCTCTCGCCACTCTTTCTTTCTCTCACCCCTCTCTCCCTATATTTGCCCCCACACTCTCCCTCACACTCTCTCTCCCTCTGTATTTTTCTCTATCTCCTTCTCTCCCCCCTCACTCTTTCTCCCTCTACTCTCTACACCTGTATTTGTTTCTCTCTACCCCATCTCTCTCTCCCTATATTTGCCCCCACACTCTCCCTCACACTCTCTCTCCCTCTGTGTTTCTCTCTATCTCCCCCTCTCTCCTCTCTACGCCTGTATTCGTTTCTCTCTCCCCCATCTCTCTCTCCCCCTGCATTAGTCTCTCGCACTCTTTCTCTCTCCTTGTCATCTCCCTCTCTTCCCCTCTGTATTTGTCTCTTCTTCTTTCTCTTCATCTCTCAATCTCTGTCTCTCTCCCTCCTCTCTTCTTGTATTTGTCTCTCTGTTATCTCCCTCTGTCTATCCCCCTCTCTTCCCCCTGGTATTTGTCTCCTCTTCTCTCTCTTCCTCTGTCTCCCTGTATATACCTCTTCCTCTCTCGCCACTCTTTCTTTCTCTCACCCCTCTCTCTCTCCCTATATTTGCCCCCACACTCTCCCTCACACTCTCTCCCCCTCTGTGTTTCTCTCTAGCTCCCCCTCTCTCTCCTCTCTACGCCTGTATTTGTTTCTCTCTCCCCCATCTCTCTCTCTCCCTGCATTAGTCTCTTTCACTCTTTCTTTCTCCTTGTCATCTCCCTCTCTTCCTCTCTGTATTTGTCTCCTGTTTTTTCTCTTCATCTCTCTCTCTCTCTCTCTCTCTCTCTCTCTCTCTCTCTCTCTCTCTCTCTCTCTCTCTCTCTCGCTCTCTATCCCCACCTCTCTTCCTCTCTCCCTTTTCCTCTCTCTTTCCTCCTTCACAGCTCCCAGCAATTAATACCGGGAGCATTAAGTCTTCCATGCGTTGCGTTCCCATCTGGTTGTGAATATCTGGGGGTTTTCACTCCGGACCACTTTGAGATTGTATAATATAAAGACGCTGACAGTCATACGAACCCTTTATTTACCGCTACGCTCACGATAAAAGAGAGGAATTTGTTTTTTTACACAATTTGTACACAGAGAGAGTGGTGAAGTCAAAATAACGGCTCTCTAAATAATGTGATAAAAAACACTGCGTTGTACATTTGGTGAGATAATGTTGAATCTGTGTAGTTTTATGTGAGCTGTCAACTAAATAACGCTTCACAGTCTCAAACTTGTCTTGCTGCAGTTTAGAAATGTACAAAAAGACAAAAGGTACAAAAGGAGGAGGAGGAAACACTATAACTTATAACGGTACACTGTAACTTTTCTAATGGAGGGTCCACCATAGCCTTCTCTCCATGTTTGTGCTTTGCCTAGAGTGTTATACAGTATGTTATTAGCATGTAACGTCATCAGGTCAAATTACAGGTCAGATCTGTGGAGATGTGACCCATGGTACACAGCAAGAATTTGTTTTTTTTTTGTTTTTGTTTTTTTTTCAATGCATTGTGGCCATATCAGTTTGTCAAAGCCTGATGTCAGAAGCGAAGCAAGGGGGCGGCAGTGGCAAAAACAGTTGTGACACTTCACCCACGTTGCCTAATATGAAAATGTGTGAGTATTGTTGGCTGAAGGAGCCTGTGGCGCAGATCGGCAGCTTTGCTTCAGTCAGTCTGTCCCATAGACGGTAACGAAGTGGACCAAGAGAGTGTGGCGTCGCCCATAGTGTTCAGCGCCACTCAAACGAAGCTCACAATGTCACCGGTTACAGGGGCGGATTTGGAGCCAGGCTAAATAAATAGCAAAATAAAACCTCCAGGATCACGTAGAGCGGGTAAATACGTTAAATATGTTAAGACCAAAATGACGAGGTTCGCTACAGCAGTTACAGAGAAAGGGGCCGCAATATTTCAACGTAAGTCCATGGGAGCCAGGGTCATATTGAGCCGGAAGCACCCTCATGTTCATTTCCTGTTTGTAATGAGGTGGCTATAGTGCATTAGTTATGTCCGTTTATATATACAGTTTATGGTCTGTCCCAGGGCAGCTGTGGCTACAAAAGCTTCCCAATAACTGTAAAACACTTTGGGTATTTTTCATTATAAAGCCAATGTTTGATTAATTCATTCATTCATTTTCTTTACCAATAAAACCACCTAACAAATGCAAGTTATACGTTTAATCCAATACTGCGGAACATTCAGGACAAACGATAATAACATATCTCCATGGACACAAGCAGGTGACAGGAAAAGTTAGTCCAAATGATTTTTCCTGTTTATCTCTATTTAATAAAACTGATATTTCTAGAGACCAAACACTGAACATAATAGAATCCTTTGAAGCATAAACACTCACTGCTCCCTCCATCCCTGTGGTGGTCACAGCCTCTTTTATCAGGTTTTATTAAGAGCGCTCTACGGCAGGTGAGGAAGGAGAGGAGGGAGGAGGAGAGGAGGAGAGGAGAGGAGGAGAGGAGGGAGGAGACAGGAGAGGAGAGGAGGAGACGAGAAGAGGTGGGAGGAGACAGGAGAGGAGAGGGGGAGACGAGAAAAGGTGGGAGGAGACAGGAGAGGAGAGGAGGAAGGAGAAGAGGAGGAGGAGGAGGGAGGAGACAGAAGAGGAGAGGAGAAGAGGAGGAGGAAGGAGGAGACAGGAGAGGAGGAGAGGAAGAGACAGGAAAGGAGGGAGGAGACGGGAGAGAAGGAGGGAGGAGAGGAGGAGGAAGAAGGAGAGGAAGAGGCAGGAGAAAAGGAGAGAAGGGGGCAAGAGAAAAGGAGAGGAGGAGACAGTAGAGGAGGAGATGAGGAGGGAGGAGAGGAGGAAGCAGAAGAGATGGCGAGGAGGAGACAGGAGAGGAGGAGAGAAGAGGAGGAGAGGAGGAGGCAGGAGAAAAGGAGGCAGGAGAGAAGGAGCGGAGGAGACAGGAGAGGAGGAGAAGAAGAGACAGGAAAGAAGGAAAGAGGAGAGAAGGAGGCTGCTGAGAAGAAGGGAGGAGAAGAGGAGAGGAGGGGGCAAGAGAGAAGGAGAGGAGGAGGCAGGAGAGGAGGAGACAGTAGAGAAGGAGACAGGAGAGAAGGAGACAGGAGAGGAGAAGGCAGGAGAGAAGGAGCCAGGAGAGAAGGAGGCAGGAGACAGGAGAATGGAGGAGGCAGGAGAGGAGGAGGCAGGAGATAGGAGCACAGTGAGGAGAATTGGTGTGCGGCCGCTGGGGTTACATGTGATTACAAAAGCACAGATCTTAATGAATACAGGAGCTCAGGGACAGTCTGGGGCCCTCACTGGTACAGGGCCGGTCTCACAGCGCGCCACAGCTAATTACTGCCCCATGTCTGAACTGCTCGTGCTTTCGTTGCTTTGCAGAAGGGAAATTTAGCAGGAATTACTGAGGGAAGAGAGCCAGATATTAATTCTTGTTCCCCATAAGGATTTAACAGCTGGTCTTTGGATCGAAGCCAGAAACGCCAAGGATCTGCGCAGACACGCTACAGATGTTACGTAAGGATAAAAATGATGAGTCTCCTATAGTCGAGCACATAGGGCAGCATATGCATTGTGTTAAAGAGAGACACAGTTCAAGAATAATACAAAATGTACAAGGACCTCTGCCAGATTGAATCTATGGAGGACAGTCTGACAACTCTCCAAAACTCAAGCCAAAGCATTTGCATCGTTCACTGTGACTGGCTCAGGTCCACAGACATAAGTATAGGACGAGCAGCAAGCAGTTTTTAAATTGTATTATTTTTTTTTCTGGAAATAAAGTTATAAAAGTACAGCCAAGAGCCAAGTGGGAGATGGACAGCAGTTTTGTAAAGAAGATTTTATGCTGTTTAAGATGTAAAATGTTGAGGTAGCATAAATCAGTGTGTGGCTCACAACTTTTTTTTCCTCCTAAATCCACAACTTCACCTGTTTATAAATTATTCTTAACAAGCATTTATTTCAGACGCACAAATTAACTGATATTTGTAGTTTTCTAGTTCCATATGTGTGTGAGTTTTACAATTTATTCGGAACCACAGGCTGAAATGATAATTAAACTTATTATTATTATTATTATTATTTATTTATTTTTTTCTTTTTTTAATAAATGTATTTTTATTATTATTATCTTTCCAAAGGAGTCCTGGCCGAGACAGCAGCACAGATCAAACCGTACATCCGCATACATTTAGACAATTATAAGAATACTGTTAGCTAAAAACACTATGTAACTTTTTGGTTGAGGGTCCATCACCTGCTCGTTTCTATGGAAATGTCATTAGCCTACCTGGAATGTTCCACAGTATGACATTAAACAGCTTTACCTTTACATTTATTAAATTACAGGTGGTTTTACAGCTCAAAAGTATCTAGAAAAACAGGTATTCTGACTGTGAGCAGGGTCACCTCTCCACAGATCTGACCTGTAAATTGGTCTGGTTTGGTCTCCATGAAGATAGAAAGGTTTAATGCCAAACTATAAAAAAAAAAAAAAAAAAAGTAGTAATAGTGATTACTGACGGCAAAATTACATGTAAAACTCAAATAAATCAAAATGCAACAAACCCAGTCCTTGTGTGTTCATATATAAACCAACATGTGTTTTAATATAGTGAACAGAGCAGTGCAGTTCGGTTAGCACTCCAGCCTCACAACAAGAAGGCCCTGAGTCAGATTCCAGATGAGGCCCTTGTGTGTGGAGTTTGCATGTTCTCCATATGTCTGTGGTTTCTATTGGACACTCGTGTTTCGCTAAATTCCTGAACAAAGAGGTTCTGTTTGGGGCCAAGAATAAATGATTCATAACAAATATAAAAGCACAAAGATCAGATATTACATTACATACATTTTATATAAACCAACACAGCCACAAAGCAGAGATATGTTTTGTATTACTATATTTCTATATTTAATTTTTACTTGTACATATACATTTATATAATTCTGCCTTTTTTGCTACTTATTTTTGAATTTATTATTACCATTTATATTTCTGCTCTCTGTTTGAGCTATTGCATCCAAATAATTTCCCTTGTGGATCAATAAAGTTTAAGTCTAACTCTTACTTTCTCATTTGGTGGAATAGAAGACGGTGACTTTCCTAAAATTAAAGTAATACATGGCAGTACTGTACTTGATCACAAAATTTAAGCTTCAAACTGAATGTATAGTGATAAAAATAGAAAACATATGAGATTTTCCCCTCTCCAATCTGTGATATAGGAAATGCATAAAACAATTATAAAGCAGCACCCATTGTTGCGTCTTTACCCTATAAATTAAATACAACTTGATAAATAAGTCTTCAGAGTATCCAGAATATAGTGCTCTGACTGGACCATGTATCGGAATACGTTACAAAATACATTTTAACGCAGGTATTCAGTATTCTGTAACTAAAAACATAAGTAAGTATAAGTATTCACTAAAGATTACATATTACAGTACACACTTTTATATAAACAGCCACAAAGAAATCTAAATGTGGTGAATGTTGTGTTCAATATTCTGCGTATTCTTCTGTTGGACGTAGCTGCAGATGTGTGAAATCTGTCAGTGTATTTTTGTCCGTTTGGTCTAAATGAGTTTTGACACAGGAGCTGTCAGGCCTGGTGCAGGTTATGTGGGTCACCGAGGGAAGGGAGGTGCTACATGCCTGCTCAGTGCCACAAGTCTCACCACAGCGCGACCACATGAATCTGGCCCCTGTATCAGATGCCCTCCCCTCACACACAAACCCCCTCCTGCTCTCAGCTGGGGTCTAATGTGTTGACACGGCCACTGTCACCTGACCGGAGGAAAGGGGAACTCCTGAGTCACAGCTGCGGTTCCTGTTACAGAGATGACGCCGTTGAGACCAAATGACCGCCAGTGGCATCACAAGAGCGTGAGCTGTGGAGCGGTCAGTGTGAAAGCAGCTCACGCTCACACGCTAATACAGGTTAAAGCGTGAAGGTATGACTACGAACTCAGCAACCTGGAAATACCCTATAGTGGACAGACGCCACATATTTGAAATTATATTACTATTTTAACACATTTATTTCTGAACAATACAGTGATTTAAAGGTGCAGTATGTTTGCGTGTCTGAAATGTACCAGAGTAATGAAAATAATATATCTTTAATTTATAAAACTGGCCCGTGAATGGGGTCACCTCTCTACAGATATTATTATTATTATTATTATTATTATTATTATTATCATTATTATTATTATTATTATTATTGTATCTGTACAAGCTTCTGTCCATCCTGGATAATCCCCAGCCCCCCCTGCACAGCACTATCACCGGACAGGAGAGCGCCTTTGGGGACAGGCTGTTGTCCCTGCCTTGCTTCACGAACTCTGGAAGTCGTTTATACCATACGCCGTACAAAGCTTTTTAACGCTTCACTATAATTTAATACATTTATATAAACTAAGGTTATGTATTATATTATGTATTGTATTATGTACTGTTTGCTGCCTGAAACACATTTTCCTTCGGGATAATATAAGTCTGTCTATCTATATCCCCTGATTATTTCCATAGAGATGGACAAGTGACACGGCTGGACTGGGACCAAAAAACAGCCCTAGCATTTTTTTCTTAGACCGGCCCCTCATAATTATCGGAGCACAACGGACTAATTTAAGACAGGACAGCAACATGCTCGCCGCTTACCGCTCTCATAAACTACTATATCCTGATTGGTTTAGTCCACTGTCTATACTGAAGATGGACTAAACCTCTAAATTGTCGGCCGGTCTCTAAGTAAAAAAAAAAAAAAAGCAACAGCATCGGCCCCTAAGACTGTCGGCCCACCGGGAAAATGCCCGGTATGCCCGATTACCAGTCCAGGCCTGACAAGTGAAACGCCATACTGTGGAACATTCCAGGCAAAGCAAGTAACAGATGCTCCACCAGAAAATGAACTCTCCATTAACTAAAAATAAGGCCTAAACTAGTAAACTTATTGATCGCACTAATAAATATGCATGCTCATATATTTTATAGTGCCTCATTTACAGAAAAGGTCCAAGGATAATGTAGGTTAAGGATCTGTCATTAGTCATTAAATTCAAACATTTTTATTACATTTTAGTGTTTATTTTTGATTGTTTTTATTTTATTTTATTTTTAGCTCATCTGTGGCGTTTCAGGCATGCAGGTATTTCTAACGTCCACTGTGAACGAGCCGTGTAAATGTGTAACTTCCATTTCTTCCTTTGATTGCGTGTCTTTCTTCAAACCGTGTATTTGATTTGGGTGGGCCGGTCCTACATGAGCCGTAGTTATTCTGATAGTCACTCATTAAACATGAATCACATGGAAACACTGAAAGAGCCGTGTAAATATTGTTCTTTGAGGACTGCAGACCGCACCAGCATCAGTTACATAACACTTTTCCCTTTACTGTGTCTGCAAAAAATAAAAAGCATGCACTCAAAACACACACACACACCGAGCAATTAAGGAGGAAATGACTGGGAGCTAGTATCCCCTCTCAAACTGCTAGCGTAGTCGCCGCATTTGAAATAACAGCCTCTCTTAGCTAGCACTATTTATTTAGACAATGACTAAGCCTGGAACCACTCTGGAAAAGCTGATTCATATGTATGTACTTGTAATTGTAGGCAGGGGAGCTAAGCACAAGGTGGGAGAGCCATGGAGACCGTGGAGTTGTGAGTTTTAGGCCCAGATTTGCAAAGATTTGGGGATTACTGAAGTGGAGAGCCAGGTTTAAAGCTGCAGGGTCTGGATTAGGCTATACTTAACCCCGTGAACCCGCAAACTATTAAAAAGGTTAAACAAACAGTGAAAGATAAACACGCTCAAGTAGAAATGCGTTTGGCCACCTTGTTTCATTAAAGGAGACGTATTATGCAAAATCGGCTTTTCAAAGCTTTTGAAGGGCCCAGAGCTTTTAAAGAGTCATTTATGAGTGGGTATGGGCTCCTAATACCTCATTGGGCAACACAGTTTTCTTTAATTTTAGATCAAGATTGCGACTTAAAATGTCCAAAATATAACATAATGATTCACTGGTGTCATAGATTATAACTATAAACCAGACAAAAGCACAATATGTCTTCTTTAAACCCAATAATTACAACATTAGACCGAGAGATACATACATTTCTTTTACAATGACCGCTGATTGGCTTTTAAAGGCTGAGCTATTTAGTTAACATTATCTTTACTGCCGACTAAAAACACACGCAGTCTCTACTTCTTATGGCCTTCTCTTCTTCTCTTAGCTATGGGCGTATCACTAATTAGCTTAAACTCAAGTGCTTAAGTGGCCAATTAAAATACATAAAGCTCCACGGAAATTTCACTAGACTTTTTTGTTCCTTCACTAATTATCTTGATGGTGAGAGCCAATTTCTCCTTCTTGCCTGGTTAATAAAAAGTCAATTAGCAATGGCTAACCTAGCAACAATTTTAAGCAAAAAAAAACAAAAAAAAAAAAACATTATTTCGTCAAAATTTGTCAAATTATCTGAAAAGAGAAAATAACTACAGTTAACACTTTTTGAATAAAATTATATAAGCTTTTAAAGCTTTAGTTATTATTATAGTTTTAGTTGAAGCTAGTCCCTCCTAACAGTAGTTCATTTGTTTACCCGTTGCTATGGTGATGCTCTCAGCGTAGTGATATGGAACAGTGATTAACTGTTGCCGGAACTACATTGTTCTAAAGTAATGCAGGGCAGTTAGCATTAGAATTTTCATTGACCATCGTAAAAGGCTGTAAATGTTATTTGCTTTCTGTTACAAAAATTCTACTTAGGCCTATATATGACTAATAAAACACAAAAGAATTTCCTTCAAGATAAATAAAGTATTTATCTATCGATCTGTCTATCTATCAGCAGCATGCTAGCTACCTCACTGTGTCTCATAACTAACCGTAACTTTTATTAAAATCATAAAACAAAATAAACAATAAAATTCTACTTCATTAAAATAAAGACCACCTAATTATTTTTATATGTAGAGTACTTCAGTTTGTGGTGTTGTTTAAATATCCATTATGTCTCAAAATTAGCATTAGCGTTAGCATTGAGACGTAAAACTTCCCTCTTTCTAAACACACAAGAGTCCTCCGCTGATGTGTCTATTTTATTTGTGTGTTTTTTAAAATGTTGTCGGTAACATCCACCCACAGCACCTTGTTCACCTGTTTACTGCCTTATCTTTAAAATATTTATTCATTTTATCACGACTCAAGAGATAAAATTGGACAGAAAGTAGTGATGCTAATAGTGAGGTTACAGCGAGCCTTTTCAGAACCTCTAAACTCAATTTAAAAATATGGATTGTAAAATGAACTAAAAAACAATTACCTCCGACTGTCAGAGCAGTTTTACAGAATTACATTCATTTTCAAAGTTGAATAGAAATCCTCATTTAGAGTATGACGCATCATGACGCATTTTGAGGTCTGAGAGATGAAATAGCAGTATGTGGCATTTGGGTGACTAATATTTCAACCATTTTGGCTAAACCCTTGGAAAAAATGATTTAAAGTCTCTGTATCCGAGTTTTTATTCCATGTATCTAAGCAAAATTTGTCTTGCTGCAGTACTGAATATTCTGTAAGCTGCTCTTTAAAATAAGCCTGCTGTGTACTGTCTGCATCTAATTATAAGGTGTTTTATTGTCCGAGAATCAGGAAATGGACTGTTAGCATGCTAGTTGTTGTTGTTAGCATTACCGTGACTGCAAAAACTCCACTCTAGCCTCCTAAGGTTGTGAAAAGTGCTTATAAACCTATATTTATCCTAATAATTGAATAATTAGGATGTCCTGAATGCATAAGGTAAGTGAGGAATAACTTTGGACCGCTGTAAAACGTTTAAAATGAAATAGTTTTGTTTTTCACGTTTTTAGACAGTAAAAAAAAAAGACCTTTAACCACCACTATTTCTCAAAACTTTATCTTTTCATCTTCCCAAACTCGGAGGAACTTTGACATAAGAAAAATGTCTCTCAGATGGTCACTCCCTGTATGACTCAGACAGGCTTTGTTCTTTCCTATCTCCTAACCCCTAACTCCTAACCCCTAGCTCCTAACCCCTAGCTCCTCTTTTCCTTCATTTCATTCCATGCACCATGTTATTGCAGTTGCTATAGCAGTAGTAGTAGTAGTAGTAGTAGTAGTAGTAGTAGTAGTAGTAGTAGAAGCAGTAGCAGTAGCAGTAGTAGTAATAGTAGCAGTAGTAGTAGTAGTAATAATAATAGCAGTAGTGCTGTACAATAAACAAAATCTATTAATCAAATAATATAGCAGTAGTAGTAGTATAATAATATAGCAGTAGTAGTAGTAGTAGTAGTAGTACAATAATATAGCAGTAGTAGTACAATAATATAGCAGTAGTAGTACAATAATATAGCAGTAGTAGTAGTAATAATCAATAAACAAAATGTAGGACTCCTAACTCCTAAATCCTAGCTCGTAACTCAGTAGTAGTAGTAGTAGTAGTAGTAGTAGTAGTAGTAGTAGTAGCAGTAGTAGTAATACTGCATAAAAAATTTAAAAAAAAGTATTGATCCTGACTCCTAGCTCGTAGCTCCTACGCCCTAGCTCCTAAATCCTCACTCCTCAATCCTAGCTCCTAAATCCTAGCTCCTAACTCAGTAGCTGTAGTAGTAGTAGTAGTAGTAGTAGTAGTAGTAGTAGTAGTAGTAGTAATACTGTATAAAAATTAAAAAAAAATTGATCCTGACTCATAATTTGTAGATCCTAAGTCCTAGGTCCTAACTCCTAAGTCCTAGTTCCTAAGTCCTAGCTCCTAGCTCCTAACTCTTTCCTAACCCCAGCCCCTCATTCTCAGCCTCTGACTCACACATCCAGAATACATGACACTTTGTAGATGATCAGTGCACTCTCTCACCCCCCTTTCTCCTTTCTCTCTCGCTCGGCCCTGCCCCAAAGCCTGCTGGGAAAAATGGTGAGTCCGAAGCAAGCCCCAACAGCATGCAAATGATGTAATTAACCTTTGGGTCGCGGGTCGGGGAGCAAAGTGGCTGGAAAAGGCAAGGATCACGTCACTCTTCCTGCTCCTCATTATATATTTACTATTCGACATGCAAGCAGGTGCCCCACAGCACGCTGCAGAGGCACCGTCATCAGGGGGTTAAATGGAGAAAACAGATCTGCACAAAACATCACAATACAACGCACAAACCGGCTTAAACTTTTGACAATTAGCTGGAGAATTTCTGGTAAAAGCTTGTTACAATTTGACATGAACCAGACATGTTTTGTAGTTGCAGTAGTGACAGTAGTAGTGGTGGTAGTAGAAGGGGTTAAATGGAGAAAACAGACCACGAGGCAGATCTGCGTAAAACATCACAATACAACGCACAAACGGGCTTAAACTTCTGACAATTAGCTGGAGAATTTTTGGTAAAAGCTTGTTATAATTTGACATGAATCTAAAAGAGTGCAATGTTAAAAATACACTGTTCTGTTGGTCTATTATCACAGCAGTATTTGCCAATTATTTTTGAGAATTTTGGGTAAAAAATGTGAATGTTTTGATAAAAAACCCCAAAACAAAACATGAGAATGAACAATAAAAGTAGTAGTAGTAGTGGTAGTAGTAGTAGTAGTAGCAGAACTACAAGTAATAGTAGTAGCCGTAGTAGTAGTAGAAGGGGGTTAAAAAAAAAAAAAAAACAGACCACGAGGCAGATCTGGGCATAACATCACAACTGAACACACAAACCGGCTTAAATATTTGACAGTTAGCTGGAGATTTTTGGGTAAAAGCTTGTTATAATTTGACATGAGCCAGAAAATATTGAAAATGTAAAAAATACACTGCTGTTCTGTTTTGTTCTGTTGGTCTATTTCTGTGACATTTGTAGAAGAAAGCCGCAGTTGACAATTACTGTGGAGAATTTTAGGTTAAATTGTGGAATGTTTTGATTAAAAAATGTTTATAAACAATACAAAAATGACCACATACGTTATCGTATTTTCCACAAATTTTATGCTTAATAGTGACTCATAAACATCCAAAGCTCTTATTGCAGTTGCAGTAGTAGGCTATATGTAGTAAAAAAGTAGCAGTAGTAGCAGTAGTAGTAGTAGTAGTAGTAGTAGTAGTAGTAGTAGTAGTAGTAGTAGTAGTAGTAGTAACTAGAAAAGCACTCAGAGAGCACAGACCTCCGCCAAGCAGCTCAGTTTTCAAAGTGATCCAGAATCCAGGATTTCTTCTGGATCATCACCAAAATTTAATCATCTGTTGGATTTACCATTAGGAACATTTCCTGAAAATTTCATCAAGATCTGTCCATAACTTTTTGAGTTATCTTGCTAACAAACAAACAAACAAACAAACAAACAAACAAACAAACAAAAAACAGACAGACTCAGGCGAAAACATAACCTCCTTGGCGGAGGTAATAATAGCTATAGCAACATAAAAATGAATTGAACTCTGGGTTGATATGAAAGTCCACTTTAAGCAAGCCCAAAATAATCGTCCACAAATCGCTGTTGCAGTAGTAGGAGGCTGTACCAAGTAGTAGCGGTAGAAGTAGTTGTTGTAGTAGTAGCAAAGTAAGTAGGCTTTAGCACAGGGGTCTCCAACCTGTAGCTATTTCCACTGTAAAAGTATAATTTTTATGCCTAATGTTGTGCACTAATACCTGGATAATGGTTTATGTTTTATTGGCATCAAACTGTTCCACATCTACAGCTTGCCATGGCGCTTATATTTCCTCAGTTTCTGGTGACCGCTAAAATTAGTAGCTCTCATTTGGGGCATTTTCGTTTTACAGAAAGTAGCTCACAGGAGGAAAAAGGTTGGAGTTCTCTGCTAGCGAGTAGAAACAGCAGCAGCAGCAGGAGTATCAGTAATAGTAGCAGTAACAGCTGTAGTAGTGACATAAAAATCAAATGTCCCCTTAAAGCCAAACTCTACAATCATAGTCCACAGATCTGTATGTTTTCCCATGATGTTTAAACAGACAGAGTGTATAATGGGGATTGGCTCACGCTGTGCACTTCTGCCATTATAATCTATAACATGTGCTTATATAATCGGGATTTAAGTGGCACATTTATGTAAACACTAATATTGCTCCTTCAGAATCTCACATGCAGCAGGAGGCCAGAGGAAGTGTGTGCCAAGGAGGTAGGAGACGAGTGAAGGAGACGAGTGGGCACTGAGCAAACAACACTTAAAACAGGAAGTCCCTATAGGAAGGAAAGAAGCGAGAGCGTAGGAGGAGGTGAGGATGTGGCTGCAGCTGACAGAGAGAATGGGGTGCTCTCTCTCTCTCGCTCCTTGGTCCAGACCCACATGTGTCCTTAATATGGAGGAAAGGAAACATCTGGGCTCCTCAAGCTTCACTAAACAGAACCAGACCAGCCCCAAAAGAGAAAACCAAATTCCAACCAATAATCCAAAGTTGGAAAATTGCCTGAAATACTAACATCTTGACTCCTTGTATGATCTTATCTCAAAGTGAAGGCTCTGAGATTTAAAGGTGCATTGTGTAACTTTTCTGGTGCTTTCAAATGCTTTTCTCCATGGAGACCTCTCAATCTTCATGGAGACCAGACCAGATCAAGTTACAGGTCAAATCTGTGGAGAGGTGACCCTGCTCACAGTCAGAATGCCTGTTTTTCTAAGTGTTTTTGAGCTGTAAAACCACTTATAATTGAATAAATGTAAAGTAGTGGTGTTTAATGTCATACTGTGGAACATTCCAGGCAGAGCAATGACATATCCATAGAAACAAGCAGGTGACAAACCCTCCACCAGAAAAGTTACACAATCCACCTTTAAGAAGAATCTATTTTGGTTTATTGTTGTATTGAAAAGACACTCTAGTCTAATTCCTAATACTTAAAGTAAATTTAATCAACATCAGCATATCATTACACTGCCGTTCTTGTCTCTTGTATATAGATGTGATTTTATATTTTATTACTTATTTTTTCTATTTTATTTTGACTTGTACATATACATTTATTTTCTATCTAATCTCTAATTCCTCTTTATGCACATTCATATTTGAACATTATTTACATTTTTTTTTTTCTATTACCTATTCTTACTGTGCATGGGCTTTCCTCATCGCTGATCTGACTTGTAACTTGGCCTGTTGCTCATCCTGCTCGTCTCCATGGAGAGAGATAAGTTAAATGCCATAGAGTGGGACATTCCAGATAAAGGCTGTACACCTCTATGGAGAAATGTTACGTAGTGCACCTTTATGAGTCTGTAAAGTGTATGGAGATTTAAAAACACAGTCAAGCACTTCCTGTATTACCACGTGACATCACAAAGTGGAACTGAGCATTTTCTGTTTGAAACGAAATGAAACACAACTCCAGGTGTGTTTGCGATGAGGAAACAATATTATAACGCAGATTAGAAAATATTTGTTCTTTCATTTCGTCTATGACCCACTCACAAAAAGCTCCACACAGCCAATACCCCCTTTAATATGTTCTGATTTGAAAATGCTAATCTTTACGAGAGGATTTCACATAGGAGCGCGGTGAAAAGCTCAATTAGAGATAAACCCAGGTACAGCTACAGAGGTGACAGAGTCCATTATGGAAGAGCTAGTGCAATATAGTTTTTATTCCACTTTTATTACCTTTTCAAAGAAGAAGCATGTCAAGAGAGGAGTTACATCATTTCTCCTTTTCATTTCTAACTTAAAGCACTTTAGAAACGCATCAATAGACAAGTCATGGTCTCTGACATTACCTTGACTAGGTTTTTATAACTGTGATGAGTCAGCCGCTAATGTCATTTTTTAATTTTTTTTTTTAAAGATGAAAGAATGCTTTGTAAGTCATCTTTTTTCACAAGTATGAGAGGTGAGCTATTGCAGAGAAAAATGTGGAGATTTTGCATACTTAGAAAAAAAAGGTCGATTTAGCAGATGTATTCATGGTTTTGATCTGCCCCTGTCAAGTACGTATTATCTTACATTCAAAAACTTCAAAAAATGTTCCGAAAATTACAAAAATGTCAAATAAATCTTGATATATAGAGATTTTCATATTTTGTAAAGTTGAAATATTTGTTACTCAGTGGTAAATGTTGATTGTTGTAAACTGAAAAAGTGGTTTTGTTTGATTTTGGTTACATTATTTTTATTGACTGTGATCTCTTGTCTCCATGGAGATGTCATTACTTTACCTGTAATGTTTCACAGTATGGCATTAAACTTATATTTAGCTTTATATAGCTGTATTGCTCAGGATATCACATGCATTCTCACTGTGAGCGGGGTTATTGTGGAAAATTCAGAGGCAAAGCAATAACATCTCCATGGAGACAAGCATGCTACGGATTCTCCACCAGAAAGTTACGCAATGCACCTTTAAATACTTCTTAATCCGCCACCCACGTATAGGTCGGGAGGATGTCAACAAAGGTGAGGCACACACCCAAACTAATCACAGGTAATTACAAAACACACAAAGTCAATGGCTAATTTTGTCTCTTTGTTTCACCGTCTGTGGGAATTACTTTGGACGTTAGTTTAAAACAAATACTTGAGCTCAACATTGTGGTGGCGTTTGGGATTGTGCAACTTTACATAAAGATAATATGCTAAAGGTCCTATATTATGCAAAACTGACTCTTGTGAGCTTTAAACCGTGTTATAATGCTGTTACCTCATCAAAAACAGAACTGCAGTTGTGTTTTGTTTCATTCATTTTGATTGAGTAACTCTTTATTATTAGTCTGTCTGCATCTCCAAAGCTGAAAATCCTCTGTTCCGCCTTATGTCATGAAGAGGTAGTTTTCAAGTTAATAGCTACCTTTCACCTTTAGTTCAGTAGTTACGCAAAGCTGACTCTTGTGAGCTTTGAGTCATGTTATTATGCTGTTACTTCATCAAAAAAAAACATACCTGGAGCTGTGTTTTGTTTCATTCACTGAGAAATCCTTTATTTTTAGTCTGTCTGCATCTCCAAAGCTCAAAATGTGGTAGTTTTCAAGTTAGCAGCTATCTTTTACCTTTTGGAAATTGGCAATTCCTGGGCTGAAATTATCCAAATGACTCTAGTGAAAGTGTAGTAGAAAATGTAGTTGAAAAACACAGTGGAGCACTTCCTGTATTACTTTAATTTTGACAATCTGTGAGAATTACTTTTGGAAGTTGGCTAAAACAACTACTTGATTTCATGCTTGTGTTGTTGGTTGGGGTATTACAATTGCAACTTTGCCAACAAATTTATTCATGAAAAGATAATGTATTAAAATGAGGAAAGGTTTGAGATCAGCCAACACCTGGTTTAGTTCTACAGATTAGTTTGGAAGTGGATTTTGAATCAACGTTGTGGGATGAACAAGGGGAATTATCGTCCCTTTATGCATTTGGGTAATACAGAACTTTCTGGAGATGTCATTGCTCTGCCTGAAATGTCCCACAGTACGACATTAAACAGCTCTACCTTACATTTCTTCAATTACAGGTGGTTTTATAGCTCAGAAATACCGAGAAAAACAGGCATTCTGACTGTGAGCGGGGTCGCCTCTCCGCAGATTTGACCTGTGACTCGGTCTGGTTTGGCCTCCACGAAGATAGAAAGGTTTAATACTGTGAAACATTCCAGACAAAGCAATAACATCTCCACGCAGACGGACCCTCCACCAGAACACAATGCACCTTTAAAAAATGATGACAAATGACAAATGGGATTGAACCGCACATTTTCAGGAGTCTGTGGTCAATATGAGTTTTCATGGTTCCATTTAAGTGTTAGAAATATATAAAAAAAACTTGTTTAACAGCAAAAAATCAGCTCATCTAGTGCAGTTCTATAGCTAAATCAGTTCTTTGGGCTAAACCAAACAAAAAAGTGTAATTTGAGTAGCAGAGATTCAGACAGAGCAGTGCCTCCAGTTAGCTTCACCCCCCAAGAATGAAAGAAAATGAAGGATTCACTTTTTAGTTGTGTCAGTTATTTTGAATGATTGTATAGTGATGTTTCTTTTCGCATTCATTTAAATTGTAAATTTGAATATAGGCCTAGTGACATCTTATTGTTAATGCTCTGTAATGCTGTTATTGGAGATCAGATATAATGTTCACATTTTTGTCATAGATTATTATTTATACTTTTTAATTTTGTTTTTATTTTGTGTCATAATTCACAAAAAATGTATTACTTTTGTACAAGCTAAGCAAATTGTGTAAATCTGCATCTCATGAGCTATAAGCAGTCAGTCTTTGCTCACATATTTGTAAAATCAGTTGTAATTTTTCCCTTAAGATTGTTTTTTTTTTTCCCATCTGTGATATTTCTTGCAAGTGTTTTCATTTCCTCCGGCTCCTCCTCCTCTCCTCTTCTTCCTCTCCTCTCTCTCTCTCGTCTCTTCTCTCTTCTCTCCATCTTGGGGGAGTGAGAGATTGAGTTTCACCAGTCCATTTCTCTCTGTCAGTAATGTCCATCAGGTCCCATGTGTGGAGGGCCTAAGAGCCTCACCTGCTCTGACGGACCAGCTCCTAATCTCATCTGGGAGCACAGCTGGAGCTTCTTCATCTGATAAAACCACTTAATCTCATTTACACTAAACAAGTTTAACACCAATACTTGATTTGACAGGTGCAGAAGTCCCCAGAGCCCAAGTACATTTGTTATTTCAAAGTCTTTGATTCAGCTAAACAGATAATAGTTTGAGCGTGTAATAAAATAAAGTAATGTGAAGCGTACATTACTAGTATTTCTACTTCTACTACAACTGTTAGTACTATTCTTACCAGCAATGCACTACTACTACACTTTGACTGCCTTGTGAATATTTTGGTTTTCTATACTACTACTACTACTACTACTACTACTACTACTACTACTACTACTACTACTACTCCACCAACCCAAATGTTTAATTCCTGCACAGACAGTTCTGCTGTTGTGTCCTTAGGCAAGACATTTTATCCACCTTGCCTAATATTTGAAGGGGTCGATGGCGCAGATTGGCAGCCTCACTTCTGCCAGTCTGTCCCAGGGCAGCTGTGTATACAAAAGAGTTAGATGGAGCTTACTACCAGCGAATGAATAATGACTACAATGGCAGCTGCTGCTACTACTACTGCTACTACTACTACTACTACTACTACTACTACTACTACTACTACTACTACTACTACTACTACTACTACTACTACTACTACTACTACTACTTTTACTTGCATACTTACTACGACTTTAGTCACTACTCTACTACTACTACTCCACAGCACACTATTTTTTAACTAAAAACATGATTTCCTCAGGTCAGCGTATGTTATTTTGATTTCCTGATGACACGTCCGGTCTGTGTTCTGTCTGCTGCGACTGTGGTGAGTATGGGAGGGCATCTGGGGGTATATATTTTGGAGTATATGATATATTTGGGGTAGATTTGGGACAGTTCTTTCCGTTCGTGCTGATGCAGAGGAATGCTGTGGTGACATGAGGCAGAGTTTCCAGGCTCTGCACAGCGGCCGGTCCTCAGATGACCCACGATGTTCCAGATCCAGACATGAAATATAAGTGACATAAATACATTGTTGAAAGAGTATTATGTTTATTTTATGTTACAAATTAAATTTAAGGTCAAAAACTAATGAAGCGTAGCCAAATTGATCTTTTGGGACTTCTAAAATGCATAACTCAAAACTATTTATCCAGCTGCATTCTTCATAACCTGAGTTATAAGAAATACCACACGAGAACATACTGTATGTCAAATATATAAGTGAGTTTGTTTGTATTGTAATAGCTTCAACATTCATTTAAATCGTGAAATAATTGTTTAATCTTGGTTTATTTTAAAGGTACAACTTTTCTGCTTGTCTGGTTGCTTGTCTTAATGGAGATGTTATTCTTCTTCTATATTATTTAATTATTTTTGTCTAGAATGTTCCACAGTAGAGATTAAACCATCCAACTATCCATTTCAATACACCTTTAAGAATAACATAAATGCAAGCGAAATATATATTAATAATAATAGTAATATAATAAAATAATAATACAATAAATAAATAAATAATAAAAAGAAATTATTATTATTATTATTATTATTATTATTATTATTATTATTATTATTAATAATAATAATAATAATAATAAAGACATTGGCTAAATTATAGTTTTATAGTACAGAGGGTGATGTTGTGTCCTTGAGCAAGACACAACAGGACAACCTTTTTTTTTCTACTCCAGCTACAGTTTGAGGCAGGGAGGGCATCTGGTTCAAAAATATGCATCGTCAAATTTACCACAGATGCTATTAACTTATTTAGTACATCCTATATGCATTACATATATTCTTAACTGGTGATGATGTGTCCTTGAGCAAGACACTTCAACCCTGTTTTTTTTTCTACTTCAGCTACAGTTTGAGGCAGGGAGGGCATCTGATTGAAAAATACACACAAATGCTATAACTTATTTGGAACAGCTTATATACATGACATATATTCTTAACTGTTATAATATTGTGTCTGTCAGAAGGGTTTATTACCTGTATAAACGATTTTAGAGTGGGTAGTTTGGGATGATCTCTTGCTTAAGGCCGTGCATTTTACTGTCATGAGAAAAAGGCCGTAAAAATGAATTAATCTCATATAATAAAAGCTGTATTATAAGAGGGGGTCAGGATGTCTTGTCATTTATAGACCAAGAATGAAAAAAGACTTATATTTGCGCTTTTAGTTACTGAAATATTTCAAATTCTGGAAAAAAAGTACAAGATGTTCCCAAGGATTTGTGTAGTTGGGTTTGAGCTCTTCGCTGAAAAAAGTCCCCTGGATCAGAGTTAACATCTGCTTCCTTTAAATCCAACACAATCTCAAACTATTGCAGCAGAAGATAGGAAAAACACGCTGTACTATGGACAGATGGGCACGGATTCAAAACTGGGAGATTTTGTACATTTAAAGTTTTCATGCAATAATAAAGTACTAAACACTGGAGGGAACGCAGCGTTTTTGTAAGTGTAAAAAACGCGAAAAGAGATGTGTCTTTAATAAAACAAAACAAAAAAAAAAAAACCTGAATTTATACTGGCAACACAAGCAGTGAAGCAGATATTTTAATACATTTGGTAACACTTGACTTCAGGGACCACATATTATAAACATAAGTAAAAACTGCTATTCTAGTTATTGTTCATTACTAGCATTTATAAAGCACTTACTGAATGACAGATATATTGCATAGCAGCTCTTAAATAAAATATAATCTGCTGTTACTCTTTACTAATGTTATTGTCCGATAATCAGAACGTGAATATTAGCATGCTAGTTGTTGTTAGCCTTTCCCGTCAAGGCAAAACTCCACTTTTCTCTCTGAAAGTTGTGAAAAACACTCATAAACTCATCATGGCGAGTACTTAGAATGCTCAGAATGCATAGGGAAAGTGAGGAATAATTTAAGACTTTTAAGTAAATGAACATGTCGAAAATAGGACCATACAGGAGCCAAAAAACAAACAAAAAACCCCAAAAACATTCATTTCAACTACTAACAGATGTACCAGTAATTCAATACTATAAGCATGCCTTTTACCACTAGTCCTTAAGTATATGCGTTGACTCACTGGGAATCAAGTTTCACCAGAGTACGTGGGGTTTGTAAGTCATCAAAAATAAATACATACATTGATACTCTGCGGTGACATCACGCCGGGGGGGCTCTGCGTGTATGTGTATGATGGAATGTTCATTAAATTACCGTGCTGACACAATGCACACATTAGCAAATTATCTGAAAACACTGGATGGATTTAAACAGCACATAGATTTAGACTTAGACAAACTTTATTGAGCCACAAGGGAAATTATTTGGACACAGTAGCTCACACGTCACAATATATTACAATAGTAAAGAGTAAAAAATATAAATGGTGATAATAAATTCTAAATAAGTAGCAAAAAAGATAGCAAGAGACAGGTGTCAGATAAGGCATAATTTTTCCAGGAGCTTTTTAATCAGTACAAGCGTTCATAATCCTGTTTAGGTGAGTAATGTTGTAGTTCCAACTAAATCAGCTCTTTCTGGTCAGATTGTTTTAAAATAAAGCTCAGATTCAAGTCTAACAAAGCCTCAGACAGAACATGCCTACAGTTAGCGTCACACCTCCAGGTAATGTTGATGACATCAGCTGCAAAGTATCGGTAAACTAAATGAAATACATACGCTTGCACATCTGCAGTTGTACTAATAGTAAAAGTAATACAAGTACAATTTTGCAGTAAACTCCCACCACCAAAACAATATTATGCGTAACTGCCTCTTGCATTGCTAGGCTCACTGGATGTCTGTTACTATATTTACTGCATTGGTTTAACTTAAAAATCATTTATAAACTCGCAGTCTGTCTCCCCTCCTGTTCGTATGACTCACTCATTTGATCCAACAGATGCTTCCACCAGCCTCCTCTATTACCCCAGCTGCAGTATCCAACCCGGGCACTAGATGGCACTGTTTACAGCATCAACACGAAGCACCCGAGCATCTCACAATTACTGATTTACAATCCTTTCTCTAATCTAATAAATTAGATAGTGCATAATACAGTTTGTAATTACACAGCCACAATAAACATGGTTAACAGTGCTTGCCGGGTCCCATTCCCACAGCTGTGACTGCATTAGATGGGCCAGAGATACGAAACAAGATATCAGATACGCCAATCCATGTGTAACAAGGAGAAGATCAGATCAATCATGCTTTTCTTCCCTTTTTAATGGCTCATAATGTCATTAAACCTATTTGCAAATACTTTAGCCGCTCCTCTGAGGGCGTTTAATGAAAAGTGCAGCCTTATCGCCGTAATAGCACTGGTGTAAAGGAGATCTTTAAGAGTTTGGGTGTGGGTTTGGTTAACGTGGACCAGACTGGGATGGAGAAGCTTAGTTGTGATTATACATTAAAGCTCATATATTATGTAAAATTGACTCTTGTGAGCTTTAAGACATGTTATAATGTTGTTACCTCATTAAAAACATACCTGGAGTTGTGTTTTGTTTCATTCACACATGTTTGAGTAATCCTGCATGATTTGTCTGTCTACATTTCCCAAGATGAAAATGTTCTGTTCCAGAGTGTTTTCAGTTTGAGAGAAAATGGAAGGTGTGTGTGTTAAATGTGTAAATGAAACAAAACACAACTTCAGTTATGTTTTTGATGAGGAAATATCATAGTTATAACACAGATCAGGAAATAACGTGTTCAAAATCTTCTATTCTCCACTGATATGCGTTTTTTTTGTCTGGAATGTTTCGCAAAATCGCATAAAACTTGATAACCTCCATGGAAACAATCAAATAGCACCAAACCAAGTATTCTTTGGCAATAAAAACACTTGCAATTGAGTAAATTAAAAGCACACTATGTAACGTTGCTGATTCCATCATCTGTCCCGTATGTTTGAATTGGAATATTCCGCAGTGTAGCATTCAAAATATCCATCTTGCATTAAGTCTACTACATGTTTAAAGCAAATCGAACTGTGAGCGAGACTGCCTTTCCGCAGATCTGACCTGTAACTTGGCTTGGCGCTGTTACATGCTTGTTTCTGTGGACGTAGATGAGTTTGATGTCTTACTGTGGAAAATTCCAGGTGAAGCACAAACATCTGGAGCCAAGCAGAAAAAAAAAATACATAGTGCAGCTTTATGGCGTCAAAATGAGTCCAAAGAGTTCAAGATGGACTATACAAAGCTTGGGTGGTGTGTTTTCTAAAAGAGATATGCAGTTTTGATTGGCCAAACCTATATTGACTGATTGAAATGTCTTCTTTCTGGTGAGCGGTCATATTACAGCAGAAAACATAATACTGGGGACAGCTGTTTGTGGTCGGCTTCGTGTTTCGTTTGAGTTTGACAAAGTGGCACGATCGTTTAAAAAGGATCCTGGTTCGATTCTGCGACCAGAGGAGGTGTTTCAGGGTGGGGTTTGCATGTTCTCCTCATGTCGTAGTGGGCGTTGGGCTATCAGATATAGGCCTATTGTAATTGTGATTCTGAATTCCACTAGTATTAAAAGGTTTGAGGTACGTTTGACCCATGCTTCAACCGCAATAACTGTCAGGAGAGGTCAAGAGTGCCTATAGCTGGAAGCTTGGAGGATCAGCCTGTTTTATTTTTCTATTTTCTGGTTAATGGATGAAGCCGGAATATCTGGAAGAAGCTTACTCAGACACAGGAAGAACATCCAATTTGAATTGAATTAAGAGCCAATCAAATGTTCAGCAATTACTGAAGGAATACATGGGACTTTATGTGTGTGTGTGTGTGTGTGTGTGTGTGTGTGTGTGTGTGTGTGTGTGTGTGTGTGTGTGTGTGTGTGTGTGTGTGTGTGTGTACAGTGATTAAAAGTTAGTGTTGGTGTTCATAAAAGTAAGACTGAAATCCATATTTGTTAGATTTTAATTAAGAAGAACTAGAAAACTGTGATTGACACTTAGACTTGGACACAGTGGCTCACGCATCACAATACAGCATAATATCAAAGAGAAAAAATATAAATTGTAATAATAAATTCTAAAAATAAGTCGCAAAAATAGCAAAAGACTCAATAGATTTATTAATTTTAGCCATACGGCCCAGCTCTATTGAAATAAACACTTCATTTCAAAATGATGTGCACTTGTTTTGCTTGATATCTCCATTCGCACTATAAAGACATCAAGGTTGAAAATGCCAAAGATTAAGAGACACTTGTAGGGAATGTTGCCCTCTGCGTTTGACCCATCCTACAACGTCACTGGGGCAAATGTGATCAACTAGTATATCTTGAACCATACACAACATGTGACCTTTAATCTTGCATCCCTACTTTTCACTGTCTTCTCCTCCTTCTGTTTACCTATACATCTCTCCACTCTTTCTTTCATCTGTTTATTACACCTTCCCCTCCCTCTCTCCCTCCCTCTTTTTAGACCTGCATGCACAGCTCTGACGGGGCCCTGCAGACAGTCTATGTCACGTCATTCTGACCCCTTCTCTCCGAGCTTTGATTGAGACTAGTGATCCAAAACTGATGCGCGGAGAGGGGCTGCAGCTAGCTCACCTCTCCCTGACAGCCCACAACCCAGTGACAATGTTGGCCACGCTTCACGAGCCCTGACAAGCTCACGTCACACTCCGAGACCCTGATATCTCACTCATTGTTTACTATATTGTCTTTGGACGTGCTTATTCAGACCGGTGCTGAGGGAAGGGAGCGCATGGGTGGTTTTATGAATCTTAAAAGCAAAAATAGTTGTGTGAAGATGTGTCAACAGGAGTAGAAGATAAGGTTTTCAAATGTCTGACAGCTGTAGTCTGGCTTGTAGCAGTTTTAAAGCAACACTGTGTGTACATTTGAACTCATACCAGAAGTTATACAGCAATGATATGTACAGAAATGTTGTGAAAACAGTGCATTTGTGAAGCCTGTAAGTAAGGTGCGTGTATAACATGACTAAACAGTCATGAACTGGGATTTAATCAGGTCTAACTCAAGACTAAAGCAGGGATGACTCACCATATAAGAGTCAAAGCATGAGTAAACCAAATGATAATCAGTTTCTAATGTAACGTAATGATGTGATGTTTTGTGTTTAATTAAGGGCTGACACCGTTCGTTGTTCTTGTAACTGTCTGTGTTGTTGTTAACATAGGTCTACCTGCTTTTGTATGTGACACTTGATTACTATGCCAAGTTTATGTAATAGTTCAATTCCTCCGTTACTGGTCAGTTGGAGACAGGCTGTGCTGAGTTGACACTGTGCTGTTTTTCAGACTGCGCTTGTTTTTGACGTTGGTTATGACCTACAGTAGCCCTCGTGTTCAGCAAATAAACAGGACGTAATTTGGTGTGTTTTCTTTCACCAGAACGCTACAGTCATGTAACAGAATATTACGATGATTAAAAATGATTAAACACAGAAAAAAGGAAAAGTTCTATGTTTTGTGATTAGGTTCAGGGGTGTAGCAGTAATGTTGGACCCTGAGGTTAAAGTGCGCTTTATTGTACCCATAAGGAAATTTGTACAATGCATTTGACCCATCCTTCAGTGCCGCTGGGGTAACCTGTCAGGAACAGTGGGTCCACGTTGCAGCCCTTGGGGACCCATCTTGAGCTAGTCTTACTCAGGACTACCTTAACTGCAGGATTTTACTGATAGTGCATATTTTAGCTTGATGGGGGAATCCAGGCTGAGCAGAGGAAAACCACCCAGACACAGGGAGAACATGCAAACCCTGCAAAGTGCTACCCATCCTGGTGTGACGGCACTACAGTCCCTTAAATGGTCCTATCTATGTAATTATCTAATCAAAAAATGGATTCTATTTTAAACCAAAAGGAGAGCAGATATACACATTTACCCTAGTATCTTTAACAAAACATAGTTCGCTCTAAATTAAAATAAATAAGGGACTTAAACTGCCAAAGATATCTGCAAACTATGTACCACAAACAGTCCTCACGCCTCCGTTTGAGAATCGCTGGCCTGTAGTGAATGAGCATGGGAGTGAATAGTTGTCTGTCAGTGTGTTGAGTGTTGCAATTACCTGGCTCTTGTCCAGAATGCAGCTGGATGGGCTCCAGTGTGTAACCTGTAAAAACAGGCAGACTTAAAATGAATGCGGTGTTGATTTAACACAACTCTGCAAGTTCAGACAGCGCCTCAGAGCCACAGCCATCATCTGAAGCTTCAGTGCATTTTCTCACAAAACACTTTTAATAACTGTCAATTTGTCAACAGATTCATGTTGTAAATTTTGTTTGTTTAAAATGACACTGTGCAACTTTCTGGAGGTGGAAAGTTACCTGTATAATTCCATGTAAATATACAGTTAAAACCATACTTTGGAACATTCTGCACGGAGATAAATACGGAATATTATAATCAAAGGAATTACATTTATATGGAGACAAGCAGAAAGAGGCCAAATAAGAGTCAGGTTTGTGGAGATGCAAGCCCGTTCATAGTAAGAACACTTGCTTTTCTAGGTTTTCTACAATAAAAACATTAAAAATAGAAAGAAAAAAAAACCCCAAAGAAACGAACAAACAAACAAAACAATAACATGCTTTTAAATTTTACAATATTTTAGCTTTACTTCAGAGCATTTTTCATGGAGATCAATACGTTTTATATCATACTGTGTAACATTACAGCTAAAGGAATAATGTGTGTGGTTTTTTTAGTGCAACAAAAACATCCAAAATGGAAAAAAACCCAAAACAAAACATGCTTTCATTTTAGTTGATTTTTTTTTGGGTAAAAAGTTACACATTAGGGCTTTAAAGTTTGTAGTCAGGTACAGAAAGTCATTTACAGTAATGTAAGTGCAATTGTTTGGATTAGAGACCTTGGATACAGACCAGTATCTGGTCACGTATCCAGACACACCCACATGTGAAAAGTTCTCATGACAAAGACGGTTAAATGAGCAGGCAGCCTGTCAAAGCACAGATTAATTATTGTATTGTACTATTCTCTGTTTTTAATACGTTCAAATTCAAATACATTCAAGTATAACACTATTGGTATGAAAGCAAGTGTGTTTCAATATTTTGGTAACTAAAACTCATAAACAAATACATGTTACTAAGGAGTAAAAAAAAAACCTTAAAGGTACTATATTACACAATTGACTCTTTAAGCTCTAAGCTTTAATAATAATAATAATAATGCATCAGTTTTATATAGCGCTTTTATGGACATTCAAAGACGCTTCACAGAGCATTATTCATTCATTCATGGTAAGATGCTACTGTAGCCACAGCTGCCCTGGGGCAGACTGACGGAAGCGAGGCTGTCAATCTGTGCCATCGGCCCCTCCGACCACCACCATCACTCACGCACACACCACTTTACTAGGCAATGTGGGTGAAGTGTCTTCCCTAAGGACACAGCGACAGTTTTTTTTTTGACTGGCGCCCCCCTGTGGCACCTGATTTTCCCATCGGTCTCCCATCCAAGTACTAACCAGGCCCGGCCTTGCTTAGCTTCTGAGACCTGACGGGATCAGGCTTTGACAAGCCGGTATGAGCCCTTTAAGACTCTTTGAGCTTTAAGCCATGTTATGTTTTGTTGTTACCTCATCAAAAACACTCCTGGAGTTGTGTTTTGTTTCATCAACGACTATCCCTTTACCTTTAGTTCAGTAGAGATTGCCAATTCCAGGGCTGAAATCATCCAAATGTTTCTAGTGAAGGTGTATGGAGTTTAACAACACAGTGGAGCACTTCCTGTATTACCACATGACATCACAAGGTGGAGGACAAAACATAACTCCATAAAATAATGTAATATAGGACCTTTAAAGATGTACTGTGTATTTTCTCTGGTTGTTGGTCCATCACCTGCTTGTCTCCATGCAGAAGAGATGTTCTACTGCATGGCATTTCGTCGTGGAGACAACAGTGACATCAGCAGGCCAAGATACAGGTCAGATCTCTGGAGAGGCAAGCCTACTCTCAGGAAACATGCAAGCTATACGTTTAGTGCAGCTTTAAAGTATTGTGTTAAATACTTGACACAGATTTTGACTTTACTGAGTTTTGCTTAAGGGCAAACTCTAACCTTTTCCACCGGAGTAACTATGAAAGGAGTTTGAGCTCAGGATAATTACAGCTACTGATAAAAGTGACACTTAAAGACAGACCAACTATTCACTAATTATTCACAATCAGATTAACAAGGGCTTTGATTGACAAGTTTACTTAACTCTGCAGTGTCGGTTTATATCAGAGGAATCATGATACAAAATTTCAAGTTTGAAGCCAATTTTGATACCACAGTGATAATTAAGAAAACTATAAAACTAGCAGAAAGCGATTTTCAACACTAAATACTTGTAGTTTATTTAATATTGTCACGTGATCTCATAGTACTAAGTCTTAGGATATAGCAGGCTATTCTAAAACGAGTGAAGAAAAGTTCAGTTCTGTCTTATTTAAAGGTGCATTGAGCAACTTTTCTGGTGGAGGGTCCGTCAGATGCTTGTCTCCAGTCTTCATGCAGTCCAAACCAAACCAAATTACAGACTTTTGACTTTTATGAGCTTTAAGCCATGTTATAATGTTGTTACCTCATCAAAAACATACTTGAAGTTGTGTTTTGTTTCATTCACACATGTTTGAGTAACCCTTTATTATTAGTCTGTCCACATCTCCAGAGTTCAAAATGCTCTGTTCCACCTTGTGATGTCATGAAGCGGTAGTTAAAAGCAATTTTTTTTTAACCTTTTCCTCAGTAAAGACTGGCAATTCCAGGGTTCAAATCATCCAAATGATTTTAGTTAAGGGGTATGGAGTTTAAAAACACAGTGGAGCACTTCCTGTATTACCACATGACATCACAAGGTGGAACGGAGTAGTTTCTGTTTGAGAGAAGAACTCAGCCTAGAGTTTAACACATAAACCCTGTGAATGAAACAAAACACAACTCCATGTATGTTTGTGATGAGGAAACAACATCCTAACATAAATTTGGTTATTATCATATATTAAGTCTTTGCTTATGCTTTCTTTGATCAATAACAACATGGAGATAAGAAATTCCTGGTTACCTGCACTTTTTCGCCATTACACATTTCCAAAGCCAGACAGCTGTTAGTAATTGAATTAGCGAAAAGGATGACACACAAGATCTGAACTGAAATTTCTCCCCAAAAATCTGGAAACCTTATGTTGTTTTTCCAGTTTCCTCCAGTGTTACTAACCCCATTCATTTCCATAACTTAGACTTGAGCAGTCAGAGGGCTAAGGCTGAAGAGACTGTTTTAGTTCACCCAATTATCTCTAATTATTTTGTGTTTATGCCTTTTCCAGTCAAGCGTGGAGCCTTCCTTGTGGTTCAAAGGAGTATAAGTGTAATATCTGCATAGACTTATATAAGGTTTGGTTTGGGCTGACATCTGTGGCGTTTATCGGTAAAATGAGTCACTATGTAATTGAGACCATCTGTGATTCCGAGGAGAGTGCGCCGGATTTTAAGCATATTATTATTATTATTATTCAGCGCCGCATTTCGCTCAAATGTGCAAATGTCAAATAAAAGTCAGGCTGGCCCACAAACCTCGCGCGCTGAGGTGTTGCTTTTAAAAGTTCTGTTTGAAATGCGATGAAAATGTGGAAATTGCACTAACAAGGTTTTATTTTAAGCTGTTATGTCAATTTTGATCTCACCCACGGATTCAAATGTGTTTAATAGTTTCACGGTTTAAATACAGACATGAAGACACCTCTCTCTAAGTCTGATCACTGCATTATACTGTATTATCGCAGTAACTACCAAACCGCAAATGTATTCATGATTGATTTGCATTAAATTGTAATGTTCCACTTTACATCAAGGAATCACACACACACACACACACACTCATACACTAATGTACGCAGACACTGGGGGCGAGGTGGGTTAAGTGTCTTGCCCAAGAACAGCATTTATCTGTGGGAGCTGGAATTGCACTGCCAACCTGGGGGTCAGTGGAGATGACCGCTCAACCAGTGATGTTTATGTCAAGGGTGGGATTCGAACCTTCACCCTTTGGATCAGTGGACGGACAATACCAACTGAGCTACTGTCACTCAAAGCAAAGTTCAGGACAACGTCTACCTTCTTAAAAAAAAACAACAACAAATAAATAAACTAGAAAAGCACTCAGAGAGCGCAGACCTCCGCCAAGCAGCTCAGTTTTCAAAGTGATCCAGAATCCAGGATTTCTTCTGGATCATCACCAAAATCTAATCATCTGTTGGATTTACCATTAGGAACATTTCCTGAAAATTTCATCAAGATCCGTCCATAACTTTTTGAGTTATCTTGCTAACTAACAAACAAACAAACAAACAGACAAACTCAGGCGAAAACATAACCTCCTTGGCGGAGGTAACAAACAAACAAATAAATAAGTGTACTATTTCACTTCTCTGGTTGTTGGTCCATCACCTGCTTGTCTCCGTGGAGAAGAGATGTTCCACCGCATGGCATTAAACATAGTGTCTATCATCATGGACACAAGCAAGAGACATCACCAGGTCAACTTACGGGTCAGATCTATGGAGAGGATAGCCCAATTGCAGTAAAAATGCAATGCAAGAGAGTTTTCTTTTATAGCAACAAAAACACCTGCAGTTGAAGAAATGCAGGATAGATACGACGAATGCCATACAGCGAAACATTCCAGGCAAACATCTAGAAAAGTTACATAGTGCAGCGTTAAATACTCGACACAGATTTTGACTTTCTGATCTATGGATCTATGGAGAGGCAAGCCCACTCACAGTAAAAATGCAAGAATCTTTATATAGCAACAAAAACAACTGCAGTTGAAGAGATGCAGGATCGATAAGTTTAATCTACCTTGTTATTTGCACTTTATTTTTAGTGCTATTCATTTCAAAGCCGATTGACTGTGAAGTTTGGGGAACAGAACCACAAACTGAGAATCCCGGTTCAAAAAACTTTCATAAAGACATTGTCACCAGCTCAACAGTGGTAAATCAATATATCACTATAAGATATTTGACATAGTAGTGTTTGTAGTTCAAATTTAGTCCACAACCTTTAGATAGTAGTAATGTAATGTAATAATACTTTAACATTAACTTTCCTGATTGACACAACAACAAAAAATAAAAAATAAAGAAAGAATTAACAAAAGAAAGAAAAAAAGAAAACACCAGTTATTTTCTATATGCAAGATATAAAGATAGATAAATATGGCATACCTCCACCCAGAAAAGTTACAGCGTGAGTCTTTAAATATAAGCAATATGATATGTATTTGTTTGTGTGCAGTGTTCAAATCCCCTTCCCAAACCCCCTCCTCTGTGTGTATTGTTTATGCTGGAGACCCAAAACATTTTGCATGAAGCGTCGTCTCTGGGACTCATTTAAAACCACAGCCCTACGCATCATGAACTCGGGACGCCATATTAAAAACCACCATCTGTGTCAAATATGCAACACATATACTCATAACACTACTGTACTGCGAAGGCTGAGTCCAACCCTCGCAGTTATGGATCAGACCGGCTGCCAAGTGATGGTCGCATTAACATGTGGTCTCAAAATGAACTCTTCTCTTCTTTTGAGTAACCACATAAAGAGTACACACATTCTTTCAGGTTTCTAACAAGATAAACAGACACAGTTTGCTAATGTAAGATATCAACACTGAAATTTGAATGCAGAAAGATCTGTAAGATGTTACTCAGGCCATTTCTTTTTTTTAATTTTTCCTTTTTTACATGTAAGTCAGCATTTTCGTTTTGACAAGTCTTCTAATCACAGTTATTGGAAATCCTGAAGACCATACAAGTCTCCAGTCTTTTTAAGGTATAGCTCGTAAGTATAGTAAGTAGTAGTAGTAGTAGTAGTAGTAGTACTGTAGTAGTAGTCAGGTGTAGCATGATCTTGCACTGGGCCCTGGGTAAACAGTACACTCCAGTACTGTAGTAGTAGTAATAGTAGTAGTAGTAGTAGTCTTAGCTGGCTAAACAAACTTATGAAACACATCACACCTGTTATAAATTTTCACAGAAAGTTTAAAACAGCATCTAATCCCTTATCTGCATTTTGTGTTTTGCCTCATTTGTTTTCTCATAATGAAGAGAGTCATTCAACAGAACAGTTTAATCCTTTATGCATTTCTTTCACATTTTCATAATATTGTCTCTAAAAATACTTTTTGAATGAATGTTTAATTTATGTAATCTTGTTTGCTGCTAAATTTTTATTTCAACATGCTGCATTCATTACTGTCACCAACAGAGGGCACTATGCCATGTATTTCAAACCTACAAAATAAAAATGAATGCCAATGTAATATTATAAAAAATATATTTGAATATATTTTTGTGTATTTTTTTTTTTATTATAAAAAAAATTGACTCCATGTTATATGTTAGAAAACATACCTGGAGTTGTGTTTTGTTTCATTTCATTCTCATATGTCTGAGTAATTCTATATTATGTCTACATCTCCAAAGCTCAAAATGCTTGATGTTCCACCTTGTGATGTCATGAAGCAGTTGTTTTCAAGTTAACAGCTCCTTTTACCTTTTGTTCAGCAGAGATTGGCAACTCCAGGACTGAAATCATCCAGATGATTCTAGTGAAGGTGTATGGAGTGGAGCACTTCCTGTCTTACCACACGACATGAGTATTTTCTGTTTGAGAGAAGAACTCAACCTAAACACGCAAGATTTGTGTGTTAAACATGTGTTGAGGAAACAACATTATAACATAGATCAGAAAACAGCCATATGGGCCCTTTAATTTATAATCACTAACCAACTATATCTATCTATCTATCTATCTATCTATCTATCTATCTATCTATCTATATATATATATATATATATATATATATATATATATCCCTTTAACATCAGCTGGGAGTGAAATTATGTAGCGTAGCCTCAGGCCTGCAGTCACAGAGTGAATGGTTTGATTGGCACAACTGGAGCTCTCAAAATGAACTCCCCTGTTAAATAACCGGACTTGTCTTCCAACCTGCTTCTTGGCTCTCTACACGCCATCAGGACTTTTACAGCCTCAAAGTTGACGTTTTGTATTAAAAGAACATGATTTTTTCCCCTCTATTTCAGCTGAAACCTCTCCCTCGCTCCGGTCCTACTCGTTCTTGTGGTTTCCTTTTCTCCATTTGGCTCCAACTGCTTTTGTCGACACATTTTTTTTTGCCTATCCCCAACTTTGGTGGTTCATGTTGAGATCATTAGTTTCGAACCCTGCCAAAACTACTTCCCACATGAGCATGGCATTCCTTCCTCTCTCTTTCCCTCCTCTCTTCCTCCTCTCTTCCTCTCCTCTCTTCCCTTTTGGCTTATAGGCTCCGCACTATACTCTATACTGCTTTTCTCGCTCTGACGAACTGTGAAGCTATCCGTAATCCTGTTGCTCCTTTTCACTGAATCCAAATCACCATGTGGTTTTGTTACAGTCGGCACATCTCAGGCAAGAAAGCCCCCGTTGCCTTGAAGAAACGTGCAGTCTTCGTTCGCTTGTGCAACAAAATAAGTAAAAAAAGGATTTATCTAGCCAAAGCGGGGTTCTCTTATACCTCCCCAGCGACGCCAAACACTGAAAACCGTCATGAAATATTCAACAGCTGTGGTACTATTACAAGACATGGTAAAAAGTAAAATATATTAAAAACGGGGGCTAGCGATTCCTGTACGCTCTTAATTTTCCAAACTTGATGATGATTGGTCCAAATAGGTCTCTCGTGCTGCACCAGGAGCAGATGCAGAGAGATCGGGGGTGTATCTTTAAAGGGAATTGCAACTTTGGCTTAAAAAAAAGAAGAAGAAAAAAAAAAAGACTAGAGGAAAAATGAGTGAAGGCGTAAGAATGGAGTAAGAATGAATAAAAGAAAGTCCGTGGCCAGGCAAAACCCTCTTGGCTAAAATAGCTCTATCCAAAATTTAGTGGAGAGTGGATCTGCTGTCAGAAAATGTCCACCAGTGTACAGAAACTAACATGTAAAAAATTAATTAATGCATGCACCAACTTAGCTTTGCCTAGAATGTTCCAAAGTACGACATTAAACTTGTATATCGCCACACAGACAAGCAGGTAAGACTATAAACTGTATATATAAATGGAAGTAAATAGGAAGTGAGCATGGGGGCACTTCCAGCTCCATTGACTCTGGCTCCAATTGACTTTACATTGAAAAATTGTGAAAAATCACCCCTCTCTCTGTAACTGCTGCTACGAGCCTTGTCATTTTGGTCTTAGATGTCCGTACTAACCTGCTGTACATGATCCTGGTGTTTTTATTTCGCTATTTTGTCCGTAAATAAATTCCTATTCCTAATATGGAACTCGCTTCATATTTGCTCCTGTAACTGCTAGCCTCGGTGAGCTTCACTTGACTGGAGCGACGTCACATTCCCTTAGTCCACTTCTTAATTCTGTCTATGGGTGAGACCAACAAGGCAAGTTACAGATCAGATCAGTGGAGAGGCAAACTGTCTCACAGTAAACATGTTTTCAAGGTATTTTTAGCGATAGAAACACCTGTACTAGTAATTGAATACATGCAGTGCAGATATGTTTAATGCACTACTGCGGAACATTTCAAGCAAGGCAATAACATCTCCGTAGAGACCAGCCTCTTATCCTTAAGTTACATAGGAGTATTCACTGCCACCATGACGTAACTGTTTAGAAAATATTATAATATGTCTGAGGAATTTCTATTGAGATCCCAATTAAATCCACAATTTTTCATCTGAAACTGTCAACAAAAACAGTGTCTCTGATGCCAAACCAAACCATACCATACTGTGCCTTTGTACCAATCTGCTACATGGGAGAATACATTGTTAACAAGTCTCACAACTTCTGTTCAAAAAGGGGGAAAAAATGAGAGAGATGAGGGGCAGGATATGAAAACTCCACACAGAGATTACAAAGATGGAGCTGAGACTTGGTTGTGCTGGTGGATACTCAAAGACGGTCCCTGCTACAGCTTGTCACGGTAACAAAAGTTTGATATATATATAAATAAGATATGACTATATAACTAAATATAGATGATAAACGATAATACTGAAACAAATTTATGCCGCTGACACAATAATAAGAGCAGATTTAAACTACAAAAACTACTCTAAATGTGCAATATTGTTAAAGGGCCCATATTACGCTATTTTCAAATCTATGTTATAATGTTGTTTCCTCAACACAAACACACCTGGAGTTGTGTTTTGTTTAATTTCTGCACAAACCTGCACATTCAGGCTGAGTTCTTGTCTTGAACAAAAAACACCCTAATACAGGAAGTGCTCCACTGTGCACTTCACTGGAATCATTTGGATGATTTCAGCCATGGGATTGCCAGTCGCTATTGAACAAAAGATTAAAAAGTAGCTGTTAACTTGAAAACTACCACTACATGACATCACAAAGTGGAACAGAGCATTTTGAGCTTTGGAGATGTGAAAAGAAGAACATGTGTGAATGAAACAAAACACAACTCCAGGTATGTTTTGGATGAGGTAACAATATTATACCATGGTTTAAAGCTCACAAGAGTCCATTTTGTGGAATATGGGACCTTTAAAAATCATTAAACACTTTAGTACTTAGACTGCATCTGTAATGAGTCACAGAAGTCAACCTTTTATGGCTAAAATCTGATCATAAAACCAAACAAAATGACCACAAATTTCCTAGTAGTGCAAAGAAAATGTACACACGGTAAATACTGATCTCAAAAAATCCAGTGATAAGTCGATATAGTAGTCATGGTGACAGGCCTACAGCTCGGTTCTGTGGTGTTGGCGGGTTTGGTTGGGTTGGGTTCGGTTGCACGGGCGCGGTTGGGCACGGTTGGCATGGTTGGCACAGCTGGACTGGCGTACAGAGATGTTTATCAGACAAAAGCGCTGGTATCTGCCGCGGTGCTCTCATCTGGGTGCCCACGACTGACAGGGGCATCCACGGGGGGCTCTCCACTGCTCATAATGGCCTCTTTTGTTTCTTTCCTTCGTTCTTCCTCTTCTTGTCATTCTTTATCTCTCTCTCTGGCTTCGACCCTCGCTCTATCTTTCTCTTTTCTCTCTCTCTCTGCCTCCTCATTATCTTTCTAGTCCTGTCTCCCTCTCTCCTGTCAAATTTTCTCTTTCGCTCTCCCTTCTTCTCTCTCCGATTTCCCCTCATTTTCTGTTTGCATTTCTTCTTCTCTCTTCCATCCAACTCCCCCCTCTCTCTCTCCATCTACCGATTCCCTCTCTCTCTCTCTCTCTCTCAGCCCTCTCTTTCTAATCCTTGTTCTCCCTTCTTTTATCTCTCCATGCTCCCTCTCTTTTTGTCTTTCTTTCTGCATCTCCCCCTTTCCTTTTCCATCTCTCCCTGGCTTTCTTAATTTCACTACTTCTGCTCTCTCTCTTTTTTCCTCTACTTGTCATTCTTTAGCCATCGCTCTCTTCTACCCTCACTTCATTTTTCTTTTCTCTCTCTCTGTCTCCCCATTCTTTTTCTAGTCCTATCTCCCTCTAAATTTTTGCTCATTTTCTGTTGGTTTTTCTCCTCTTTTTTCTCTCCTCCCTCTCTGTATCTCCTCCTCTCTCCATCCTGGCTTCTGACTCTCTCTACCCTTTCACTTTTCATTCTTTCTCTCCCCTTTTCTCTCCCCTCTTTCTAATCCTCGTTCTCCCTTCTTTTATCTCTCCATGCTCCCTCTTATTCCTCCCTCTTTTTGCATCTCTCCCTTTCCTTATCCCTATCCGACTTTCATAATTTCCCTTCTGCTCATCCTCTATCTCTTTCTGTTTCTCTCCTTTCCTCTCCTTATCCCCCTCTCTCTCTTTTATTCACTCTCTCCCTGTTTCATCATCGCTCTCCACTCCACTCTTTCTCTTGGTCTTTTGCCCTGTCTCTCTTTTCTTATGTTTCTCTCCCTCCCTCTCTTCCCCCCCTCTCTCTTATCCACTCTCTCCCCCTTTCCCAATCTTTTTCCATCTCTGACTTTCATCCCTCCACTCTTTCTCTTGCTCTTTTGGCCTATCTCTCTTTCCTTCTCTCTCTCTCTCTTCTCTCCCTCCGTCCCTTCCTCCCCCTCTCTTTCTCTTTCTCTTCCTCCTCTCTTCTCTTCTTCTTCTCATTCTATCACTGGGCAGAGATAAGGAGACTTTATTTAAGATTCCTCAGCCGAAGAAATTCTCCAGATCAACAATGGTTTCAGAGGCAGCCACTGAATCCTCTTCCTCTCTCTCTCCTTTCTCTTTCTTTTTATCTCTCTCTCCCCCCCTCTCTCTTTCCTTCTCTCTCTATCCGTCTTTGCAAATGTGTATGTTTATCTTTTGACACTTGTGTTGTTTGTGTTTTGACATTTACTTGATGCTTTGAATATTAATATATCATTCTCTCAGCTGTTTCAGTCGAACATCCTTTGCTTGTTCCCAGTTACACAAAGGAATTCCCACAGTTACTCAGATGAATTGAGTACCTCTTCAGAATTTTACTCCAGATGCCCCTCCTGCTTGTCTCCATGGAGATGCCATTGCTTTGTTCCACAGTACGGCATTAAACCATTTTATCCGATCTTGCATTTGTTCTATTACAGTTGGTTTTATTGTTCTAAACTCTCCTAAAAAAAAAAACATGCATTCATACTGTAAGCAGGTTTGGATCTCCACAGATCTGAGCTGGAACATGGCCTGGTGGCATTGCCTTCTTGTCTCCAAGGTGATAGAAATGTTTAAAACCATATTGCGGAACATTCTAAGGCAGGGGTGTCCAAACTTTTTTTTTTCTAAACATATTTTTGGAGCTTTGATGGAGCTCCCAGACCTTTAATAAGACTTGAAACACGTCTGTATCGTCATGTAACCTGATTTTATTGAGGTTATAGTGGTAGAATTACTTAAATTTGTGGTAAATATTTCAGTCTATGATCAGCCGGGCCACAGTAAGCCACTAAACATGACACTGACACCTCTATGGAGACAAGCAGAAGGAAAAAAAACAAACAAAAATTACATAGCGCAACTTGAACTAATCCATCATTTCACTGTACACTCTTAGATGCCAAGTGTGGGTAAGTTTGACCTAAAAAACTGACACTGCCACATAGAGTTAAAACAATAATTATAGCAAAAAATACTCTACTATACTTGCAGAGTCATTTCCTTGCTAGCTAGCAGTGTTTGTAGTTTTTACAGTTTGACACTGACATTTTACTCAAGCAACTAAAAAGCCTCCACGCTTATTTTCAATCAAATCAAAACTACATATTTCCCACTCGACGACGTACATTCCAACACCACGCTGCTTAAAAACACAGCAATCGCGCGTGTCATATTTTGTTTTTGTACACCCCGTAATTACTGAAGCGGTTGTGAACTCGCTCCTAACCCCCCCCCCCCTGCACTCGCTCCCTCTCTCGGCCAATCAGCTCGCTCCGTTTCACCTTTGTGCATTGTTTTTCCCCCGAACCATCAGCAAACCAAACTACAACCCTGACGACACTCCCCACAACACATGAAGCGCTCCCATGCAAAATGAATGGAGCCTTTGAAATTTCCATGCGGGGCCCTGTTGTAGCACCAAGTTTGACAATTGGTATTCTGGCGATGTGCGGAGGCAGGAGCAGCCAAAGAGGGGAGCCAAGATTACAGAGGAGAGCAGAGAGAGCTGGAGCCAATCCTGGGATGCTCGGGTCTCAGACTGTGGGAGAGGGAACAGCGGGGTACACATGAGGCTTTTGTAGTTCATTTTCTCATTCTGTTAAAGATGCACTGTGGAACTTTTCTGCTTGACTCCAGGAAGATGTTTTTTGCTTTGGCTAAACATTTCACTTTTGCATTTATTTACTTGTTTTCATTTTAAAATAACTTGGCAGACATGCTTTGAGTAAGATGTGATTTGGTCTAGTGGCATCACCTGCCTGTCTCCATGGAGATTAAAAAAAAAAAAAAAAAATCATAGTGAACCTCTAACATATTTTTTTTTTCACTTTCTTAATATTGGGCAATGGTTTTGTCAATTTTAGGGCTAGTTTAGTATCAGTCTGTTTCATATTTAAAGATACACTATGTCACTTTTCTGATAAAGGGTTTGTCACCTGTTTGTCTCCATGGAGATTAAAAAAAAAAAATAAACACCAGAAAAAAAAATCACAGTGAACCTATAACATATTTTTTTTTTACTTTCTTAATATTGGGCGATGGTTTTGTCAGTTTTATGGCTAGTTTAGTTTCAATCAGTTTCATATTTAAAGATACACTATGTCACTTTTCTGATGAAGGGTCTGCTACCTGTTTGTCTCCATGGAGATGCTATTGTTTTGCCTATAATGTTATGCTATTAAAACTGTATATTTCTATGGAGAAAAGCAGGTGACACCACCAGGCAAGTTGTGGGTGAGCTCTGTGGAGAAGCGAGCTCACTCACAGCAAGAATCACTGTTTTACAATTCATTTATTCATTTTGACCAATATAAACACAAGTAATTAATGAAATACTGTGGAATATTTTAGACAAAGCAATATCATGGAAAGTACGCCAGAAAAGTTACGCAGTGCACCTTTAACACGCACGTTTCTAATTCATTTAATTGTACTTCAGGTAATTCAGGTACCTACAAGTTGGTTTACTTTTTCCTGTATATCCTTCCTTCTTCTTTTTTGGTGAAATCTTCCTTTTAACCCAGTTCCAGGTCTAATTTAGAATAATTTCAGCCCATTTGTCCGGTACTTGGAGATGTTTGAGAACCTCTGCTGGATATTTATTTATCATTCTCCACGAGTATGAGCTCCATCCGAACGTGAGTCTCTCCAGCCCTGATCCCGGCATTAGGCATTCACCGCAGCACTCCTGACATCCCACTATGCCACCCGCAAAAATGAGACTCCAAACAAATGGCTGCTGTGGTCGCAATAAAACAGAGTCTGAAAAACTGGAACTGCACAACATGGAAAAGAGTCGGGAAATGCACAGTTTTACCCCGGAGAGACATGGGATCAGACACAGTTTAATATGTAATTCATGTCAACTCATATTCAGAAATGAACAGGATTTGGGTTGGAATACTGAACTTGTACAGATCCATAAAGGTGCACTGGTTGGTGTTTGGTACCTTCAACCTTAGCCTGGAATGTTCCACAGTATTGTTTTAAACTTGTATCTTGAATTTGTCCTTTTTTTTTTTTTAGTAGTAGGTCACGTCTCCATAGATGTAACCTGTAACTTGGTCTGGTGGCGGGATCTGCTTGTCTTAATGAGGAATAATTGTAAAACCATACAAAAAATATGAATGAATAGCGTATACGTTTATTTATTTATTATTATTATTTTTTAGTAATGTTGGAAACCTTAAACAATAGATAAAAAATGTGTTTTCCTATAATAAAGCCATCAGTGTCAATATGAATCATTTTTCTCATTTTTCATCATCATCTACAATTTGGAAACTTGTAAAACACGTCTCACTGATGGAGGCTGCAGAGGCCCAAAATCATCACAATTACTTTTAGTGTTTTTTTTTTTTTAAATTTCACCAAAAAACACCGCTCCTCTGATCGACCATGACAATCCAGACATGTTCCAAAATTCCCTTCCAAAGATGAAACTAATATCTTGTGATGCGGCCCAAACGAGCCTGTTATAACGATGAAAGTGCTCGTATAGGACGTAAGCATGTGTCAGGGATGTGCTCCACGCTGCCCCCAGAGGCCTGTGTAGGAATGAGCGCTGCCTGTTGTTGCGATCAATCCCAATTTAACAGACACGGACTCAAAGTGAACCTCCAGGGAAGAAGACAAGTGACAGGTGAGAATCCAACAGCAGCACTTCAAAAAGACCAGCTACAGCGGCACAGACAGAGGGAGAGAGAGAGGGAGAGGGGGAGACAGTAGAGAGGGCAAAAGAGAGAGATGGAGGGTAGAGAGGGGGAAAGAGGAGAAGGGATGAGGCATGGAGAAAGAGATAAGATATAGGGGAGAGAAAAGGGGGAAAGGGAAAGAGAGAGGAGGGAGGGAGATGAATAGAGAAGGAGGGAAAGGAGTAAAGAGAGGGAGAGAGACGGAAGCAGGAACAGAGGGATGCAAAGGGAGAGAGGACATAAGTACACAGAGGGAGAGTTGGAAGGAGGGACAGAGTAGCAAAGGAGGGGTGGAAATAGAGGGAGGGGGAGAGTGAAAAGAAAGAAAGAAAGAAAGACGGACAGAGAGAGGTAGGACAGCAAGGAGATATAGAGAGACGGATGGAGAGAGGAAGCGAGATAGAAAAGGGAGATAGGGTGGGAGATATGAGAAAGAAAGAACAAAAAGGGAAAGGAAGACAGAGGAAGTCAGAGAGAAAGTGAAAAATGAAAGAGAAGAGAGAGAGGGGGAGACAAGAGAGAAAGACAGAGGCCATAGGGAGAGATAACGAGAGAGAGAGAGAGAGAGAGAGGGAGGGGGAAAGAGACAGAGAGAGAGAGGGAGGAAGGAAGGAGGGAAGGAAGGAGAGAAAAAAGGATGACATGTGGAGAGAGGGATGGAGATAGGGTGGAGAGAGGGGGAGAGGGAAGGACCAGACGTCCAGCAGGAGTGAGGAGGAAGGGAAGGAGAGAGGAGCGTGGGAGGGAGGGAAGGAGAGAGGAGGGAGGGAGGGAGAGGGAGAAGTGAGAAGAAGGAAACAAATGAAGGAGTAAAGGAGTAAAGAGAGACGGAGAAGGAGAGAGGGTAGGGGTATAGAGGGATGAAGGAGGTAGAGCAGTGCACAGGGAGACAAGAGTGAGGAAGAGAGAGACCAAAGCAAGAGATAAAGAAAAGAGAGAAAGAGAGAGAGGACAAAAGAGAGATACAGAAGAGAGGAAAAGGGGGATGCAGCATATAGAGAGGAGAAAAACATTGGAAGACAGTTAAAAAGAACAAAGAGACTGGGATAGAGACAGGGGATGGCCACGAGGCTGAATACCAAAAGTCCATGAATAGTGAAAGGGCTCCGTATGCTCCGTGCAGATCCTCATCCACCAGGAAAACCAGGAACGCTACATAAACCTGGAGTGATGTCAGAACAGTGTGGAACATCGCTTTGCCAAAATTCCTGTCTCCGCGGACGACCAGACGGCCAGCTGTGACTCTTAACACTGTAACAGGCCCACTGCAGCAGGTCTACGGGGGCTGGAAACATGGCTCGGATTGGGATTGGAAAAGGCAGATTATAATGGAAAGAAAAATGGAGGAATATATGCAAAAAGGAGAAGTGTGTTCTGTGTCTGGGTTATAATGGGATTCTCCTAAGACACGGAGATGGTTCGCTTAAATTGGCGAGTGAGGGTATGGAAGGTGCTTGTCCTAGTGTTGGGGAGGGGAGAAAAAAGATTAAAGACGCACTCTGTAACTTTTCTGGTCCTGCATTAGCTTTTCTCCATGGAGATGTTATTGCGTTGGCTGGAATGTTCCACAGTATAGCATTTCTATCTTGCATTTATTCAGTATCATGTGTTTCCATATGGCTAAATTACTGAGAAACATGCATTGTGAGTGGGATCGCCAGTCCACAGATCTGACACGGAGACACAGTCCTTAATGAAGTCATGATTAGGTTACTGAGACAAACAGTTGGCTGATTCTCCACCTGAAAAGTTACACAATGGACCTTTAAAAATACACATTATCGTAATGTTATGTTAAGTTTAAGGGTTTATTGTCTCTCATGAAAATTCATCTTCTGCATTTGACTCGTCCTTAAATACTGGGTCAGGACTACCTTCCCTACCTGAAATATTCCACAGTATGGCATTACACTTATTTATCTCTAAGGGGACAGCAGGTGAAAACACAGGGTCAAGTTATAAGTCAGATCTGTGAAGAGGCAAGCCCAGTCACAGTGAGAATTCAAGTTTTTAGGTCAATAAAAACCCATGTTACTGAGTAAATTCCAGACAAAACAATAACCAGAAAAGTTACACAGTGCTTCTTTAAAGAAAATCCTGGGTAATACGTTAACTGACAGTCAAGCCACAGTTGAGTTAGTCTCTTATTCGGGTCATCTGACACCGAGGTTGGGTTGTCATCAGCAGAGGTGGTTGTCAAAAGGTGACAGTTTGAACAGATCTGAGCTGGTGACTGACGAGGTTTGAACAATCACAGTTTTTGTTTGAATGTTGTAAAATATCTGAGGGAGACCGGTCTGGTGGCAGTGAGGAGGAGGAACTCAAGGAAATAACTCAGATGGTTACGTCAAACTCTGTGAACTCGTTTGACTGAGGATTAATGGTGTCAAATGCAGTGTTTTTTTGTTTGTTTGTTTTTTTGTTTTTGCAGTAAAGGTGCACTATGTAATGTTTAGGGGGTAGGGTTCATCACTATTTTTCTTCAGAGTCCTATTGCTTTGAATTTTCCACAGTATCGCTTTAAACCTATCTATCTCCATGGAGACAAACAAGTGATGCCAACAGGCCAAGTCATAGTTCAGATCTGTGTAGAAGCAAGCGCACTGACAGAAAGAACGGCGGTTTTTGAAGGTATTTATAGTCACAGTAAACTGTAATTGAATAAATGCAAGAGAGATTTTGTGTAATGACAAACTGTGAAACATTCAAAGAAATAACTTTGTCTTCCACAGAAAAGTTACACAGTACATAATCACTTAAGTCCATCAGTGTTAATGCTATAATTTCTGTTAATAATTTCATTTTTTTTTTCTTGAATTTGACTAAAAAACTGCTTCTTATTGTGTGAACTTTTACTGCAATCTTTTATGGACGATAAAAAAGCCATAACATTAGAGATGTCCTAGAGTGTATAATTTGTATAATTTGATGCTTGGAAAAGCGGAATTCAAGTCTGAGCTCTTACTGAATAATGCACATTTTATAATTATTTGGAAAACTGAATAAAAATGTAAGATGTTTTTGGTTAAAGATAAACTATGATACAGTGTTCATCACCTGCTTGTTTAGAAGGAGATGTTCTTGCTATGCCCAAAACGATTCACAGTATGGCATTAAACTTAATCTAGTTCCATGGAGACAAGCAAGTGAGGCCACCAAGTCAAATTACAGGTCAGATCTGTGGAGAGACTACCCTTCTTAACTCAACAATGTATGTTTTTCAAGTTATTTTTGAGCAATAAAAACAGACAGAATAGATCAGACAGATTTAATGCAATACTGTGGAACATTTCAGGTAAAGATGGCATCAAAAAAGCTACACGGTACACCTTTAATACTGTAATACCAGTTGCATTGTATTTATTATGAAATCGTCTGATGTTTTTCCCTTAGATCCACATCAGTTTGTTGGAAATTCATGGCTCAAACCTGCTTCATAAACTGCTCCAACAGTACGTCTCCAATGACAATAACAGCCTCACATTTTGCTAAATTGTAACATTTCTTGTGCGTCTATCAGGAAAAAATGATTTGCTCTCTCCACCACAGCGCTGTTTCGCTGATGCTAAATTTAAATCCGATCACGTAATGTGCAGACTGGAGGATGTAGTCATAACCGAACAGCTATTTTCCCTTTTCCATAAAAACCACTGGAAACCACCTCGACGGCAGCTCTCACTTTTATTGTCTACCATCTGCTGGAAAACTTTACACTTTGAAATAGAGCAGAAGAAATAGGAATTATAGTATCGGAAATATCCTCAGTAGACCTATTTGTCCAATAAGTTACAATAGTCAGATCTTCAGTTTACAGTCTGGGAGCAGGTGTGTGAGGGATTTTACCTTAAACATCCTGTATCCGATTTTTTTTCCGTGTATTTCAGCAAAATGTGTCTTGCCTCACCACAGATATTGTATGCTGTGTGGTGTCTAAAGTGTTTTGTTGTGCGATAATCAGGAAGTGCACATTAGCATGCTAGTTGTTGATAGCATTGCGGTGACAGCAAAACTTCGCTCTGGTCTCTGAAAGTCGACAGAAGAGCTTACAAACTTACTACGGCGAATAATTAGCAGGGACACAGCGATCCAACTTTTTCAGCTCTGATACCGATATCGATACTTTGACTTTCAGAATCTGCCGATATCCGATATTAACTGATGCCAGTGTAGGGATGGAAAATGGTACTTATTTCCTTAAACCACAGTTAACTTGTTACACAACAGATCCAGTTGTGTTATGTAACTGTTATTTAACCTTCACATCACTACTGAACAACTTTGTATGAATAAAAATTTGAACATTATGAGACATTCTAGTCCAAAATCAGCCTGTAAATACAATAAATTATGGTAAATGGTCACATTCTTATATGGCGCTTTTCCTCCACTCACCCATTCACAAACACATTCAAACACACTGGGGGCGAGGTGGCCTTAGTGTCTTGCCCAAGGACAGAACAACAGTGTCCATCTGTGGGAGCTGGAATTGCACCACCAACCTGTGAGTCACTGGATCTGGTCTCTCTACCAGTGATGTTTATGTCGAGAGTGGGATTCGAACCGCCAACCTTTGGACAAACTCTACCAAATAAGCTACTGTCGCCCATAAATCGACTTTTCGGTCAAACCAGGATATCGGCTGAATCGACATCATGTAACCGATACCCGATCCTGTGATTTTTTTTTACCAGTATCAGCGCCGATATTCAATTCCAGTATCGGTATCACTGCATCCCTAATAATTAGTATGCTCTGAATGCATAAGGTAAGAGAGGAATAACTTTGGACCACTGCAAACCGTTTAAAGGTGCATTGTGTAACTTTTCTGGTGGCAGGTTCATCAAATGCTTTTCTCCATGGAGATGTTGTTGCTTTGTCTGGAATGTTTCACAGTATGGCATTGAACCTTTCTATCTTCATCGAGACCAAACCAGACCAAGTTACAGGTCAGATCTGTGGAGAGACAGCTCTGCTCACAGTCAGAATGCCTGTTTTTTGAGCTATAAAACCACCTGTAATTGAATAAATGTAAAGTAAATGTAAAATGCCTTTAATGTCTGTGGTGGATAAATTTTCAAATTTTGGGTGCACACATTTTAGTTAATATAAGTCTGAATTGTTACTTACACTTGTTTTTTTTGTTTTGTTTGAGTGTCCAGGCAGAGGAAGAGGAGACCATCGATGACGAACAAAGGGGGGAGCACTATTTAGTTAATTTTGCTAAGTTAGTTAGTTTGAGGTTATTTTATTATTGCTTGTTTTCTGTATTATAAGTATTTGCCTTTTTGTTACTTTAAGTTGGTAGCTTTAGTTAATTATTTAATGTAATTTCCCCTCTCTTGTGTTCATTTTAGTCGCTCTCGTCTGTATAAACACACCTGTTCTCTGTCTAGGGGTTAGTTTTTGTTCTATTTAGTTGGATTTAAGTTAAGTTCATTTGAGCCTTTGTTAAATTACATTTTTATTTGACTTTATTACATTTAAACATATTGGTTTGGTCCACTAATGTCATACTGTGGAACATTCCAGGCAGAGCAACGACGGACCGCTCAGTCAAAAAGTTACATAACGCACCTTTAAAATACAAAATAACTAGTTCTGAATTTCAGACGGTAAAAATCAGCTATGGCACCTTTAGCTGAACTTGTATGGACCAGAAAAGACAGCGCTATGAGTCCACTGATGTGTGATTTTGTTCATGGTTGTCTGAAGACGTTATTGGAACCACCTACAAGTGTCTGGGAGCATTATCTGTCAATAGTGAGCATGTACAGGGCAAATCAATATGAACTCAGCTGCAGAGAGAGCACGAGGAACAGAAAAGAGAAGTTAAAAGTGGAGGTGGGAAGCCTCTGTGAAGATAGTCAAAGAGAAATAATACAATTTGTTGTTTTTGTGAAAGATTTTGACAGATTTTGATATGATATTATTTTATATGACGGTCAGTTTTTGGCTCAGTTTGGAAGTTACATGCAATAAGTATATGTATGTGTAATATTAGCAATTTGTGGTTAATATGGCTTTGAATGGGGCTGCAAAAGAATTTTAGTATCATTAAATCGAACATAGCCAAATATTAAAAAAGTAAACTTAAAGACGGGATATTACACTTCTACAGGGTAGTCATTATTAACACATAGCAGATTTAGAACCCCATATTACCTTTTATTGTTTTAAAAATGTTATATTCAACAAAAACAACTACAGACTCCCCTCCCTGTACAAGAGGCATAGGCTGGAACAGCTAACCGTAAGGAGGGTTCAGATAGGGCCAAGTTTACTCAAACATGCATGAATGACAGTAAAAACCACTTCAGGCATGTTTTTGATGGAAGAACACCATTATGGAAAGCCCCCAAAAGTCAATTTTGCATGAATCAAAGGTTATTGAACCACCAAAACATTTAGCTCTATATCTCACAGTGTCACAGTTGCCCTTTTAAAATGTATTTTACTCGGCCACTGTTTGGAAACAACAAAATAAATGTAATAATTATTTGGAAAATTACACAAAATCCACCAGCGCTTTTTGATTTGATACATCCTTGGCTAAAATTCTTGCATTTTACTCATGTGAAAACTAAGCTAAATATAAAATACGGTAGCCTATTGTTAAAGGGCTCTTATTACTCTATTTTCTGTATGTCATAATGACGATTTTTGTTTCATTCACACATGTTTAACACACAAATCCTGATGAAAACACTCTGTTCCACCTTGTGATGTCATGTGGTAATACAGGAAGTGCTCCACTGAGTTTTTAAACTCCACACTCCTTCAGTAGAATCATTTGGATGATTTCAGCCCTGGAGTTGTCAATCTCTACTGAACAAAAGGTAAAATGTAGCCGTTCACTTGAAAACTACAACTTTATGACATCACAAGGTGGAACAGAGCATTTAAAGGTTTACTCAAACATGTGTGAATGAAACAAAACGCAACTCCAGGTATATTTTTGGTGAGGTAACAACTTTCTAACATGGCTTAAAGTTCACAAGAGTCTATTTTGTGTAATATGTAATATAAGGCCTTTAACTAAACAAATCTTCAAATCATCTGTGTGCTAAAAATACAACATGCACGAGACAGCTTCCCCTATCAGCTGAGTCAAGAACTAAAGTCTCTCAGTCACTTTATGCTAATTAGTGTTAGCTCTAGATCTTAACACCTTAAAGGGAAAGCAGGAACACGGGTCAATACGTGCAGTCCTGTGGTGTGACAATCCTCATATCTGATTGGCTCGCTCTTAAGGCTTCGTTTTCCATCTCTGGGAGCCGTCCAATCATTTACGGCCTTGTATCTTTGCAGCAGGAAGTAAAGATTGTGGTCCCATTTAGATCTATGACAGATCCGCTTAATGCTAGTCATCGATCGCGTTTTCCTTTTAAAAACAAATGGACAGCCTGCGTGCTCTGAGCGGACATTTTCTCCATTACAGCCTATGAGGGCTTTCAGTCCAGTGAGAAAACACAAGGAACTTAATTGCAGATAACCACATCATGTATAAGTGGGCTATGCATTTACAGACTATTCCATATCATTATTATTATCCAAAATTGACTTTTATGAGCGTTTAGTCATGTTATATGGTATAATGGTATAATGGTGTTTCCTCATTGCTGGTGTATTCAGAGATTTTGACTCATTGACTGATGTGTGTTTGATTAATCCTGTTTACTGTCCTGCATTTGAGAATCTGAAATCTGTTATCACTTACACCCTATTTCTATCATCTACAGGATTACATGGCCAAAAGAAACAAAACACAACTTCAGCTACGATTGTCATGAGAGAACAATATAAAAATAAATTATGAGACTATCTGGGCCTATAAGTTTTATTACGTCAATGAATCTGCCTAATAAACATGAAGCAATACTTGATATCAGTACTGGTATCACTGCTTAATTTAAAAAAAAACACACAAAAAACTACAGACTCTAGAGTTACTGTTAATTATAGGACTTTAAAAACATGGAGGAGCCTCATTAATTACCATAAGATGTAAACTAATGGTAGACTTGAGTACTGAGAGCTGAAAAGAGAATGCAAATGACCACTAAGTTTTGAATCATTGGTGAAACATAACAGACATTAAAGGGACATTGTGTAACTTTTCTGGTAGAGGGTCTATCAAATGCTTTTCTCCATGGAGACATTATTGTTTTGCCTGTAATGTTTCACAGTATGGCATTAAAACTTTCTATCTTCATGGGAGACCAAACCAGACCAAGTTACAGGTCAGATCTGTGAAGAGGCGACCCCGCTCACAGTCAGAATTAATGTTTTTATATAGGTAATTTTGAGCTATAAAACCAGCTGCAATTGAATACAGGTAAGGCAGAGCTGTTTAATGTCATACTGTGGAACATTTCAGGCAGAGCTATGGCATACTATAGAAACAGGCAGGTGGCGGACCCCCAACCAAAAAGTTACACAGTGCACCTTTAAGTGTAATGTCAAGTGTACAATAGCAAGAAAACCATTCCCTATGAGTCCACAACAAATGCCTTAAGCATATTAAACATTTATATAGTTTTTGAGAACTACATTATTCATAAGTTTCGACTTCCTATTATAGAGCAACTTTTTACCCACTCGAAATATATAGTGTTTAGTTTTAAATCATTAATCGCTACGGCAACGGCCCTAACTTCTCATCATTTGGAACATAAATGTGTAAAAAATGTGCGAACGGTTGCCTCCCAGTGCACGTCTCTGTCAACACTGCAATAGAGGAGCAATTATCCGAGCAAGGCACTCCCTCCACAAGCAGCTGGAGGGGCCCAGTCTGCACCCACAACTGTAAAAGAGAAACAGAGAGAAACAGAGAGAAACAGAGAGAAACAGAGAGAGGAGGGCTGGAGACCTGACACTGTCCATTCATCTACGACACTCTACTGTAAAGTTACGTAAGAACCAGCCGTCTCATGTTTAAAGTTGGTGCAAAGCCAAGAAGCCACCTGCATGTATCATTAGTAGTGTTGTCACGATACTTAAATTTCGATTTTTGATACTAAGGAATAGGCTCGATACTCAATACAGTTTCTGCTACCATGATGATAATAAAAACACTCTTTTTTTTTAGACAATAGAATGTGATTTTTAACATTAAATCGTAGTACTTTCCTTTATATTCCCATGTGGTCTTATATAACAAAAACATTGAAAACACTTGACAAAAAGCCTTTACAGTATCACTATTGTAATATCTTAAGTAAGTATAATATTTTGGATCTTGAAAGTTATCAGGTATTTATGGATGCTTGCTTTATTTTTAAAGTTTTAAATGGACTCGCTCCTCCACCATTAATGGATTTTATAAGTAAAAAAAACTACTGACCGAGTTAACACGAGAGCATTGACTAGAGGAGACGGTAACATACAGAGACGCAGGACCAAATTTGGCAAAATGGTGACGTCTATCAGAGGATCACATGAATTATTTTCTTCTTGGGGCCCCTTAAACTCAGAGAATGGTCTGTTGTGGTTAACTTCTGTCATGTCTATGTGCATTTTTGTCTCGTCTGTGTGTTTCTCTAAATGTTCTCTGCCATAGGACAACGGATGTAAAGTAGCTATTGTGCTAATTCCGGCATATTTACATTGATGCTATTTGTTGACATGTTGATTAATATGCACTGTCCTAATTAAAATAAATAAATAAATAAATAAATAAATAAATAAATAAATAAATAAATAAATAATATCTGTAATCCCTCAGTGGTCCATGGGCGTATACTAGTCTCTGTGCTCTTATACTTTTTCTGATTCAGCTCAAGATCATCCTAAAACTATTCAGGAAAGGTTCATTTCTGTCCTGTGAATGTGACTTGTTTAGTATCGATACCTGCTCAAATGAGTATCTAGTTTCAATACTGGTTTTATTTTCAATTAGTAACTTTTGACAACCCTACCAGAAAGTATTTGTTTGTGTTTTTGATTTGTTACTTTTGTGTTTATGTTTTAATATGGGGATTAAGGCGGAATGCTTCTTTTCTGGTGAAGGGTCCGGTATGGCATTAAACTTGTCTATCAAAAACGTATCTATTTTTTTCTTCAGTTACAGGTGTTTTTATTGCTAAAAACTGAAATCATACATCCAGGTAGGTTCCATAGTGCTCCATGGGCGTATACTAGGCTTTGTGTTCTTAGACTTGTTCTGATTCAGCTCAAGATCATTCTAAAGATAAAGGAAAGGTTCATTTCTGCCCTGTATATTTAGTGTATTTAGTGTGTTTAGTATCGATACTGGTTCAAATGAGTATCTAGTTTCAACACTATTTTTAGGATTGATTAGTATCTGATTTTCGGTATTTTTGACAGTCCGAATCATTACTGAGATTTGCATTTGACTCATTTCATTTTCCAGAGATCTGAGTGGAATTTCACAACATAAAGCTAGCAACAATTAGCATGCTAACGCACACTTCCTAATGATCAGACAATAATTAGATGCAGACAGCGCTTACTTTGACCTAAAGAGCTGCTTATACACTATATCTGTACAAATACATGGGAAAAAAGCTCTTCCAGAAGCTTGTAACAAAATACTCTTCTCTAATTTGGGTTAAGCTTTACAATTATAGAAGATGGTTTTCATTTTTCATTTTCTCTCTGCTTCCAATCATGTGTCTAATCTTAGTATTGTTTTGTTGCTATTTCAAACCTACCAGGAATTTGCGTACTGCATTTTTCACTGCATTTTCTTTGGTTGGTTATTTGAATCAGATGCCAAACATTACCACAAACCCACTGAGAGCTGAAAGAGTCCGTGAGGATTTGGGAACACAACAAAGTCCCATTCTAGCTCCCTTAGACCGGGTTAAGTGCTCAGATCCTGGGAACATCGTCAGGAGAGGAGCAGCCAAAACCAGCCCCCAAATACCAGTCAATAGTGCTATAGTTCAGTGGCTTCCCAAGTTCTCACACAACTAGTACAGCAAAGAAATACTGCACTTTAGGTGTATCGAAAGTACACTAAATCAGATCAAAATATGTGTACAGTTTAGTATTTTAGTTTGGTAGGCTACTGAATGTTGATAAAACATTTGTAGCTTATGTAATTTTGTAACTGTATGATTTTTTACCGAGACAGATTTTCCCTGAAAGTATTGATCGTCTCTATTTAAGATATTATTGCTTTGCCTGGAATATTCCACAATAAGGCATTAAACTTAGCTTCATGTAGACGCAGGTGACGCCACTACGCCAAGTTACAGGTTAAATCTACGGAGAGGTGACCCCACTCGTGGTAAGAGTGCAAGGTATAAAATACTTACAAGATTGATATGTTTAATGCCACACTGCGGAAAAAAGAGGCAAAGCAATGTTATCACCATGGAGACAAGTGGCAGAACCTCCACTGGAAAAAGTTACATAGTGCAGCTTTAATAAATGTCAGCAGAGGGCACAATAACCACCAACAATAAGAGCATTTGTGTGCTTAACTGATCAGAAAGACTTTAAAAACGTGGAGGAGCTTAATCAATTATAACAAGATATCACTCGTGTACCATTGTGAGCTGAAAAGACATTAAAGGTGCATTGTGCAACTTTTCTGGTGGGCGGTACATCACCTGCTTGTCTCCATGGAGATGTCATTGCTTTGCCTGGAATGTTCCATGGTAAGACTTTAAACACACCCAGCTAACATTTATTCATTAGGGGTGCTTCTCCATAGATCTGACCTGTAATGTAGGCTATAGTCGTCTCTCGTAAGATAGTTAGGTTTAATCTCTACTGTGGAATATTCTAGACAAAGCAATAACATCTCCATGGAGACAAGCAGGTGACGAAAAGTTGCGCAATGCAGCTTTCTTTTCAGTTCACAATACGCAAGTCCAACGCTGGTACACTTACGTTATCTTGTTATAATAAATGAAGCGATATTAAACTGTGAATATGCTACTTTTTCCCTTTAAAAGTATGTGAAAAGCCTTGAAAAGCCTTTGGTTATAATATAATAAGAATTAAGATTTGAAAGTGCTTAATAACAGTTATTTCTTCATGTAGTCTGCACTGACAACACCAAAGGATTATGGTCTATGTAGTTCCTTCTGTTTTTTAGCTACTGCTGCACCATGGCAAGACAAGGCACAATTCACACACAAAGTAATTCAAAGTGCTTTATGAATAAGAAAGACATTAAAATCACAATAAAAGACATTAAAATCATCATAACTATTAATTTAAGCAAAGAGACTTGTAATCCGATATATTGTGATGGTCCACGATATTATTGTGAGACGTTTGACGATACGATATCACGATATTTCGGTTATTGTTACATCCCTACTTCATGTTTTTAAAGTCTGTTTAAAGTCATTCTGATCAATTAAGCACACAAATGGTCTTGAATCAATCAATTAAGCAAAATGTACCAAAACTGCAACTGTTTTGTTTTTGATTTGATCTTAGGAGCTCAAAAATTAAGTTTTGCATAACAGACCAATTTAAACCTGGAATAAAAATACATTCTAACACCATAATTTCAAGCAGGGATTTACCAAAAAAAAAAAAAAAAAAAAAAAAAAGCAACGCAATTGGACACAGAGGAGAGGAGAGCTGGTTGTCAACAAGGCTCTTATGGTGAACAGATGTTGGGGAACTCCCTGCACAGTTCAGCCTAGCCTAGAGCGGTACACACCCATCCACAGCACCTCCCCGCTGGAACACACATGGAAGCAAAGCAAAACAATCATCGGGAGTAAATTCCTGGGATATCTGGGATAGCTGCGGCAGGTCCAGCTCCGAAAAGCCCAAATTGAAGTGAAGCAAATGAGACGTTGAAGTAGAGAGTAGTAAACATCGTGGTTTGAGTGGAATGTCATAGAAAAGAAGGTGTAGCTCTAGTCACATACTAGTACATGTAACTGGGGTTTTGAATTGTATGTTTGAAAGGAGTTGTAGCTAGACCTGTCACGATGACATTTACATTAGGATATATTGCTATAATCCAATTTAATCCAATGTTTCCAAAGTGCTGCACAATACAGATAAAACAATATAATGGAAATATAAAATAAAGCTCCATTTAACTCCATTAGGTCTAATTAAGGCAATGAAACTAGTAAAATCAAATAAAAGTGAAAGTACAATTAAATAAAAAGGTAAAAAATATAAAAAATAACCATTAATTAACCCTGTCTACATCCCAAAATGCTCATCTCAAAATGCTCTGTTCCACCTTCTGATGTCATGAAGTGGTAGTGTAGTGGATTTCAAGTTACCCTTTACTTTTTGTTTAGTAGAGTTGGGCAATACCAGGTCTGATATCATCCAAATGATTCTGCTGAGGGTGCATGGAGTTTAAAACACAATGGAGCACTTCCTGTATTACCACATGACATCACAAGGTGGAACAGTGTTTTCTGTTTGAGAAAAGAACTCAGAGTAAATATGCAGGTTTTGCGAGTTAAAAATGTGCAAATGAAACAAAACACAACTCCAGGTATGTCTTTGATGAGGAAACAACATTTTAACATACACCATATTGCCAAAAGTATTCAATCACCCATCCAAATAATCAAAATCAGGTGTTCCAATCACTTCCATGGTCACAGGTGTATAAAATCAAGCACCCAGGCCTGCAGACTGTTTCTACAAACATTTGTGAAAGAATGGGTCGCTCTCAAGAGCTCAGTGAATTCCAGCGTGGTGCTGTGATGGGATACCACCTGTGCAACAAGTCCAGTCGTGAAATTTCCTCTCTCCTAAATATTCCACAGTCAACTGTCAGTGGTATTATAACAAAGTGGAAGCGATTGGGAACGACAGCAACTCAGCCACAAAGTGGTAGGCCACGTAAACTGACAGGAAGGAGTCAGCGGATGCGGGCGTCGCCAACTTTCTGCAGAGTCAATCACTACAGAACTCCAAACTTCATGTGGCCTTCAGATTAGCTCAAGAACAGTGCATAGAGAGCTTCATGGAATGAGTTTCCATGGCCAAGCAGCTGCATCCAAACCAAACATCACCAAGTGCAATGCAAAGTGTCGGATGCAGTGGTGTAAAGCACGCCGCCACTGGACTCTAGAGCAGTAGAGTCGTGTTCTCTGGTGATCTGATGAATGAGTTTGGATTTGGCGGTTGCCAGGAGAACTGTACTTGTCTGACTGCATTGTGCCAAGTGTAAAGTTTGGTGGAGGGGGGATTATGGTGTGGGGTTGTTTTTCAGGAGCTAGGCTTGGACCCTTAGTTCCAGTGAAAGAAACTCTGAATGCTTCTGCATACCAAGAGATTTTGGAGAATTCTATGCTCCCAACTTTATGGGAACAGTTTGGAGATGGCCCGTTCCTCTTCCACATGACTGTGCACCAGTGCACAAAGCAAGGTCCATAAAGACATGGATGAGAGAGTTTGGTGTGGATGAACTTGACTGGCTTGCACAGAGTCCTGAACCTCAACCCGACAGAACACCTTTGGGATGAATTAGAGCGGAGACTGAGAGCCAGGCCTTCTCGTTCAACCTCACAAATGCGCTTCTGGAAGAGTGGTCAAAAATTCCCATAAACACACTCCTAAACTTTGTGGACAGCCTTCCCAGAAGAGTTGAAGCTGTTATAGCTGCAAAGGGTGGACCGACGTCATATTAAACCCTATGGATTAAGAATGGGATGTCACTTAACTTCATATGCGAGTCAAGGCAGGTGAGCGAATACTTTTGGCTATAGATCAGAAAATGGTGTAATATGGACCCTTTAAAAACAGACAAAAACCTGTAGTTTAAGGTTGTCAAAATGCAAGAATACACTTATCTACCTTACAAACATTCATACATTAAAAAAGTCCAAAGTTATTGCTATAATCTCTTGTTCCAGCCCTCCCGTGTGCTGTGGAATGGTTTGTTTGACGGGGAGGCAGCCTTACATTAAGCAGCTGGCTCTCACATAACACAGTGTGGGTCAATGGGCTGTGCTGTGCGTCTGTCTCCATGGCCCATAGGAAAGAGCAGTGATTGTGTTTGCCTTGACAGGAGGGAGCAGGCTTATGTAACAGTATTGAACAGCATTCTTTCAGCGCTGATTTACAGAGCTGCAGTGGAGACTATAAGGCAGAGGTGAAGGGTGTGTGTATGTGTGTGTGTGTGTGTGTGTGTGTGTGTGTGTGTGTGTGTGTGTGTGTGTGTGGTTTTTAGCACGTATTTTCAGTCCAGAGTGAAAAAAAAAGAAGAGAGACAATGTAATGTTACTCTCCTGATGTGGTTAAGGCAGTTTAAAGGGACTAACACTTAAAGGTGCACTGGATAACTTTTCTGAACCTTTTTAAACCTTTAATATCTTCACGGAGACCAAATCAGACCAAGTTACAGGTCAGATTTGTGAAAAGGCAACCCACTCACAGTCTGAATGCCTGTTTTTCTAGGGATTTTTGAGCTATAAATCCACCTGCAATTGAATAAATGTAAGGTAAAGCTGTTTAATGTCATACTGTGGAACATTCCAGGCATCTCCATGGAAACAAGAAGGTGATGGACCCCAACCAAAAAGTTAAATAGTGTACCTTTAAAGGCGTATAGAGTAAACTTTGGTATTTTTACTTAAAATGAGTGTTTGGTGGACACTATTCAAAAGTTGTTCCAAGTCTATTTTAGTTTAGTTTGGTTTTTTTTGAAGGGACAATGTACAGGGACATTAAGCTCATAAAAAACAGAGATGTTCTTCACCAGATTAGATTATAGCCAAATATCTAGTTTCCATCTGCAGTCACACACGTTAACAGAACAAAGCATTTGGTATTTACATCATGAATTTCATCTTATAAAATACATATTAACCTACAATTTCTACACATGACTATTACAAAAAAAATGCAATTAACCAGTAGGTATAGCAGGTCTCAAACTCCCATTAGTATGTGGTGTTTTAGTATGATCAATTTGTGCAAATCATAATTGATAGAAAATAGAAGTGTACACCTATCCCTGGTCTTATTTCGGTGCATTTTAGTGCATATTCCGATATTTTGGGTTAAAAGCCGTGTCTGTACCGGCCTCTTTAGAATCAACTATGGCCACTACACTTGAATTTTTGGGTTGGACTAACGCCTGCCAGTGAATCAGATGCAGGTTATTACGTGATGAGCACAGACACTGGCGGTCTACGGGCGGTACGTGAGGAGGCCCTCTCAGCCCCGCCCCCACCTGGCACTGTTGGGCACTGCGATGTCCTGCCATGTCTGGAGAAAAGGGAAATGGCGTGATCTGAGCACAAATGTCTGCTCTGTTTCAAAGTCTGGAGCGCACCGGGCTACGCCATGTTGGATTGTTGTGGCTGTCGGTCGGTTTTTCAGATTTTGCTTAGGGGCCGAGTAAAGCTTCGGGAGGGTGTTTAATGGCTCTTTCATGCTAAGCTGTATGAAAGTTAAAGGTGCACTATGTAACTTTTTTGAGGGTCCTCTACTATTTCCATGGAGACAAGCGGGTGGGGCAAGTTTCAAGTGATGTGTGTTGAGAGGTGGCCCTGTTTTTAAAGGTATTTCTGAGCAATAAAAACACCAAAAATGAAACAAATACTAAATGGAATAGTTTATTGTTATGCTGTGTAACCATGGAGACACCACCAGGTCAAGTTGCAGGTCAGATCTGGGGAGAGGTGTCCCTGATCACAGTAAGAATGCATGTTTTTCAGGGTATTGTTTTTATCATTACACACATTGAATAAATGATAAGATATATTTAAAGTCAAACTGTGGAACATTCAAGGCAAAGCGATAACATCTCTATATGTAAAAAGCAAGTAGATCCCCCGCTGGAAAAGTTACGTATTGCACCTTTAATATTCATGCTTATTATTTCTAAACAGACACATGTATTTAGTCAAAGTCACATTTCATAACAGTTACACACCAAGGATAATTGGACTGTTTTGTTGCAGCTTTGTGGAGAACTTTTGCTTTCCAAATCTTTCAAAATCGTCTTAAAACTAAATCCTTTGTATCTTCTGTGGATGCCTGAACACTGTGTACAAAAACACATTGTTTACAAGTTTGATGTCATTGAAAAGAATCCGCCTCCCTCTGTACACTATTGTTTACAGCCAATGGATACGTCAGTTTGTCACAACAGCTGACAAAGGATTTGGCAAAAGCGTTTGACAAATTACACTAAAGCAGTTTTCATGGAGCTGATAGAACATGTCCCGTGTCACTCAGGGGAGCAGTGAGCCTTTAATAACGGGTGTGAGGCCCCAGGAAGACTCACATGTTTCAATGCTGCTGTTTAATTAGACTAATTATAGCGTGTCTGTTGTGAAATGTTGTGATGGACTTGTCTTAGTATTGGCTGCTGACTTTTTCTGCGTTAACAAAAGACACATTTGAAAACCAAAACAGAATGAAATGTTAAAAGTGCACTAAGTTTTTGGTAGAGTTTCCGCCACCAGTCCTGTTTGTTTCCATGGAGAGGTTATCGTCCTGTCAACAATGTTCCACAGTATGACATTAATCTTATCCATCTCCAGGGAGACAACCAAGTGACACCACCTGGTATACATATGATCAGAACATAAGAAAATGACATCAGTATCTATGAAATCTATCATATATGCTAAAGCTTTTATGATGATGCATTTGAGTTGAATCTTCAAGCAGGAAATAAAGTGATCCTGGTGTTTTTATTTCACTATTTTATACGTAAATACATTCGTAAAATATGGACCTGGTTCCACATTCGCTCCTGTAACTGCTAGCCTCGTGATCTTCAATGATTATGCTGACATAGTTTATCAGAACACCTACAACATACATCTTAAACCAGTAAAAGCATTGTTCTATACATTATGTAGATTCAAAAAGAAGATAGTACTGCTGTTTTTTGTTTATTTTTAAATGTATTTATTTTGACTTTCCATCATATCTGAAATGTTTTCTTGTCCAGTCTCCTACAAGTTACTCTCTTCGACACTCAGTATTTAAACTTTACTGCACCTCCCATCCGTAAGGAGGCGGCTCGGAGGTCCTTTTGCTTTAAGGCCCCTCAGACTGGAACAATCTGCCTTCATCACTGAGGTCTTTAACTTCTCTCGCCCCTTTAGAACGGCTCTGTTAACTTACCTGAAAACTGACTGTCACTGCTGTTGATGCCATAACACTGTGTTTAGGTTAATGACTGTATGAGATGAACCTATGGGGGTGGGGAGGGATGTGAGCAAAATTGTCCTGTTACTTGTATTGTATGTATCTATGTATGTACTATTGTGTTTTATGTGTTGTTGTGAAACTATGTGTTTGTAAACTGTATGTTTTATGTTCTTGGTCCCCCTTGAAAACGAGATGCTGGATCTCAAGGGGCTTTCCATAAATAAATTCCATAAAATTCCATATTTGACTGGAGCTGAACGCTAATATTGCTAAGAAAATGAATGTGTTTTCTATTAGTGTAGGTTACATTACTTCCAATATTACGGTCATGTACAAAAATGTACCTATGAATCCTGCTTTTTCGCGTACATCAGGTGCATTGGGTTGCTATAGCTGACCCAGCAGTTTAACACTGCATTACAAGCTTACTCCTTCTGACTCTGATTATCTGGTCTAACCTACAATATTGCCCCCTTGTCATACAACCTTGGCACAGATCCATGCTCACAATTGAATTAGTTCCAGCCATTTGTTTCAATGGAGCGGTCCGTCTCTGTCTAGTCTATGACACGTGTCTGTAAACGGTGGCTCAATAGCTCTTTGGCCTGCACGCTGAAATCCTATTAACCTTTCAGTACCACACCTTGTAACTCTACTTCATCGCCCATTACTTTAGTACCGTGATTCATTGACAAACAGAAATTATTAGTCAAAAATTCCCTTGCGTTTCGGTATTAGCTGTCGGAGTATCCATTATCTTTCGGCGCAGCTACTTTGATTACTTGCGATTGGCGTGAACACCTCATTTTCCACTATAATCTAATTCAATAAGGGCTCATTTAGGCAGTGATAGAATGAGGCTGGGGATAATTTACACAGTGGGGTATGGCTCCAGGATGAAATGTTTGTCTCGAGCTGTAATGATGATGTGCAGAAATATAAAGGGAGGTGCGTTTGACGAGAGGAGGAGAGGCAGAAGCACAAGTGCAAACGCAAATACTAGTACTTTTATCACTATGGGAATTATTACAGCTTTGAATCAGGATTTGGACTGGAGTCGCTAATGTTTCTGTTTCTATTCCTTTAAAACTACTGCTGTTACTACGAATACTGCTACTGCTACTACTGCTACTCCCACCACTACTACCACTACTACTCCTACTACTCCTACTACTCCTACTCTTATTTTAGTAGTAGCAGTAGTAGCTGTCCTGTTTCAGCTACTTCTTACAACTTTTACAACAATTTATATTCTAATAACTAAACCTACAAATTTTACTATTACTACAATGAAAATGACTCTTAACGCAAACTTGAAGTACTTTTACTTATTTAGAGATTTAATGAACACAAACTAATCCTATATAACTGTTAATACTCAACTACTACTACTACAACTACAACTACTACCACAACAACTTCTACCTGCTTGTCCATACTGTATGGAGATGCCAATGCTTTGCTTAGAATGTTCCAGTTTATGGCATTATTATTATTTTTATTTCCATGGAGACATGCAGCTGACCCCAACAGGCCAGGTCAGAGTTACAGGTCAGATCTGTGGAAAAGCAACCCTGCACACGATGAGAATACATTTTTGTCAAGGTAAAGAGAGTCAAGAGCCAAGGGTTTGCAGAACTGTCAACAAAGCAAAGGGCGGCTATTTTGAGGATTTGAATATAAAAATAAGAGTTTTTTTATTGATTGATTTTGTTTTACTTTTTTTCTTTACTAAATAATTGAATATAACTTAATTCATATATTTGACGTCTTCTGTATATAAAAGTTATAAAGTTGCAAATAGTAAAAAAAAAACAAAACAAAAAAAAAAAACACTGAATGAGCGGGTGTGTCCAAATGTTTGACTGGAAGTGCACAAGAATGCACTGCAATAACCCTGTGTTCTGTCCACATGTTGACACAAGCCACATACCAGGGCATCAGGAGTAAAAGTCACCACTCTGACCCTGTAGATCTGACTCACTCCCCCTGAGGCAGCACCAGACTCTGTGACAGCCCTCAAAGAATGTAAACAAACTCTCATTTCTCACAAATCTGCCCTATTATCCATTATCTAAGAACTGTGAGAGGGAATTCTCGACGTGTTGAGATATAGGCTACCTTCTCTGACAGAACCCAACAGAGGAAAAACAGACACTTTGCGGAAGGAGAGAAAAATTAGATTTGAAGGGATTATAAGAAATGCGAGGAAGTGTTTTTGTATTTTAACCTTGCATAACTTTATATCTTCTGTTTCATTTCATTGTTTTAAGGCTGACTTGCTGCCATTGCTTGACATTGAGGAGTAAACATTGCGAAAACGGCACGCTCCTCTGCGTCTGATCACTGCGTCTGGGTTTTGAAGTGAAAGTCAGGTTCAAAGGAGACATGAAAGGTGACTTGGATGACTTCTCCAGATCTTTTATTACCGTTTTCCCCTATTTATTTATATGTGGCTAAATTGGCTTCATATATACTTTACTCATTGCATTAAAAACCCACAGACATCAAAATATATATGTGGGTTTTGCTTCCATATCAAAATGACTGATCTGATCGGAATACCATTACATTTTAGGACTTTTACCCAAGATATTTTTGAAACTTTCCACTCTTTTGAATGTGATATAATACTTCACTAAATCTTTACTAAAATCCATGAAAGTTACTGGGATGCCATAACAGTATTGCACTATAACTTGCATTTGCCATTGAACTGTAGAGTCAAACTTTACATGCTTGAATTGTCGCCATCAAAGAAGACATATTATGCTTTTTTTTCTTGGTATTGAGTAGTACAATATAGCATATGTGGATAATATTTCACCTTTTGTTCACTGTAAACCACAATATCTAAAATTGCCTAGACATGTTTTTGTTTAAAGAGCTCATATTACGTTTTGTTTTTTTTCTGATCTATGTTATAATGTTGTTTCCTCATCTCAAACAGACCTGGAGTTGTGTTTTGTTTCATTCACACGTGTTTAACACAAATTATGCACATTTAGTTCTTTTCTCAAATGGAAACTCTCTATTCCACCTTGTGATGTCATGTGGTAATACAGGAACTGCCCCACTGTGTTTTTAAACTCCATACACCTTCACTAGAATCATTTGGATAATATGAGTCCTGGAATTTCCAATCTCTACATAACTAAAGGTAAAAGGAGCTGTTAACTATTGCTTCATGACATCACAAGGTGGAACAGAGCATTTTGAGCTTTGAAGACGTAGACAGACTAACACAGGATTACTCAAACGTGTGTGAGAGCAGTGGTTCTCAAACTGTGGTACATGTACTATGGTACTTGAGCTCCTTCATGTGGTCTTTTGTATTTTATTGCTTGATTTAGAGTCAGTTATATTCACATTTTGCCCTGGTTTGTTATAACCACTGTAGAAATGGTGCATCCCTATAATTAGACATGAAAAGCCCTTTTATAAACCCGGTGCTACTCGGAAAGAAAATTTTGGGTGGAACTTTGTGTGAAAAGTTTGACCTCTGACCTATGAATCTCTATTTTTCAAAGAATTGTAAGTACGAACAAAGCCGTGAACAGGAAAAGGGCGTACACGAAACCTACACTTTTCAGAGAACTCAAGCTCCAAACACAGAGTAGCAGGATTACTCAAACATGCTTAGACTTAGACTTAGACAAACTTTATTGATCCACAAAGGAAGTTAGTTGGACTCATTCGCTCACAGCATATTGTAATAACAAAGAGAAATGGTATAATACATTCTAAATAAGTAGCAGAAATAACAAGAGAAAGGCATAGTAAGGCAAAGTAAAAATACGCACAAATCAATACACAACTAAATTACAACATAGTTAAAAGCTCATAATTATAATAATAATGTCTTTGATTTATGTAGTGTTTTTTTGGACACTTACAGCATTAGTCATTCACTCCAGTTCACCTCTTTATTCACAGCCAACTGCACACACACACAAAGTGCATTCATACTATGTGGGTGAAGTGTCTTGCCTAAGGACACAACGACATTTTCCACTAGAGCCACTGCTGTCCCACTGTGGCACTTTTGTATTCCCAGCGGTTTCCCATCCAAGTACAGTACTAACCAGGTCTGGCCTTGATTCGCATCCAAGATCTGACTCATAAAAGTTCCATTTGCATCATGTGTCCCCTATAGAGCCGTGATTTTCTGACTACCTGTGTTGAACTTGAAAATGGTTAAAAGCACATAAAAAGTCAAATTTGCATAACATGTCTTCTTTATAGAGCTGTGATTTTCTGACTACCGGAGCTGAACTTTAAAATCCACTGAAATCTAACTGCAAAAAAGCCTTAAGGTGGGGAAAGGGGGTAGGTGAGAACTATAATTTTCTGAGAACTCAAGCCTCCAATAAAACCCAAAGAATTCCTCGAACATACATGAAGAAATATTCAACTTTGAGTAAGCAAATAATGAGAAAAAATTATTGTTAATCATGGTTAAAAGCGCATAAAAAGTCAAATTTGCATAACATGTCTTCTTTATAGAGCTGTGATTTTCTGACTACCGGAGCTGAACTTTAAAATCCACTGAAATATAACTGCAAAAAAGCCTTAAGGCGGGGAAAGGGGGTAGGTGAGAACTATAATTTTCTGAGAACTCAAGCCTCCAATAAAACCCAAAGAATTCCTCGAACATACATGAAGAAATATTCAACTTTGAGTAAGCAAATAATGAGAAAAAATTATTGTTAATCATGGTTAAAAGCGCATAAAAAGTCAAATTTGCATAACATGTCTTCTTTATAGAGCTGTGATTTTCTGACTACCGGAGCTGAACTTTAAAATCCACTGAAATATAACTGCAAAAAAGCCTTAAGGCGGGGAAAGGGGGTAGGTGAGAACTATAATTTTCTGAGAACTCAAGCCTCCAGTAAAACCCAAAGAATTCCTCGAACATACATGAAGAAATATTCAACTTTGAGTAAGCAAATAATGAGAAAAAATTATTGTTAATCATGGTTAAAAGCACATAAAAAGTCAAATTTGCATAACATGTCTTCTTTATAGAGCTGTGATTTTCTGACTACCGGAGCTGAACTTTAAAATCCACTGAAATATAACTGCAAAAAAGCCTTAAGGCGGGGAAAGGGGGTAGGTGAGAACTATAATTTTCTGAGAACTCAAGCCTCCAATAAAACCCAAAGAATTCCTCGAACATACATGAAGAAATATTCAACTTTGAGTAAGCAAATAATGAGAAAAAATTATTGTTAATCATGGTTAAAAGCGCATAAAAAGTCAAATTTGCATAACATGTCTTCTTTATAGAGCTGTGATTTTCTGACTACCGGAGCTGAACTTTAAAATCCACTGAAATCTAACTGCAAAAAAGCCTTAAGGCGGGGAAAGGGGGTAGGTGAGAACTATAATTTTCTGAGAACTCAAGCCTCCAATAAAACCCAAAGAATTCCTCGAACATACATGAAGAAATATTCAACTTTGAGTAAGCAAATAATGAGAAAAAATTATTGTTAATCATGGTTAAAAGCGCATAAAAAGTCAAATTTGCATAACATGTCTTCTTTATAGAGCTGTGATTTTCTGACTACCGGAGCTGAACTTTAAAATCCACTGAAATATAACTGCAAAAAAGCCTTAAGGCGGGGAAAGGGGGTAGGTGAGAACTATAATTTTCTGAGAACTCAAGCCTCCAGTAAAACCCAAAGAATTCCTCGAACATACATGAAGAAATATTCAACTTTGAGTAAGCAAATAATGAGAAAAAATTATTGTTAATCATGGTTAAAAGCGCATAAAAAGTCAAATTTGCATAACATGTCTTCTTTATAGAGCTGTGATTTTCTGACTACTGGAGCTGAACTTTAAAATCCACTGAAATCTAACTGCAAAAAAGCCTTAAGGCGGGGAAAGGGGGTAGGTGAGAACTATAATTTTCTGAGAACTCAAGCCTCAAATACAGGCCACAGGATTCCTTGAACACACAAGAATGAAAACACAACTTTGAGTAAGATAATGGAGCTCAACAGTGACCGCCCACCCCCAGCATTTGGAACTAAATTTTCCATTCTTTTTTCTCAAAAACTTTCTGAAAAAAAAGTATGAAATCTTGTTCAGGGCTAATCAGCTGCATGTTAACTAATGACCACAAGACCAACAATTTTATTTTCAATCTTTTCTGTTTCTTTATACACTGCAAAGGTTTAAAACATTTAGCTGATTCTTGCATTTTAAGTGTGGTTTTTGGACTTACAACAACTGCTTTATGTAATAGTTAGCACGTAGCTAGTTAGGTTCCGCAGTGATCTCTATTAATATTTGATTTTTTTTTAAAAATGGGAAAAATTTAAGGAAATTTTACTTGTGGAACCGAAGCGAGCGGCCACTGTTGAGCTCCATAACAAGGAGAAATCATTATTATTATTATTATTATATCATGGTTAAAAGCGCATAAAAGGTCAAATTTGTATAACGTATCTCCTTTATGACTGACTTTCTGACTACCTGAGTTGAACTTGCACCTTCACTGAAACACAAGTCCTGTCAGCACTTTCTAATGTGTGAGGGTCAGAGCAGAGCAGGTCCAGAGGCTGTGGTCCCAGAGGTCACCCCCAACTTCCCTCCTCCTCCTGCTCCTGCTCCCTCTCTTTTCCATCGACACACATACATCTAACCCCACCCGTCCCCAGGCTACACTCTCCTGCATCAACACGCCCATGATTCACTGATTACACTGCCGAGGTGCTTAAAGGGCGCCCCAGACTTAACTGATGCAGGTCTGTTTTTAACGTGTTTGGTAAAGTGGGATTTTCGTTCTTCAGAAGTGGAGAAAGACGAAAGACGAGCGGGCAGGGTTTTAAATTAGAGCCCGGAAGCGTGGTGACCTTTGACCTACGACCCCAGCAGAGTGCGTCATCAATTGGCCAGAAAGCAACTGTTTTCACTGGGGTTACAGAAGTTTATGCAAGAAGATGGATGGATGGGAAAAATAACAGGCTTTCAAGCTTGACTAACAAAGATCTCAAATTATCTGTTGTAAAATGTCTGTAAGTTACTGTAATTGGCCATATCAACACTGTTACTATTTCGTTTTTAAGCACATAGTATATTTTTGTATTATTGCAGTAAGAAAATCTATATGTCTCAATTCACGAAATAAACTACAAAAAACTCTAACGTTAACCAGACAATGCAAGCCTATGACCTACTGTTGCCATAGTGAATCATTTCCCTTCATATTTTGGGATAAAATCAAATTTTCGTTTGAATGGTTATTTAAGTGTGGGTGGAGAAACGTCTCACCTTAATGCAGATTTTTGGTTTGAGTTGAATATTCAGAGTAAACAACATTTGACATTTGAAAATAGTAGATTCCCGTTCTAACAAAGCTTTGCAACTTTCTTTTCAGTATTTTATGCTGTTGTGGCCTAATCACTGATGAGTGCCTTCAATTTTTATACTTTTTTATACAGTTTTAACCCTGCCACCAGATCCCCCAATGCTCCTTCTTTCTAACATTTGATATTTTTTATTATTATATCATATTTAGATCACTGTATTACCTTTTATTGTTTTGAAAATGCTGTATTTGCTGAAAACAATATATTAAAATGTTTCTTTTTCCTAATGAAACACATACAACACATTGCATCAGGTTTGTGAAGTTGTAGTGTATTGTTTTGTATCGTGCTTTTGTGTAGTTATGAAAAATTGCTGTGTGGGAGCATAGGTGGCGTAGGCTTGTGGAGGAGTCAGGATTGCACAGCTGACTGTAAGGAGGGTTTGAATAGGGCCCTGGAGAGATCGCTAAATTACTCAAACATACATGAATGACATATAATACCTCTTCAGGCATATTATACTTTATTTATTTATTTTTTTTAATAAAGACAACACTGCGACTTAGACAAACTTTATTGATCCACAAGGGAAATTATTTGTTACTGGACAAAATTAGAAAGAAAAACGGTTTATTTAATATAATTTAAACTTCACGGTACATTTTTACATTTTGCACTGCATGTAATAACTTTTTACATTTTTTTTTTATTTTTTTATTGTGATATTAGCGACATTACAAACAGGATTTGACGGGATAGGGAGTGCATATGTCAAGGTTTGAAGGCGTGACGAGACAATAAGAATGGCTTCTGTTCTTCTTATATGGGAGGGCAAGTGTGTGCGTCTGTGTGTGTGCGTCTGTGTGTGTGCGTCTGTGTGTGTGCGTCTGTGTGTGTGCGTGTGTGTGTGCGTGTGTGTGTGCGTGTGTGTGTGTGTGTGTGCGCGTGTGTGTGTGTATGAGTAGGTAAGTCATAAAACAGAAGAGATGTAAGAAGGTAAAGGTGGGAGAAAAAAATAAATAAATAATTCTTCTTGTAATAAATGATAATTAATGATAATAATACGTTCTTTTTTCATATGCACCACATGCCAATCCTGTACTATATATAATAACTACGCTCCACTTTTTGATCTGTACCACAAGTGGAGAACGCAGTATCAGAAGTACAAACTGCTGAACACGCTGAGTTGGCAAAACGTGGACCTGCCTAAGATGGATGTAAATGACTCTGGTAACTCTGCCCAGCTATAATATTTAACAGCCAACTTCTTCATTGGCCCGACTAATGCTAATTCAATCTCCTCTACATTTTTTATTTTTTTAAACCTGTCCCCTGAATCACATCTTAAAATCCTCTTGTATTTTTTTTTTTTTTTTACCCCTTGTACATTGACTTTCTGGTCTCAGTGCACTATGAAAAATTACCCTCCCCGTGTGTAATTTAATCAAAAAAAGCAGGAACTGATTTCTTATCTCTGTAAGATGCAGCATTTCCTCTCATCTCGGAGAACACACAGCTAGCATTATCAGTCATTTGATTAGAGTCTGTAAAAATGGATACAGAGAAGCAGCCGTCTCACTCTCCAGAGGCCTGACTTTCACTTTAAAATCCAATTGAAGCCTGTAGCGCATGTATTTGTTTAAGATTTGGAAATAATTAACTGCGGTAAAAGCTGTTATGGAAACGCAATGAGATTTAAAGTGCCACTCTACAAGATTTGAGTTTTTTGGACCCAATTGCCTCATCCCCCCGTGATACCCCCTTTATGCTTTCTCTTAAATTAAAAAAGTAAAACAGCAGGAAATAGTCTGGAACACTGATTTAAATCGAAGTTTAAGCGCTTACCTCATTCAACTACATCTCAGTCAAATGTGACCAGCGTAAAAGTCACTGCGACATTAGAAATTCTCGTTTTTTAAATCTTTATCTGTTGGGATGTGACAATAACCGGAATATTGTGACCTCGTATCGTCAAAAGTCTCACAATAATAATATAAATATAAATAAATCAAATTAAAAGAGTCTGAGAAAACCTGTTATAAGCACTTTTAAATTTTAATTGTCTGGATTATGACATGTAAAGGCATTTTAAAAGGAAAAAGTAGCACAATTCTTTTCTTCTTTTAGCCTCTACAAAATACTGCAATACATATTGTGCAGTGAGATGCGTATCGTGAAAATATTGTACCGAGAAATTTGGGTTTAATCACTATTTATCTGGGTTTAAAATGTTTTTATTTGATTATTATTATTACTTTTTTTCGTTTCCAGACTGAAATTGGCCAAAAAAAAGAATTCAGTAGGATTGCAGTTCACTGCTATGATACAGTTCTTAATAATACTCACCTATTGATACTTGCTGTTTCTAAATGTTTCTCTATAGTTGAATTTTCAGCAGTTACCATGGTGACACAATGCACACATTAGCAAACACTGTCAAAAAAGTGTCTCAAAACTCAAGAAAAAACACAAAATGGATTTAAACTGGTCAGACTGTGTTAAAATAAAACTCAGATTAAAGTCTAGCCGAGCTTCAGACACAGCAGTGCCTACAGTTAGCATCACAACATCAAGACGTCATCAGTTTTCACAATTAGAATCGTTTATTAATGACCATACAAAAAGTTGGTGGAGTTTGTTTTCAGTGCACGGAGAAAGACACAAACGCACACACAGTTGATTGAATCTCTGAATGGTTATGGAAAAGAGCCTGTCCAAGCATTTTGAAAACTGAGTGGATTTTCATAAACAATTTAGAGTGGAAATTGTCAATTTTGGAACAGATGTGAATTGTTATGTTTTGTTTTGTTATCTGTTTATTTTCCCAGTGTTAGATTGCCTAAAACGGGAGTGGGGCATTTTGCTCTGAACAATAAACCCCCTTTCGTACGTCGATCTTGGCACTACATTTTTTCATTGCTCTTAAAATGTGTTTGGATAAAAGCTTTTACAACATTATTAATCTTTCTTCATTTATTTACATAAACTAAATATGCCTGCTTCATAACGGTACATTGTTTAATAGAGAGCGCTTTCACATTTACACACGTCACACCAAAACTGGCAGTGAACTCACATCCAACTTGTAACTAAACCTGGACTACAATTACTAAATTAGGGCAAAATTGGGCTTAAAGGTGCACTGCGCAACTTTTCTGCCACCTGTTTGTCTCCATGGAGATGCTATTGCGTTGCCTGGAATGTTCCATGGTATGACATTAACATATCCATCTAGCATTTATTCTTTACGGGCGTTTCTATGGCTCAAAAATACAATTATTTTTTTCTGTGAATAGAAGCGGCTCTCCTCTCCACAGATCTGAACTGTAATGTAGCGTAGTGCTTTAATCTGCCTGTCTACCTCGTGATAGACAGGTTTAGTCTATACTGTGGAACATTCTGGACAAAGAAATAACGTTTCTACGGAGACAAGCAGGTGGCAATGTTACGCAGTGCGCCTTTAAAGGGCCCAAATCAAACTATTTTCTGTGTTATACTGTAATGTTATAATGTTGTATCCTCATTAGAAACACAACTAGAGAAAACAATCTGTTCCACTTTGTGATGTCATGTGGTAAAACAGGAAGCGCTCCACTGTGTTTTTAAATTCCACACACCTTCACTAGAATCATTTGGATAATTTCAGTCCTGAATTGTCCAAGCTCTACTGAACAAAAGGTAAACGTAGCTGTTAACTTGAAAACTATACCGCTTCATGACATCACAAGGTGGAACAGAGCGTTTTGAGTTTTGGAGATGCAAACAGACTTAATGAAACATGCGTGAATGAAACAAAACACAACTCCAGCTATGTTTTTGATGAGGAAACAACATAATAAAACAGCTGTAATCTTAGAAGAGTCAATTTTGCGTAATATGTGCCCTTTAAACCAGGACCAAACCGGGACAAACAGGATCACCACGGATACATAATTATAAAAGTACATGTAAGTGGAGCGGAGTGGCCATATGGACGCAGACGCTCCTCCCTTACACTTCCTGCGCACATGTGTAAATGATTGGAGAAAATGATGAACACTCTGACTGTGCTGAACCCCGAGGCGGATCACAGATGTGGGACACAGCTGATCCCAGAACAGCCCCCACCCAAACACATGTGTCTGTGTACACCAGAAGGACTCATACACAACAGACAAGTTTATACAAGTATTTATGCTTTTCAGAGTGACAGAAAATTAGCACCGTTGCCATAGTAGATATCAATTCAAAACAGAGTGCCATATCTTTTAACTGGTGAACAGTGCTTCTTAAAAAAGATGAAGATGAAACCCAAGAATACACCCCAACATATACAACATTTACTACTACTATGTGAATTTTTTTTTTTTTTTTTTTTTCTATTAAAGGTGCGCTGTGTCACTTTTTGTGGTGGAGTCAGGTTGCCGTTTGTCTCTATAGGATGTTTTTGCTTTGCCTGGAACAGTGGAATTAAAGGGCCCATATTAAGTTGGCCCATATTTGATGAGGAAACAACATTATGACAGATCAGAAAAGATCTATGTTATAATGTTGTTTCCTCATCAAAAACATCTGGAGTTGTGTTTTGTTTCACTCACACATGTTGAACACACAGACGCATATTCAGGCTGAGTTCTTCTCTCAAACAGAAAACACTCTGTTCCACCTTGTGATGTCATGTGGTAATACAGGAAGTGCTCCAAAGTGTTTTTAAACTCCAGACACCTTCACTAGAATTATTTGGATGATTTCAGCCTTGCCAATCACTACCGGATAAAAAAAAAAAAAGGTAGCTGTTATCTTGAAAACTACCACTACATGACATCACAAGGTGGAACAGAACATTTGACCTTTGACTTACATCCTTAGGGATATAAACAGACAGAAAGGACGACTCAGACATATGTGAATGAAACAAAACTTGCTTAATATAGAATCTTTAACTTATCTATCATTTAGTCATTATGAAGTGTTGTATCTACACACACACACACGACACAAACATGACACAAACATGAGAGTGGAACATTGAACACTGAACACAAAGTTGACTAACCCTAACCCAACTGTTATGGTTTGCAATAAAAAAATAAATAAAAAAATCTTTTGCATAAAGCGCCGCCTATCCACTTTCTATGTTGATAAGAGTATTAAAATGATGATTCAAGGGACAAAAATGTGTGATTAATTGCAAAATGTGCGATTAATATAATTAATTGCACAAAAATGTGATTAATTATATTCATATTTTCATCTTTTTTTTGTATCATTGGCACATATCTACTTAATTATTAAACCAACAGCTTATTTATTAAACCAGATGCACCTCCATATCTCTAAGCTAATCTAAGATGTTGTATGGAAATAGTCTTATAATTATCAGTTAGTAATTATAACCCACTGTCACTATTAAAAATGCATGACTATGAGAAACAGTCATGCATATGATTATGTGTGACGGAATGAAAGAGAAAATATAATATAGAAACATAAAACAAATTTAAACAATAAAAATGTCATCACAGTGTCACAGCCCATTGTGTCACCTCGCCGATTCATCTTTTTAAGTTGCTCAAAGGCACAACAATTCCCCCCGACCACGTCAAAAGCCTCTATTCAAATCCACGCACTGCAATACCTGTGCAACAGCACTTGAAAGCTTTGTCAAACTAGTTAAGTCACTTCACCACCAGACACACTTGTGAAAAATGGATTCACCGTGGCGTGTAATACTAGAGCAAGACCGCTGAACCCGTCTTCTGTCCTGCATTTGACCTATAAACCAATGACACACGTCGAGGCAGCCGCCATGTTTTGATTTTTTTCCCCCGTCCTCTCCGCTCTGAAGTGTCCTGGAAAGCGCTCGCCTGTAATTGCGAAAGGTAATTGCGGAGACAGGTTGGGGTGTCCCTTGAGCCTAGCCCTGATCCCTGCATGAGGATGTGATTAGCCGCCATCGCTAGTCATTAGCGGTGAGGGCTTTTGGCAGGGGCACACAGTGTAATTGTCATATTAGGGCCCCGTTGCTTTGGTTTAGATCAAGTATTAGAATCAAGTTGCCGTGTGAAGTGGCGAGCTGGCAGCCTGGCTTTAAGTACGCCGTGGTGGAATGGTCCAAACGGTTGGCTCGTGTTTCCACAGCGATGGGCTGCACCTGCAATAATGCTCATTCTGCAGCTTTGCTAATGTGGAGCCCTTTAGCTTGTGTTTTTGCTTATGGCTGAAAGTAAAGTAAGGGAATCTGTCAAGGTAAGACTAAAGTGGCACAGGGAAAGGCTTGCAGTGATGAGTTTTATAAGAAAAATCTGTAATTAATCATTTAAGGACCGGTCTACCAGTCCAAGTACAATATAATTACCACTGCAAGTATCTACTAAGTTCCATCTTAACTATGTAACGTAGTAAGTAAGTAATTTTAAATAACAATAATAATATATATAATAAAGAAATAAAAAATCTAAAATTTTTTGTAAATATTTTTCTTTCTAGAAGCCATAAGTCAGTATATTCCTCCTTTTGTTCGTTTGACTTGTACTAGTTACACAAATAATAGCTGACTAGATGACTACTGTAATCATGGCAGCCCTATAAGATTAATTATCCTAAAAATAAACATTTCAGCTTTAATTAGTTTTTTCCCCCAAGTAGTTTATTCAGAAACAAGCTTTGCCAAGAGTTTAACAAACATCCTTAATTAAAATCAGTTGGATTCAAACATTTTAAAGGAGAGTGAAAAATATAATCTAATTCTACTCTTGGCCAAAATACAGTGACGAAAAGCATCCTCAGCAAACACAACGCAGTATGGAGAAGGTCTGAAAAGCATAATTATAAATATAAGATCGCTGACAAACATGCTAGCAGATATGTGGGCTAGATGCTATCAATATATAAAAACACAGGTATTTTAAAGGGCCTGTATTACACAAAATTAACTCTTGTGCTTTTAGCCATGTTATAATGTTGTTACCTCCTCAAAAACAGACCTGAAGTTGTGTTTTGTTTCATTCACATGTTTGAGTAATCCTTTATTATTAGTCTGTCCACATTTCCAAAGCTCAAAATGCTCTGTTCCACCTTGTGATGTCATGAAACGGTAGTTTGCAAGTTGACAGCTACGTTTTACCTTTTGTTCAGTAAAGCTTAGCAATTCCAGCTGAAATCATCCAAATGATTCAAGCGAAGGTGTATAGGATTTAAAGGTGCACTATGTAACTTTTTGGTGGGCGTCAGCATCTTGTTTCTATACATATGTCATTGCTCTGCCCGGAATGTTCCACAATATGACATTATATTTATTCAATTACAGGTGGTTTTATAGCTCAAAAATACCTACAAAAACTCTGAGCGGGGTTGCCTCTCCACAGACCTGACCTGTAACTAGTCTGGTTTGGCCTCCGTGAAGATAGAAAGGTCTGTGAAACATTCCAGACAAAGCAATAACATCTCCATGGAGAAAAGCATTTAACGGACGCTCCACCAGGAAAGTTACACAGTGCACCTTTAAAAACACAGTGGAGCACTTCCCGTATGACATCACAAGGTGGAGCAGAGTGTTTTCAGTTTGGGAGTTTTAGTTTGAATGTGTGAATGAAACAAAACACAACTCCAGGTTTGTTTGTGACGAGGAAACAACATTATAACGTAGATCTGAAAATAGCGTAACATGGAGCTCGCCACACGCAAACTTAACCCGTACCTCTTCCCATGTAACATCAGAGTGTGCAGTGCTTCTGGCAGGCCTTAAGTGCCGCGCAGAATGTCCCAAATTGTTATCTCTTGTTGCTACGGTGATGTGTGACAGCTGAGCCAGAGTCTAATGTTCAATTTGCAGCAAAGGTTTTATTACCGTGTGGAACCGGTGGAGATTTTTCGCTCGGAATGGTCCATAGCTCAAGGACCAAACATCTTAAAACTGACACTCTCCTTCGACGCCACTTCACCGTGTATGGCATTAAAGCTCAAGGAATAGATCATTTTCTCCTCCGTGGCAGACAGTAATTGCCCAAAGCAGGGGATGAAAACAAATAAAGGAAAACACATGCTTAAACACCTGCGGAGGAGAGGAGAGGGCCGTACATCACTCCAAAACACTTGTTCAGATTGCACTGAAAGAAGACGATTTCTTAGCGCGAACTGGCAGCAACTGGAGCATTGATCTTCTACTCCTTCACTACACCGCCGTTCCTCGTGCAGACAGATTGGGCAGAGAGGAGAGAGAAAGAGGGCGGGAGGGATGGAGGGAGGAGAGAGAGGAGAGGGAAGGAGGAGAGAGAGAGGAGAGAGATAAGGAGGAGGGTGGGACGGAGGGAGGAAAGAGAGATAGGATGGAGGAAGGAGAAAGAGAGAGGAGAGTGACAGACGGGACAGAGGAGAGGAGAGAGATAGAGGGGAGGGGGCAGAGAGAGAGGAGAGAGAAAAAGGGAGGGAGGAGAGAGAGAAGAGAGATAAAAGGGAGAGAGGGTGGAGAGAGAGGAGAGAGATAGAGGGAAGGGAGGAGAGAGACAGAACAGTGGAGAGAGACAGGAGATGGGAGGAGAGAGTAGAGGGGAGGGAGGAAAGAGAGAGCGAGAGAGGAGAGCGATAGAGGGGAGGGAGGTAGGAGAGAGAGAGGAAGAGAGGAGAGGGGGTAAAGCCTTTCATTTTGGGCACGCTCACAAACGCGCCAGGCCTCTTGATGGTACTTCAGAGACAGGCCAGTTTTGCTTAGATTGCTTAAGGATCGACTTATCTGGCCAGTTAGCGTAGCTTTGAAAAAACGCCAGCCATGTGGAGCAGGCGAAAACACGGTTTTTACGACAAGGTCAGAGAGGGAATGAGTTTAAAGGGAAAACCAGTCAAGATGTTTAAGAGAATAGAATTGGTTTACTCATAGTGGTGCTTCGGGTTGGGTTTAGACCTGGCAAAATCCATTTTAAAGACTGAAAATTGGTTTTTCGGCCAATCTGTTCATTCATCTACAGATAAGTTTTATGTTGTGTAGCAAATTGGGTAATTAATCAAGAGGCTGAAATGGGTCAAACAACTGTTCATGCTCGTATTCATTTTGTTTGGCGCAAGACCACCAGGTCAGCCGTGATGAGCTTCACTTGACTGAATGCCATGGGTTCTTTATAGAGTCTACGATATATACAGTGATATTTTCACCACATGGCCACAATACAAAACATTTTGGTGGATCACGCAGAGCTTTATCCACAGGGCTCTCCACTGGCACCAGAGCCGACCCAAGTCTCACTTCCAGGTAGGAAAAGTGAAGCTAACAAGTAGCAAATATCCTAGCGCAAGTCCATCTGAACCATAGACTGTTTAAAGAAGTGGACTAAGGGAGTGTGACGTCATCCATAGTGTTCAGCTCCAGTCAAACGAAGCTCACTTAGGCTAGCGGTTATAGGAGTGAATTTGGAGCCAGGTCCATTTTGGGAATATTGGGAATAGGAATTTATTTATGTACAAAATAAAAAACCCAGGATCATGTAGAGCGGGTTAATACAAACATTTTAAGATTAAAATGACGAGGCTCACTGCAGAAGTTAAAGACAGAGGAGCGACAATTTTTCAATGTAAAATCAATTGTAGTCATGGAGTCGATGGAGCCAGAAGTGCCCCATGCTCACTTCCTATTTTGAACTTTAGGAAAAAAAACAAAAACAAAAAAAAACATAGACTTTTTTAAACCGCATCCACATTAAGTCCTGCTGTGTCCTTCTCCATTTGTTTTCACTCTTACCTTTCCCCTCATTGAACACAACACTCACCACCGCTCCATTGTTTACACCGACAGATTTAACACATCGCGCTAATAATTTCCCCGAGTGGTTTTAGCAGGCTCCAGTCAGGCCGGCCGATGAATAGCCAGCCTGCTTCATGTTCAGAGAGACCCCATTTAGAGAGGATTTTGTGTGGAGGGCAGATAATAGCCCAGCAGTGGCCTACCCAAGAGGAAGGATTCAGATGCTTTTGAATTGACGGCGACATTTTGTTAAGTGGCATTGTTGCATGGCTCATTTACCCCCCTCCTTTGCCCGCTCCACACAGACAGGTTCATTCATAAGCACTTCCCCTGCACTAAACTCAGGGTTATGGGCAGGCTGGTCCAATGTGGGCACGCCATAGGGGGCAGAGGGGCTAAAGGTGCGGCTACAAAACAAGGATTCTATATCTTACAAAGGGAGACTTATTAGCTGGGTTAGAGTAACAGCAGAGGTACAAAAAACTATTATCTGAGGGGGGGAGAACTCAAGTTACATTTACTTGAGTCACTTTTTAAAGAAATTGTACTTTTCAGAGTACTTTACTACTATACTTGAGTCATATTTTTATTAAAGTAACAGTACTTTGGCAGAGGTGGGTAGCATTACTTTATATACTTGAGTATTTTTGTTTTTTTAAGAAATTGTAGTTTTTAGAGTACTTTTCTAGTGGCATACTTTTACTACCATACTTGAGTCATGTTTTTATTAAGGTAACAGTACTGTCGCAGAGGTGGGTAGTACTCAAGTTACATTTACCTGAGTCACTTTTTAAAGAAATTGTACTTTTCAGAGTACTTTTCCATGACATACTTTTACTACTATATTTGAGTCATGTTTTTATTGAAGTAACAGTACTTTGACAGAGCTGGGTAGTATTAATTTATTTACTTGAGTATTTTTTTTTTATTTTTTTTTTTTAAGACATTGTAGTTTTTAGGGTACTTTTCTAGTGGCATACTTTTATTACTATACTTGAGTAATGTTTTTATTAAAGTAACAGTACTTTAGCAGACGTGGATAGTACTTAAGTTACATTTACGTGAGTAACTTTTTAAACAAATTGTACTTTTCAGAGTACTTTTCTAGTGGAATACTTTTACTACTATACTTGAGTCATGTTTTTATTGAAGTAACAGTACTTTGGCAGAGATGGGTAGTACTTAAGTTACATTTACGTGAGTAACTTTTTAAATAAATAGTACTTTTTAGAGTACTTTTTTAGCAGTCTACTTATATTTAGTGAGTAATTCTACAAGTGACAAAAGCTTTAAGTCGACAATATGAAATAATTTGAACATTTGTGTTTCTTGCATCGCTCCTTCAGATATAATGAATTAGTGTAGTTTTTTCTCATTTTTGTGTCTGTCCTTTAAAAATACCAGATTTTGTGCATTGTTTAATGTTTTGTGCTTTATTTACATTAACTTCACATTATTCTGATATTATGTCCCAACAGTTACTCTTTCAGTTAGTGTTACTTGAGTAGCAGTTTTCCCAAATACTTTTTTACTTCAGTAATTTCTTTTACCACTACTTCTACTTCTACATGAATAATATATATTAATAAATATAAATAATACAATAATAAATAAATAAATAAATAAATAAATAAATAAATAAATAAATAAATAAATAAATAAATAAATAAATAAAATATATTATATAATAATAAATAAATATTTGGAAATAACATTACTCTTTCTCAAAGGTTCACTGTGTAACTTTGCTGGTGAAGGGTCCGCCATTCATTCCTCAATGGAATGTTATTATTTGTCTGGAATGTTCCACAGTATGGCATTAAGCTTATCTATTTTTATGGAGACAAACATGTGATGCCAACAAGCCAAGTTACAGGTCAGATCTGAGGAGGTTTTTCAAGTTTTTCAAAGGATTTTGGAGAAATAAAATCACCTGTAACTGAATAAATGCAAAAGGGATAAGTTTAATGCCTTACTGTGGAACATTCCAAATCAAAACTATGCAATTTCTATGAAGGGAAGTTACACAGTGCACTTTTAAGTTAAATTTTTGGCTACGCTACCCGCCTCAGACTATTACTAAGGAACGAGATGGCTTGTTGCACATGGAAACAGAAATAAGTTAAGAATTATAGTTTTTTATTTGTTTTAGAATTTCCCCATTTTGATTTTTGGCATCTCCTCCTCCTCTTCTCTTTAATTAGTCAAAATGAGCACATGCCAGAGCCAACTGATAAAACCACGGCCAAGTTTAAGAGCAGATGGAGTGAACTAAATGAGTGGATTAGATTTTGTGTAAATGTGATTCTTTTTTTTTTTTTTTTAAGATACAACCTATTTGGAAAGAACACACATGCAAATACTGTATTCATAATTTAAAAAGGGGATTGTTAAGGGGCGGATGCATTGAGACAAACTGAATAAAAAAAATGTTTGTGAATAGCCTATCTTAAAGTTAAAGTTAAATCTAAATTATAAAATGTTGTTTTCTCATCACATACAGACCTGGAGTTGTGTTTTTTCTTTCATTCACACATGTTTAACACACAAACCCTGCATATTTAGTTTTTCTCAAACAGAAAACTCCACACACCTTCACTTCATTCATTTGGATCATTTCAGCCCTGGAATTGCCAATCTCTACTGAACTAAACGTAAAAAAAGTAGCTGTTAACATGAAAACTACCGCTTCATGACATCATAAGGTGGAGCAGAGCCTTTTGAGCTTTGACTTCGACTTAGACAAACTTTGTTGATCCACAAGGGAAATTGCTTGGACACAGTAGCTCATACATCACAATATAATATAATAATAAAGAGAAAAAATAAAATGGTAATAATAAATTCCGAATAAGTAGCAAACATAGCAAGAGACTCGTGTCAAATAAAGCATATAACTACATAAATGGAGATGCAGATAGACTAATAATAAAGGGGAACTAAACATTAGGTATGTTTTTGATGAGGTAACACCATTTTAACACGACTTAAAACTCACAAGAATCAATTCTGCGTAATATAGAACCTTTAACCTTTGAACACAGCTGATCCAACTTGATCCAAAAGTGACACTGGCGTTTCCGTTTCCCTTCGAACTATGTAACCAGGATATAGTGCATAAGTCAATGATATTCTAGTGTGTGACCAGTCCCGCTGAGCCACACAGAGGGCAGAGGCTTTGTAGGTGAAGAGTAAAATGCTTTGCAGCTGGTTCTAGTGTCTGTACTTAACCCCAGCTCGGAGTTCAAGGGGAGCCGTACTACACAGATCCCTAACATCTGTATGAGCTGTGAGTGAGAGGGGAGAAAATAGTTACTAATGTGAGTGAAGCCATCATTTACCTCCTGTGAGATGGCGTGCTGCGTGCAAAATGCAGCCATTCATCTAAGAGTCTGAGTTTGTCTCTGAACTGTTGGAAGAAAAGGGAAATGCAAGAACTGGTCTGGTGTAAATTGTACGTGTTATCTTGTACTTAAACCAATAAAATGTATGGAGAGTTGATGTCACAATGTAATTCAAAGTACTGAATAAAAAACACATTAAAATTGCAATACAGACAAGTGAAAACAGAAAAAATCAGCAGAACATTAACTTTAAAGGTCCTCTATTACGCAAAATTGACTCTTATGAGCTTTAAGTCATGAAAAACAGAGCTGAAGTTGTGTTTTGTTTCATTCACACATGTTTGAGTAATCCTGTGTTATTAGTCTGTCCTCAAAATGCTCTGTTCCACCTTGTGATGTCATGAAGGTAGTTTTCAAGTTTGTTTGTTTAGTAGAGATTGCCAATTCCTGGGCTGAAATTCTACAAATGATTCAAGTGAAGATGTATGGAGTTTAAAAACACCGTGGAGCACTTCCTGTATTACCACATGACATCACAAGGTGGAACAGAGTGTTTTCTGCTTGAGAGAAGAACTGCTGTGTTTATTACAGCGAACGCAGTCCCTTTCATGACGTCCCATTTCACAAAACTGCTAACAATTTAGACTTGTTTATAGAAGTCAAAGCTATTACGTTATTGTGTTGTAACTTTTAACTCAAATATTTGGTTGGAACGGTACACAGTTGGTCTTTTTGGTTATAACATGTGCGAAATAATAACAGAACGCCGCTAAATGTTCCTTATTAACAGATATTTAAGTAAACCTGACAAAAATATATACACAATTTTCTTCCTCATATTGATTTATCTAAATGTTTAAAATATTCTGTATAATTTATAATAATTTTAATATAAATGTCCTAAATGTAAAAAATGGACAGTATACATATAGTTATAACAAAAGCAGACCGCGGATTGACTGTAGACCTGCCGGTTACGACCCAAGCTTATGACTGAATCTCAAAATTGCACAACCCTATTTTAAAGGTCCTATATTACACAAAATTGACTCTTGTGAGCTTTTACAAACACAGTGGAGCACTTCCTGTATTACCACGTGACATCACAAGGTGGAACAGAGTGTTTTCTGTTTGAGAGAAGAACTAAATATTCAGTGTTTGTGTGTTAAACATGTGTGAATGAAACAAAACACAACTCCAGGTGTGTTTGTGATGAGGAAACTACATTATAACAGATCAGAAAATAGGGTAATATGAGCCCTTAATTAATACACCATCGTCTAATAGAGATACACAATACCCAGGTTGTGTTTTACAGATACTGTAACACATAAAACACACAAAAATACTTCTTTGCTCAGAAAAGTATCACAAAACATGTTGGGGTCGTTTGGATTTTAACAGATACTTAAAGGCGCATTGTGCAACTTGTGTTCTGGTGGAGGGTCCGTCAAATGCTTTTCTCCATGGAGATGTTATTGCTTTGTCTGGAATGTTCCACAGTATGGTGTTAAACCTTTCTATCTTCATGGAGACCAAACCAGACCAAGTTACAGGTCAGATCTGTGGAGAGGGAACCCCGCTCCCAATCAGAATGCCTGTTTTCCTAGGTATTTTTTGAGCTATAATTAGCTGTAACTGAATTAATATAAGGTAGAGCTGTTTAAAGTCATACTGTGGAACATTCCAAGCATAGCAATGACATATACATATAAACAAGCAGGTGACAGACCCTCAACCTAAAAGTTACATAATGCACCTTTAACTTGCATGTACGGCTCCTTTTTTCTGTATAAACTCTATGCACGCTTCATATTAACCACAAACTTCAAACAAACAGAAACTCTCCATGGAATAACTGACACTCACCATCAGGAAATGGAAGTAATGAACCATAAGTGCCGTATTAAAGTTATGAATGGCTTTTTCCTCGAGTTCCCCAAACAATAGACACATCCTTCCTGGAACAAAATAGTAATTCCCATTTCCAGGTCTTTACCCATTGTCCACATGAAGTGGTCATCGAATGGTTAGCCGTATCTTACATCCGCGATACGTCCAGGTTACCATGTCAACAATGGTCAATCGAGAATATTGCTAACATCCTCTCGGTGTTTTTAGTCGTACAAGTGTGGATTGATAAACTCCTATAGCTATGACTCAACGTTGTTAAAGGGCCTGTACCTGATTTTTCCCACGAAATCTGTCTGCCCCAGTACAGATATACTGTAAAAGCAGCTCTTGAGGTCAAAATAAGTCAGCCTCGTTTTGTTTGCATTAATTACAGGCTCCATATTAGGAAAAGGAATGGACAAAATAGCAAAATAAAAACATCAGGTTGATGCTGCATCAGTTACAGAGACGGGCGGCAATTTATCAATGGAAACAGAGTCAAAGGAACTGGTTTGGAACGCTGAAAAATGTGTTGTTCAAACCTATTTTGTATTTTTTCTTGAGATTTCAGACTCATCTTAAAACTGTTTTGTGAACATTCCACAAATAAAGATACATGTAAAGCACTCCCAGCATGATGTCACTGCAAATTATCAAGCGTTTTACTGTCTGAGAATAAGGACATGCACGGTTAGCATGCTAGTTGTTGTTATTGTTACTAACTGTTAGCAGCAAAACTCCACTCTGGCTTCTGAAAGTTGTGAAAAGCACTTATAAACTCATCATGGTGAATAATTAGGATGCTCTGAATGCATAAGGTAAGTGAGGAATAACTATGGACCACTACAAACTGTTTAAAATGAAATAGTTCTGTTTTTCACATTTTTTAAGACATAAAATAAGATAAGATCAGATCAGATACAGCGCCTTTAAGGAAAATATTGGCATTTATGAATAACTTTTGGACCGTGGAGTGTATTGGCTTCGCATCTCCCATTCACTTCAATAGAGTTTGTAGATCTCAGGAAGCAGATGTTTGCTTGATAAGAAGAGAGGATGTTAAATTGTACGCGTTTTCCTTTGGTAAATACACTCACAGCTGCTTCCCTGTTCCACTGGACCTGAGGGGACAATTGACACGAGCAGCCGGTCGCTCACACCGAGACCTCTGCAGAATAATACCCAGCTAAATCATGTTTGTTTATGCCACCATCTTGTATTCTATTTCCCAAGAGCACTGCACAGGGTTAACCTATAGTGTCCTAGCTGTTCCAAGCAAGATGGATTTCAAAGGATGCAACCTCCAACCTTCACAGTTGGGACGCAGTAAATAAAAGTGGGTATACCTAAAAAATCAACAGAAGCAACACATCAATCTGGGACAGAAAGATATTCAGAACCAATGATCAGAGCATTCAAACAAATATTTTGCATTGATTGGTTGAAGCTAACACTGCACAGCAAGATGGATTCTCACAATATTTGTGAGTTCACAAACTCACGAGAATCCCGCTGGTGTGATAGGGCCAAACAGCCGGTGGGTGACCAATCATGTCACAGCACTGAGGTTTGTGTGGAAGCCAAATGTGAAGCACCCAAACAAACCAAAACAAACATGGCGACAACAAAAGTCATACTTCAGACTATTGTGTTTGTGACAACCGTGCAGAAGGTAAGCGCTTTGTGCATTTGTGGACAGAGATGTCTGTGTACTAAAGTTTGATTTCTCATCTTGTTCCGCTGTTGTGATGCTTCAACCAATCAGATTCAAATAGTCGTCATGATGTTTCGCATTTTCTAAACGCTTTCAGCGAGAGCCGTTCCACATTGAAAATGTGTAGAACTCAAATTAGAATGACACACAGATCAATCTGGCGTGATCGAGGTTAGGCCGAAGCATCACAATAGCAAAACTAGCCCCAAAAATCAAACTTTTGTTAAAACCAATTGAGAGAAAAGCAACCACCGGCGTTTTACCTGTACACAATCACACAGTGCTTCCCTCGGCATGTTTTTCACAAACTAAATAGTCCGTACAGCACCGTTACAGCACAGTGGTTGAATGGTACACAGCACTCACTTCACAGCAAGACTGTCCCGGTTTCAACTCTTTTTGTGCGGAGTTTGCATATTTCTCCTTGTCTGGGTTTACTCCAGGTACTCAGGGCATTCTGGCAAAGCATGCACAACAGGGAAAATGTTCCAGCGAAATCCTGACCAAGGCTAGTTCAAGATCTGGAGATGGGTCCCTGAGCGCTGTACTGCAACAGCCCACTGCTCCTGACAGTTTGCCCCAGTGGCCTTGAAGAGGTCAAATGCAGAAAATGAATTTCCCTCATGAGGGGTCAACAAAGTACACCTTAACCTTACAGCACTTGATCGCATCATTATATATAGTTTTATTTACCCTTAAATGGTCACTTACTGGTATTATACCCTTGAAGAAGTCCAGCATGTGTTTCTGAGGCATTGTTAGTGTGGTGTCTGTACCGAGGCAGTTTGATTGTGCGGAGTGCAGACGGCGCAGGCTCTGACTCACTTATTGCACATTGTCGCAGTTATTAAAAGAAACTGAGGAACAAACAGAAGAAAGCATCAGCGCACACATTCACACACACACACACACACACACACACACACACACACACACACACACACACACACACACACACACACACACACACACTGAACCCTGTGCACACCAGATTATTTCAGTGAGGAGCAGAGGCAGCGCTGTGAGAAAAGGCAAGAGATAAATACAAATACATGTTGTTCTACTGAGTGATTTAAACAGCAACAATCCAAGCTGCAAGTTTTTAATGAGCGCTAAGTCTGCTGCGCACTATCTGCAACTACTTAATGATACTTTGCAGCTGATATCATCAACATTCCCTGGGGGTGTGGAGCTAACTGAAAGCACTGCTGTGTCTGAAGCTCTGTTAGTCAAATTAGACTTAATCTGAGCTTTGTTTTAGCACAATCTGACCAGAAAGAGCTGACGTGGTTGGAGCTACAACAAAATGCTTAAAAAAGTTTCTGAAAATCCGCCATCAGTATTTCAGTTAGTCACCCTCACCTTTTTGTGGAAAATCAAACACCTAAACAGGAGCTCGTATTGATCACAGCCTCTTGAAATTGTGTAGTTTAAATTTTCTTGCCTTTCAGAGTATCTTAAAACTTTATTGTTTGCGTTGGCTATTGTGTGCATTGCGTCACCATGGTAACTGCTGGACATTCCACCAATAAAGATACACGTAGAACACCCCCAGCATGATGAATCAAGAAGTGCACGGTTAGCATGGTCGTTCTTTGCATACTAAATGTTAACGGCAAAACTCTGCTCTGGCCTCTGAAAGCTGTGGAAAGTGCTCAGTTAGGATGGTCCGAATATGTAATATAAAGTAATTTGAAAAGGTGATTTAAAATATATTTGTATTGGATATCAGCGCCAATACTGAAAGATTTTGCTGGATCGGACATCGGTTTCCAAATATCGATTCGGCCGATATCCTGGTTGAATATATATATTGATGTAATAAGACTATTTACTGGTCATAATTAGCCCAGAAAGCCCAGGGGTTAAAGGAAATAAATGCTGTTTTCAGTTTCTCCATGAGTATTGGTTCATATCAAATATTGGCAGATACTTAAACCCACAGTATTAGAATCAGTATCGGAGCTGAATAAGCTGGATCGTAAATTCCCACTTATATTTCACTGTTTCTTTTGGCTGTAGTGGTTTGTAGTTTGTGGTGTATTATCTTACGCATCTTTATGAAATGACCCAAAGATCACATGCTCAAGCAAACAAAAATAATAAAAAAAAAGTTGTCATAGATAAGTATTAGTAAATTACGTAATTGAATGTAAAAAAGGGAGGTTGAAGTCATGATTCACAACAAAACTCAAACTGTCTTATTCCATTTCTTCTCTTTTCTGCTGTTGTTTTATTTATTTTTTTTACACTTTCACTTTCAGCTTAGTCAGTAGAGCCTTTGCCCACTGACCCAAAAATTTGCAGTTCAATCCATGTTTCTATTTTCACAATACCATATCAATACTTGTACTATTACTGGTATTTCGATTTTGAATTATAATGATTCAGTATTATCTTTTATTGATACAGTGTAATGTGGGGAACTTGTATTGAATTGTATGACCTTGTCTGGATGATTACTTTTGGACTTGTACTCTGAAATATAAAGTGACAGATTACTATTGACACCTTATCCCCAATGGAAGAGTAACAGAATTATCTGCACATCGTCAGAAAACCTACAACAACACTGACTGGACATACAAACCCCGTAGAAAACCCATGGTCAGCTATTCTATGGGTCAATTTCCAAAGCTTTGCCTGCATCCATTTCTTAATCTGGTCTATAAGGACTAAACCAGGACTAAATTATAACTAAAACAGGTCTACAACATGACTTAATGGAGCACTTTGTAATTTTTCGTCTTGTTGCCATGGGTATGCTATTAATTTGTTTGGAATTTTGCACAGTACGGCATTGAACGTATCCACCTACAGATGTGTCTTTTGCTAAGAAACATGCATTCTTACTATGAGTGTGTTGACCTCTCCGCAAATCTGATATGTAACTTGGGCTTTGGGGCATTGCCTGATCGTTTCCTTGACGATACTTAGGTTTAATGCAATATTGTGGAACCTTTTATTTAACATTTCTATGAACACAAGCAGACGCTGATACTATGCGCTATGTAACTTAAACTTGCATTGTGTAACTTTTCTGGTGGAGGGTCCTTCAAATGCTTTTCTCCACGGAAATGTTATTGTTTTGTCTGGAATGTTTCACAGTGTAGCATTAGTCATTTTCATGAAAACCAAACCAGACCAAGTTACAGGTCAGATCTGTGGAGAGGCAACCCCTCCTAGAAAAAAAAAAAGCCTGTTTTTCTAGGTATTTTTGAGCTACAAAACTACCTGTAATTGAACAAATGTAAGGCAGAGCTGTTGTCATATTGTGGAACATTCCAAGCAGAGCAAGCAAGTGACGGACCTCCAACCAAAAAAGTTACACAATGCACCTTTAAGTCACAAAAGACACTAAGATAAATAACACTGATTCTAAGGCTTATATCACACTTGCAAAGAACTATTTACCATTACCTAAGCCTGGACTAGACTCTAGACTTAAACAGGACCAAACAAGTCTACATGATCCAGATTCAAACCAGGACCAAGTGAACTCAGCCTTTATATGTATGAAACCTACACCACTCCTCTGCTATGCTTAAGATATTAAAATAGTAAGATATTTAAAACAGATGATTTGTTTATGTAGAGATGACAGCTCACACCGGCACACGCCCCATTCGGTTATTAAAGCCATACTGTAACACACGCTTTGGCATTCTGCAATAACAAGGTCCCTCGTAGTGTGCAGCAGACTAATGACTCCCCAGAGAGCCACACGTCAAAACCTTATCTGCTTTTTCTCTGCGATTCCTCCCTGATAAAGTGTTGGACATCATTTTTATTCTGAGCTGAATACATGATCTCCACCTTTATCAGGCTTATAAAAAGGTGACCTTTATATGAAATAAGCACAGTTCGTCCCTTACATGAAGTTAATTCTTGGCAACATGACGTGAGAGTTAGAAGAGAATATCAATGTTGCTATCTTATCCCATCGCTTTTTACAAGTCTTGTACTGTATGTGTGTGTAAAGTTTCCCCTTGGCGAAAGGTATTGTAAAATTCATGAATTCATAACTTTTTTTTTTTTGCTTCTTCGGAATTGCACCACTGATCTATTGGCCCGTGATAAGAATTCAAAAGGTGAGCGGGGTAGAGGACATCTTCAAAGCGGTCCATCGCGTCTCAGGAAAACCAATGAGGAGCGCTAACCCTGATCCAGAGCCTTGGAACGCACTGCATAAAAGTCAGTAATGTGATAATGGCATGGCATCCCTGTCCGTGGATATTAAGTTGATTTACTCGCCCGTTTTCCGTCAAAACTCCGAACAGGAAAGAGGCTACGTCAGCAACTTTGTGCAGAATTTGTGAAGGCATGCAAGGACTTGGGAGGAGGTCATCTGTGCAGAGTCTACTCGTGAAGGACACCACAAAACACAATGGCCCATTTCATTGGAACGCTGCCTTATACATAATAATTACAGTACGTACATAGTTTCTTGATAGTTAGAAATAAAATAAGATATTATGTCAGTAAAAGATGGACAAACTGGCAGCAAAAGCAGAGTGCACTGACATTGGCCTTCTCCCATAAAAGACACACTAAAGACTTAAGACTTTCCCAACACATATCGTTTGTCAAAGTCCGATCTCGTACGATCTCAGAAGCTACGCAGGGCTGGGCCTGGTTAGTATGGGAGACCAGGAATACCAGGTGCCTCAGTGGGGCATTGCCTAGTATGACTGTGTTGTGTGTGTGAGTGGCCGAACGGCGCTATATAAATCCAGTGTTTGTTTATTATTTATTTGGTTTATTTAGGAGGGACAGTGTACATTAATCAGCATCTCTGTAAATGTACAAGAAGTAGCCAGAAAGACCATTTTTTTCCATCTGTCATCCCTGGACAGATGGTAAACATGGTCATCCTAAAATTTAACAGTTTAACACAAGTTTAATTAGATTAATAAATTAATTCATTCATTAATAATATCCATTGTTTCATGGTTTGTACACATTGATTTTTATTTAACAGGGACTAAGGTAAAAATGAAAGGGTTGTCCAACTCACAATTAGCTATGCTTTGGTCCTGGACATAAATCGGGATAAATGGCTAAGATTAGGAAAGGCATCCAGTTTAAAACCAACCGATCAATCAGAGCTGATGTTTCAAAGATCAAAAAAAAAATGGCAAAGGGCAGAAACTTAGAAACCAACAATCCGATCACAGTGTTTTAGATGTAAGCAGAGAATAAACAACAATGCGCAGTACTTCCTGTATTTGATGTTGTGGATAAACCCAAGACAAGACATATCAAAGCAGCTCTGTTTCCTCCTTCCCCCTCTTGTGTTTAATGATTACAGAGGCCAAGAGCCAGTCTGTGGATAACTCAGATACAAGCTGCCTATCAAAGAGTTTACTGGTTTGACTGGAGTGGACAGCAGTCAGCTCCTGTCCATGATAAAGTCCCTTTGAACTGGCACCGCTGGAGACCCCCCTGGTGTCTCCCCTCCTCTCCCCCCCGAAAGGATGTCCATGATGGGGCGCAGCTTTGATTCGGGGGTCCCTGGAGAAGGTCCCCGGTCCATTCATCTCAGTCGGAGGGAGACAGGAGCAGGAGGGGGTGGAGATAGGGTTGATGTAGCAGATATGGGGGCTTCAGAGGTGGACATTTGAGTAGACGCAGGGTCAGACATCTTTGACCCCAAACACTTGACAAGGTATGTAGGCACGGGGAGATAAGTGCGCCGACAAAAGACGAGGAGTCTGGTGACAACTGGAGCACAAGAGGGGGATGATGGAGCATGTCCACAGACTGTGACAGGAAGACGTGTGGGGGACTGTTTAACATCAGCTGGAATCACAAACCAGAAATGCTTCACTTTAACAGCGAAGAATTCATGTGATAGGACGGAGATTTATAGATAGATTTAAGTGAATAGAAGAAAATAAAGCCTTTGGAATTGTGTTTGAATAACAGCAGCACAAGAACTTTCAATGATTAATGACTTTACTGCTTAGTTGGTTAAAGGTACACTGTAATTTTTTTCCTAGTTCTGGTCGATTAACCCTCAAATTCCACATGGATATCACCTGCTGCTCATCTTTCTAGAGATGTGATTGCTTTGAATGGAATGTTACATGGTATGGCTTTAAATAAACTATGTGGAGATGCCGAGAATGCATGTTTACTTTTTTTTAATTTTTTGATAAGATTTGTGTGAAGTTGGTTTTGTTGAATTTTGAAGTTTATCTATAAAATGTGTCAATATGCATCAATAACATTATGCTGCTGCTACTCACAACAAAACAATGCAATAGATTTGATAAAATAAACCACAGTAGGGTTGTATTGAAACTAGATATGTAAGTGAGCAGGTGTTGATACTGAAAAAAGTCACACTCACAGGACAAAAATTAACCTTATAAATAGTTATAAATAACTTTAGTCCATGGGCCACTAGGAAGGATTACACAGAAGAAAGTACTCTGATTCACTACTGAAAATCACACTCTATTGTCTAAATAAAGTGTGTGAGTGTGTTTTTTTTTTTTTTTCTTTTTTCATGATCGTCATCAGTATTGTAGTATATTCACCACTATAAGCTCTAGAAAGAACATATTAATAGTGACCTCTATATGTCCCTATAACACAAAGTGCTGGCTTACACATAGGTACTTTTATATGCACTTTTATATGCACTTTTTTATATGTACGAATATATCACAGTCCACTCTATTTTCCAAACACTGCCAAATCCACTGGTCCTTGTGTCATTCCAGAGAGTCCAGTTCACCTCATTGGATTTTATGACCTGGTTTTTTGCATTCGCCGCACACCGAAAAAGAGTTTGACAAGTGGAAATGTCTCATCCTGGAGGAGACAGTCCCCCAGAGACATACGGATGAAGGTTATGGAACAAAAGCTGCGCTGCAGTTTCTGTTTTTGTGGTTCGTGCCGTGTTGGACTTGGTGGACGGGGAAATCGGAGAAAGCTCTGGACAAGAAATTAGAGGGAATATCAGAATGTGAGAGGAAACTAAAGTGGTGGTTTTCCAGAGGGGAGAGGAGTTGTTATAGGTTGAGGTGTGAGGCTGGCAGCTGTCAGTCAAACTCTTTTCAACAGTAAATGACATCCTTCTGGCTTGTATTTCAATATCCCTTTTACACTGTCTCCTTTCTTTCCTCTAAAATGTTCCACAGTATGGCATTAAACTTATATATCTTCAGCAGTAAATTACATCCTTCTGCCTGTTTGGTCTTACTCTAAATTGCAAGTTTTCATCCTTTTCAGTATAAATTATATTCTAATTTACCAAAGAATCACGACAAAACCAATTATACTATCAGTCTCCAGTCTCCATATTGCTGCGTTTCCTGGATTGCTCCACAGTATGGCATTAAACATATGTATCTCCATAGAAACATACTGTATGGAAAGCAGAGGGCCACATACAGGGAGACTTTTGGATAGATGCATTTTACGTAGGTTTGACACAGCCACAAAACTTAAAAAGTCTTAGAAAACAAATGTTATTGAGGAGAAATACTTGGATATGCAGTAAAAAGTACTGCCCGCGATCGCTTGTGCCAATTCAGCAGGATCACTGAGGACCAACAAAAATTAGTTTGAGGGCTGCATTTGGCTCACAGGCCATAGTTTAGACACCCCTGTCCAAGATCAACTTACAGGTCAGATCTGTGGAGAGAAGAGCCCACTCACAGTAAGAATATACGTTTTTCAAAGTTTCTCTATTTTATTACATCTTTGTTAGTATTTATAAAGTACTGCCAATGCATCTGTTTTCTTTATTTTATTTTATTTCAATTTTATTTTCTTTCTCTAGCAATAAAGAAATAAAATCTTTATAGGGACAGCTTAAGATTTAACTATTTAAGACACTACAGCTTTAAACTTAATTTTAATAATAATGAAGACAAAGCTTTATACATAATAGTGGTTTCATTACAACAGTGAAAAGCAAGTGGAAGCCAATCTCCTTTACCATCTCTATATTTAATTTAAAAAGAAAGAAGAAAATACTGTATAAAGAGCTTGTAATGTAAAAGTCACCCTTGTCTTGGCTAAAACTATTATAACTTTATATCAAACGAAGATAAAAGGGAAATAGCATCACCTTACTCGAATTGTTTCAAAATTTCATTCTCATCCTTCTCAAATTCCACTGAAAGCTGATGTAACTCACTTGGTTGCCGAAAAAAACTGAACTATTGATGTGAGGACTTTAAAGAGTCAGGAGTTCGCTGTAGAGGTTATTCAATATACATTATGTTTTTGCCACGAGTTCAGAACTGTGATAAGTAGGCTGGAGAAAAAAGGAAAAGTTTTGCAGTTTTGCCATATCAGTTATGAAAGAGAGAAAAGAAAGGATGTAGAGAAGTGGAGAAAGCGAAATGTCAAAATTCTGTTAGACTGCTCAGTGTAATAACTGGAAGTAACCACATGATTTGTATAATATAACGTGTTATTTTTGAGCTAGCATAACAGAAAGTACTTCACTACATCCTGGGCAATATATTCAATAGATTTGATTTCTATTGTACATATATGTTTATCATTCAACCTAATGACCCATAATAATGTTACGTAGTAAACAAGGGCAGGGCTGTTTCACTCTAAAAATTCACCCTTTGGGGCTGGACTTTAACTCAGAACAGTATAAACAGTACTGATACTTTACAGTGACATTACACTGTGAAGTATTAGTACTATTTATACTGATACTTTACAGTGACATTACACTGTGAAGTATTAGTACTATTTATACTGATACTTTACAGTGACATTACACCGTCATCATAGTGACACAATAAACACATTAACAAACGCTGCCGAAACAGTTTTAAGATTTGTCTGTGTCTGAAAACTCAAGGAAAAAAATAAAATAAAATGATTTTACACATGGATAGAACACATTTTCAGGAGCCTGTGACTGAGCATTCACGGGTCTGTTTAGGAGTTTGTTTTTCAACAAAAAAGTGAGAGTGACAAACTGAAAAAAACTGTAATTTTATTTGAGAGCGACTTGTTTAACAGCACAAATCATGTCACCTGTTGTAGTTCCAGCTAAATTACTTCTTTATGATCAGATCGTGTTAAAACAAAGCTCAGATTAAAGTCTAACTTGAGAAAAAGAGCCTCAGACAGAGCAGTGCCTCTAGTTAGTATTACAAACCCAGATAAGGCTGATGACAGCTGCAAAGTATCAACAGTGCTTCAAGCCAGTACCATTAAATTGAAAATGGCTTCTTGATCTTGACATTTCACAGTACATGCAAAAAATATAATGATTTATGTATTTACAATATCATACAGTATTTATACAGTATTTATTTTACTATTTATTTTACTTTTCTTTCTCTCCATGGACACAAACAAGTATCAGGGCCAAAAATGTGAGTTTTTATTAGGTATAGTGCCAATATTTGTAAGAAAAATTAAAAATAAAATAAGAAAAATGGGAGAATAAAAGCTTTTGGTTCTTTTATAGGCCTTCACAACATTTTATTGTTTAACCAATATGTACATTGTCCTGTAGCTGTCCCATTACATTGACCCATATCTGCTCTTATATGGATACAAAAAACATTATAATGATACCAATATCTGCAACACACGCTGAATGACCTATATACTACCAGGGTCTTTCCAGTAAAATGCTAAAGGTGAAAGGTGAAAGGTCGTAGAATGTGGAGCGTGCCCAGAGGGTCCTCTCCCTCATCACCTACATGGATGAATGCTGCAGGTTACAAAGCTCAATGCAGCGTGCAGAAAACCCCCCGCACCTGCTACTCCTCGGGTAAAAAAGGTAAGCATTATTTACATGACTAAAATTCAGGTAAATCTTTATTTTTTAAGGTCCTATATTTTGACTCTTGTGAGCTTTAAGCCACGTTATAGTGTTGTTACTTCATAAAAAAACATACCCGGAGTTGCGTTTTCATTCACGCACATTTGAGTAACCCTTTATTATTAGACTCTCTACATCTCCAAAGCTCAAAATGCCCCGTTCCACCTTATGATGTCATGTAGTGGTAGGTTAACAGCTACTTTTTACCTTTATTTCTGTAGAGACTGGCAATTCCAGGGCTGAAATTATCAAAATGAATCTAGTGAACATGTCTGGAGTTTAAAAACACATTATCGCAAGGTGGAACAGAGTGTTTTCTGTTTGAGAGAAGAGCCTAAATATGCAGGTTTGTGCGTTGAACATGTGTGAATGAAACAAAACACAACTTCAGGTATGTTTTTTGACGAGGAAACAACATTATAACAGAGATAAGAAAATAGCCTAATAATTCTAAGCAAATTATAACAAAGTCAGTCGGTTGAATATTCTGCATAAGCTATTCAACTGAGAAAACATAAAAATAGACCATAATATGAAAATGTGTGTTTCATTGCCACACACAGTCCAAATTGCGTTTTAGTCATAGCAGATACTGTTGTAATGTCGGAGGATTTTTAAGCTTAATTGAGTCACATTTGGTCGTGCAGTTTTGTCTTTAAAGTCTGCTCTTTGGTCTTCGCGTGGCTCCATCTTCATTTCACAGTCCTTTGGGAGACATAACTACACAAGTCTTGGGTATTAAAAAGGAAAATCGAGCTGAACGTTCCGGTGTTTTTGGAGCAGCTTTGGGACTGCTAATAATACCTGCACAGGTAAACACATAAACCCTGTAAACGTGATTAACGGACTCAATGACACTCAGTTTGGTTGTGCTGTTTTGGGGCCATTTTGGGGCCATTTTGGGGCCATTTGAGATCATGACAGTTTTATGGCTGAAACTATTTCCTGTTCACAATATGTAGTTGATGGGGCCATTTTGTGAAGGTGCAAATGTTCACAGACGATTCATTTTTATTTTTATTTTTTTAACTGCTATTTGATACCATTGTGGAATAGTCGATAAGGAGAATGAAACAAGTATTTTAGAAACACCCTGTGTAAAAAGTTGGATAATATAGTGGTTATAGAAGATGAATGAGTTGTTAGAGTTATACTTAAAGATCCTATTACACAAACTTAATTCTTCTGAGCTTTAAGCCATGTTAGAATACTGTTACCTCATCAAAAAACTACCTGGAGTTGTGTTTTGTTTCATTCACATAGTTTTCAGGCATCCAAGTGATTCTAGTGAAGGCGTGTGGAGTTTAAAAACACAGTGGAGCACTTCTTGTAACATAGATTAGAAAACAATGTAATATGGGCCCTTTAAAATACACTCGTAACCTTTTATGCTTGGAGATGTTAATGCTTTACCTCAAATACCCCACAGTATATGACATTTAACTTAACTATTTTGCATTTACTCAAAAATACCTGCACTGTTACTATAAGCAGGCTCGCCTCTTCTCAGATCTGACCTGTAACTTAGCCTGGAGCCTCTTCAGTGCCATTTTAAGGAACATCCCAGGCTATGCAGTAACAAAACTGGCAGCAGATCCTTGAAAAGTAACATAGTGCACCTATAATATGTTTTTTTGTGTTGTTTCCCAAATTAAAATGCTGCACTTTTGATGTAATAGTGTTTTAAATCTTCCATATGCTGAAAACAAGTGCAGTAAATGGTGTAATAATGAATTTAAAGTACTTTTATTATGACTCTTCACAGATCTGACCTGTAACTTGGTCTGGTTTGGTCTCCATGAAGATAGAAAGCATCTCTATGGAGAAAAGCATTTGACGGGCCCTCCACCTGAAAAGTTACACAATGCACCTTGAATCCTCCATATATAGAAAACAGGTGCAATAAATACTCTAATAATATATGCTCACAAACAATAGAAAAAGATTTTAAAACAAGCCAATTATGAACAAAAATAGCACTGATTTGAATATTACACGCGCCATTATCTCGATGTTAATTCTGCGACGGCGAGAAGAGAGGCGGCTGGGGGAGGGGCTGTGCGCTGTGCTCAACGAGGCAGAGACAACATTAAATATTCAGCATTCAAATCACAAAAATAAAGATGGCAAATTCAAGTTGTTTTGCAAATTCCCCGCGGAGGAACAAACTGCAAAAATAATGAAATAAAAAAAGTCTTGGCGCAGCTCCGAAAATGCAGTTTGAAATAACGTTGGGAAGGTAATGAGGATTTGCAGTGAATGTCTTTAATACGAAACAGTGAGTTCAAAATTGGCTTTCTTTTTGGTTACTTTTCACACGTGTCGTACATTATAATGAAGAAGTAGATTGTCTTGAGGTCTAGCCCCCACCAACGCTGCAATTTGGGAGATAAAAATGCATGAATAAAGGAATTAATGTAGGAATCTTTATGCATTGTCGTTAACATGAGCAGAAAGATGGTGGGGGTATAAAATTTTAGTTGCCAGTCATAACGCAGGCCCAAGTCAATGATTTTTACCAGAAATTAAAGCAATATTACCCCGAGCGCCTTTAAATCTGTAGATCACACTCAAAGAAGGAGTGGAAATAAAATATGGGAAAGATGACGGCGTTGGTTTTGATTTACGAGGGCTTATAGGTGATAGGAGGTTGTCTTGTGGCGTCCAGAATGTTGAAAAATTAGCACTGTTGCCATGGAAATTAGCAATTCAGAACTAAGAAAATATATTTTTTGTGACATTTTAGTTTAGGGACCACATATTACACTTTTTAATGCTTATTAAAGGTACTATATTATGAAAAATTGACTCTTGTGAGCTTTAAATTATGTTGTAATGTCATTACCTCATCAAAAACATACCTGGAGTTGTGTTTTGTTTCATTCACACATTGAGTAATCTTTTATTATTAGTCTGTCTACTTCTCCAAAGCTCAAAAATGCTCCATTCCACCTTGTGATGTCATGAAGCAGTAGTTTTCAAATTAACAGCTACCTTTTACTTTTAATTCAGTAGAGATCGGCAGTTCCAGGGCTGAAATGATCTAAATGATTCTAGTGAAGGTGTATGAGGTTTAAAAACACAATGGAGCACTTCCTGTATTACCACATAACATCACAAGGTGGAATAATGTTTTTAGATTGAGGGAAAAACTCCTAAATATGCAGGGTTTGTGTGTTAAACATGTGAATGAAACAAAACACAACTCCAGGTCTGTTTTTGATGAGGAAACAACATTATAACAGAGATCAGAAAATAGCCTAATATGGGCCCTTTAAGATTTCAGAAACATCTTTGTAATCCAAAAATACAAAAACACACTGAACACTTTATAAATACTAACAAGGATACTGGATTTTATGGATTTGACTATTCACTAGCTCTTAATATGTGGTCCCTATTAAATGAAACAGAAAATCTCACTGGCTGACTTCACTTTGGGACCTCCCATTCATTGGTGGGGGATGAGCACCTGGGCTGGCAACCATTTTGTATACTGTGGTCCAAAGCAAGAAAAATGATCTGACGAAGGCTTTTTGCTGAAAAAAAAAAAAAAAAAAAAAAAAAAAAGCCTTTGGCCATCTTTTAAATATGTGGTCCCTAAACTAGTGTTTCCATATTTGTTATTGGTGAACGTGCTCAAAATGGTGTCTCTAAACAGGAAGCTGAAACGTAAGACTGTCTATTACTTTTGTTGTGTCCTTAAGCAAGATACTTTATACCCTTTGCCAGTGTGGTGCGCGGATGACGGGTGAAGGTCGCAGAGAGACATTTGAGACAGATTGGCAGCTGTGTTTCCACCCATCAGCCCCAGGGCAGCTGTGGCTAACGTGGCTGGATGAATAATGTATGTTTTATTGAGTATCTTGACAGGTGCTGTATATGCACGATATTATCAACATTAGCATTTCTAAATAAATTTGTCAAACTCAAGGTCTGCATTATTTTTTTTTTAATCAGAGACACCTATAAAATGTATTTCTGATGATCATAAATAAAACGTTGCTCTTTTAATTTTTCTTTTTTTTTTTTTCCTTTTAATTAATTTTTAATGAACCTAAAGGACAAACCTGCCACAAACAGGAAATTTACAAGCGGTCAGAGAGTCAGTGAAGGGGCCAGTGTTTTATATATTCAGGGTTTTGGCGATAAGGGAATAACATTAAAAACATCACGGGTTTACATTATTTATTAGTGAGCTCCTCTGACAGATTAATATTGTTCGGATTTAAATCACTGCCGAGCAATTTCCTCCATGTGTACTAACTCCTCACCAGCCTATAATTTTATCTTAACTATACGAAAATACAGTACCTTTCTACGTTCATGGAGACCAGACCAAGTTACAGGTCAGATCTGTGGAGAGGCGACCCCGCTCACAGTCAGAATGCTTGTTTTTTTATGAATTTTTGAGCTATAAAACCACCTGTAATTGAATAAATGTAAGGCAGAGCTGTTTAATGTCATACTGTGGAATATTCCAGGCAGAGCGATGACGTATCCATAGAAACAAGCAGGTGATAGACTCCCAACCATAAAGTTACACAGTGCACCTTTAACTAAAGAATCAAAATATGAATTGTGATTGTTTTCTGGAAAATGTGCTGAAGTTTATATAATTTACTGAAAAAAAGCATTAATTTGGGTAATTAATGCAAAAAGTCATCTCTAGAAATGTTATATTTGAACTGAGAATATATTTGACTTAAAGGTGCAGTGCGTAACATTTCTAGTGGAGGGTTCGCTACCTGTTTATGTTCATGGAAATATTATATTTTTATTTTATTATATTGCTTTTTCTTTGAATGTTCCACAGTATAGATTATTATGAGGGAGACAAGCAGGTTACAGCACTACGCTACATTACAGCTCAGATCTGTGCAGAGAGGTCTCTATTCACAGAAGGAATTAAAGCATTTCTGACTCATAGAAAGCAATAACATCTGTCCTTTAACAAGTGCAATGATCTACCAGTGGAACGAGACTTTTTGTACTGTAACATCATCTTAAAGGTGCATTGTGTAACTTTTCTGGTGGAGTATTCGTCAAATGCTTGTTATTGTTTTGTCTGGAATGTTTCACAGTATGGCATTAAACCTTTCTATCTTCATGGAGACCAAACCAGACCAAGTTACAGGTCAGATCTGTGGAGAGGCGACCCCGCTCACAGTCAGAATGCCAGTTTTTCTATCAACTTTTGAGCTATAAAACCACCTGTAATTTAATAAATGTAAGGTAGAGCTGTTTAAAGTCATACTGTGGAACATTCCAGGCAGTGAAATAACATAGGCATAAAAGCAGTTGACAGACCTCCATCCAAAATGTCGCATAATGGACCTTAAAAAAAAAAAAAAAGATAATTTAATTTAATTTAACACATAATTTAACTTAACAAATGTACTACAACTAAATGTAAGTAAATTCAGCATACCTAAATATCCCTTTAGCATTGTAAACTTTCATACGTGGATACTTTAGCATATTATTATCATTATTATTATTATTATTATTATTATTATTATTATTATTATTATTATTATTATTATTATTATTGTCAAACTGCACTGCCATATCTGACCAAAGCCACCTCTGGTCCACCTCGTCAATGTAAATGAGACAGTGACCTTTGATTGGACGACATTTCTAATTAGGCCGGACACTGTCTCGTGGGGTTTTGCACACGGCACTATCACTGCCCTAACCAGGACAGATAAAGTGGACAGGCAAAAGTCACCGAGATACACGACGCACCTGGGAATATCAGCGATCAATAATAACGCGATCAGGCTGGAAACTGATACAGCGATCTGGTTTCATAATGACAAAACTCAAAATGGAGTCAGATTTTCATGTCTTTGTAAATGGTGATTACTGCGAATATTTGACCCCAGGCGATGCCAATGATGGACCAGTGGGGGCAGTGTGAGAAGAGGTAATTTCAGATTAACGTGAGATTAAAGACCATTACGCACTTTTTAAAGGTCCTATATTACGCAAACTTGACTCTTGTGAGCTTTAAGTCATGTTATAATGTTGTTACCTCATCTAAAACATACCTGGAGTTGTGTTTTGTTTCATTCACACATGTTTGAGTAATCGATTATTATTAGTCTGTCTACATCTCCAAATCTCAAAATGCTCTGTTCCACCTTGTGATGTTTTCAGGTTAACAGGTACTACCTTTTACCTTTTGTTCAGTAGATATTGGCAATTCCTGGTCTGAAATTATCCAAATGATTCAAGTGAAGGTGTATGGAGTTTAAAAACACAGTGGAGCACTTCCTGTATCACCACATGACATCACAAGTTGGAACAGAGTGTTTTCTATTTGAGAGAAGAGCTCAGCCCAAATATACAGGGTTTGTGTGAATGAAACAAAACGCAACTCCAGGTTTTATTATGAAATGACAGAAAAAGATCAGAAATAACGTAATAATAATACAATTTGCTCATCTTAAATCTCGTATCTTCTTAAAAATCTTAAAATTTTGAAGTGTTTTTTAGATTTTTGGGGTCTATAGCTCTTTTGCAGCGTCCCTGTAATTATCTCCATCTCCTTTACAAACCCCCACACGATGACAGGCTCCACCGACCTGCTTCATAACGATGAGAGGAAGCGCTTTTTAAATGGGACCAAACTTTAAGGAGCTTTTGCATTATTGATCTAATGTCTGTTGGTCCGGAAGAGACACTGTCATTGGGGAGTTGACGCAGGCTGCAGAGAATTAGCGTAATGGCTATCTGCGTGCCATCTGAAATCAGCTATCATTGTTAACCACTAATGGGCTGGAGCATACTGTTAGCGCGCGAGCTAATGTCATACAGATTAGCAGGATTTGGTTTCCGTCTCTTTGACCTCCTGTATATAGCTCAGATATATTTGTATTAGTTCATTTTTCTTTATGTCATTTTTACTTGTACATATAGATTTTATAATTTTTTTTTTTATATAATTATGCCTTATTTGACACCAGTATCTATTTTTGTTTCTTATTTTGAATTTATTATGCAGTTTTAACGCACGCTGCGGAGTCGTAGAAGTGCGTTAAAACGGCATAACGCACGGCTTCTCGTTGTTTACCACGGCTACAAACTTAAATGTTTCACCTGTGAATCTGTCATTTCAGTGTTTTTAATGAAGCTAGTCCCTACATTCTCCTCAGAACAGTGGAGGATGTGTTTACCCGTTGCTATGGTGTTGCTAGGGTGTTGCTATGGTGTGGTCATGGCGATGGCAGCAGAGCAGTGGTATGTAAAAGCATTAAACAACGAGGAGCAGTGCGTTAAAACTGCATAACGCACGGCTCCAAGTTGTTTAATGCGCTTATACCACGACTACAAACTGAAACGTCTCACGTGTGAATGTGAAAATCCTGTTTACTGTCTGTAAATGTCCAAAATATCAGTTATTTCAGTGTTTTAAATGATGCCAGTTACTACTTTCTCCTCACAGCAGTTGAGCATTTGTTTACCTGTTACTATGGTGATGTCAGAGCGTGATTTGGCTGTTGCCGGAACTACTTGTGCGTTATGCAGTATTAACGCACGGCTCTTAGACATTGGAATTCTCACTGGCCGTGGTATAATGTCATTTATATTATTGTTTTTTGTTATTATAATATTTTGTGATGCGTCAGCTACTGTGTCTTATGGATCAATAAAGTCTGTTTAAGTCTTAAGTCTAAAATTCACTGTTTCAGAAATTTGAAGGGCATACTTAGTCTAGTTATGAATTTTTTTTTAATTTAAATGAATGTCAGATTTTTTGCAAGGAAAAACAAGCATTTCCAAAATAAATTACTGAATTAAATAAAAATCACACTTTACATATTCTACTTGTCATTTAAATTGATTTGTGGACCCATTTTGAGAGGTTGAAACTGGCTCTCGTATCAATTTTTCACAGTTTACCAAATAAATTAAATTTTAATCACAATTTTATAACTAATCTCTCTTTTTTTTTTTTTTTTACCATTCATGCCTGTTCAAATTCTTGTCATGTTTGGATTTAGTTGGGTTGTCAATACACTTTCAAGGTCAGAGTCTGTTGCAATGTTTGATGTAAGAAATTTTACAGATTCTTACTTATTATTATATTAAAGGGCCTATATTATGCTAATTTCTTGTGTATGTTATAATGTTGTTTCCTCATCAAAAACAGACCTGCAGTTGTGTTTTGTTTCATTCATACATGTGTAACATACAAACCCTGCAGAGTTGTGCCAGAGGTTGAGTTCTTCTCTCAAACAGAAAACACACTGTTCCATCTTGTGATACAGGAGGTGTTCCATTGTGTTTTTAAACTCCACACACCTTTACTAGAATCATTTGGATGATTTCAGACCTGGAATTGCCAATCTCTACTGAACAAAAAGTAAAAGGTAGCTGTTAACTTGAAAATTACCCTTTCATGACATCACAAGGTGGAACAGAGCATTTTGAGCTTTGGATGCAAGCAGCCTAATAATGCAGGATTGCATAAACATGTGTGAATGAACCAAAATACAACTCTGAGTATGTTTTTGATGAGGAAACAACATTATAGCATAGAAAATAGCTTAAGAAGGGCCCTAACTCTAATAACATTTTAACACGGCTAAAAGCTCACATTTAACATAATATAGGACCTTTACAGTTTTTTTCCCCAAATATTTATTACACGGGATGTAATACTTATTTTTATTTAATTTTTGTTCACCCCAACTTGTTTGTAGCAAGTAAAAAAAAAACCTGAAGTCTTCTCCTCTGGGCATCACTTCTGTATCTTTATTGATGCGTTTTCCGTGTCTTGGCCTAAAACCAAAATGGCTGGCTGTGTGTTTTTTGCTCTTGTTTGGGGTCAGTACGGTTAAGAGGCTGAAGTTTGCCAAGTAGAAATAAACTACATGGACCTCTAAAACATGTTTTTCACGTTGGAGTCAAACCCAGAGAGGGGTGACATTACTACCCCCAAAGGTATATGGCACTTTCTATATCTGACTTACACTGTATATCAGGGGGTTACTCTGGACATACAGTCGTTTTTGAGAGTTTGCTTCGCTAAGCTGGATGGAGCACTGACTGATAAAAAAGATGTCAGATCATAAAACTTAGCTTGCTTGTCTCCATGGGGATGTTATTTCTTTGCCTGGAATGTCCCACAGTAGGGCATTAAACATACAGTATCTCTCTTCCATTTTTTTCCCAATTACATGTGTTTTAAAGCTCAAAAATACCTTAAAAAAAACCAACTTCTTACCACGTGCAGGTTTGCTTCTCCATAGATCTGACCATTAGATAAAACACTAATATCTCCACGGAGACCAGCGGGTGGCGGACCCTCCACTAGAAAAGTTACACAGTGCTTCTTTAAAGGCCCTGTATTTGAGTAAAACTTTGTCTTACCCTAGTACAAATATAGTATTGTTTAAGTAGCTCTTCAGGTCAAAATAAGCCTGCTGTGTGCTGTCTGTATCAAATTAGACAGTATCGTATTGTCCAGTAATCAGGAAGTGCACGGTTAGCATGCTAGTTGCTGCTGTGAGCAATACTATGACTGTAAAACTCTACTTTGGTTTGCGAAAGTTGTGTGATAAACTCAGAATGCATAAGGTAAGTGAGGCTTAACTCTGGATCACGGCAAACTGCTGAAATGAATGAAAATGAACTAGTTCTGTTTTTCACGTTTATAAGACAGTGAAGCACCTTTAATAACAGATAATCCTTACTGTAATCCTAACTGTAAGAAACTAGGGTGTGTTCAGTTCAGTGTGGCTCCTACTGTATATCCAGACACATATTTTAGGCAGTGACCAGCGGCCAGTTGACACAATTACATTTTCTTTTACTATAACACAATATATAAAATAAATAAATATAAAAAAAATAAATTAGGTAGAATATGTACCTGTGTATTTCCATGTGAATGAGGGATTGGTGGTGGTAGGAGAGGCTGTTTCTTAGATTGGCAGCCATGTCTCTGTCCGTTAGATCCAGGTGGCTGTGGGTCTCTAGGAAAAGAATAAAAAAGTGTTTTAGAAATGCCATTAACTGTAAATCTGATGCGCTATTATAACGGCTATCAATTTTAACCTGGTGAATCTTATTTGGCGCTCTGATTGGTCAGAACTGTGGGCGGGGCTAGGCCAGTATTCAGGAAGTTTCAAAGCCATTGGCCGCATCTCAATTCTCTTCCCTTGCTTCCTTCTCCTTGATTCCTCTCCTCGATCCTCCATTTTTCAGCTGTCAATCAAATGTGTCATATTAAGTGTTGTCCCAAAGAAAACCACAGAAGGAAGGAGTAAACACGAGGGACGCTTCAGGAGGCAGACATCAGATAAAAGAATCAAACTTTATTGGTCTCAGTGAGGAGTTTATATCCTCTCTTCTTGCTTTGTCTCCTCTGTGGGTGGGACTTCCTCACCCATTTCCTGCAGAATCGAGGAGAGGAATCAAGGAGAAGGAAGCGAGGAAAGAGAAATGAGACGTGGCCATCGAAAACAACACAACGTCATCTTGGGTTCATCTTCTAGATCTGATTATACTTCCATGGGTGAGAGCCACTGTCACTAACATGAAGCCCTGAAGAAGCTACTTGGTTAGTAGCGAAATGTTGGCTGCAAAAGTTTAAATCCAGTTGAACCAAAGATGTTCATTTTGTCTTCTTATGTACTTTAACTTCTTGAGTTCTTTTTTAAAGACAATACAGTAACGTGTATTTACCTTGTTGACATGTTTCAGCTGCTAGCTGCAAGAGCAAAAATGCAACACCATCTACGAAATCCAATGCAAATCAGGCAATAAATCGTACATAGGGGAAATGGGCCGGGCTTTTCACATCTGAAAAAAGAAACACCAAAAGGAATGTGAAAAGGAAACATCAGGGAGACTCACCAGAACACAAAAAGACAAAGCATTGCAGGAAAACCTAAAATCCGCCATATCAGATCACTGTAAAAGAAATAACCACATTATGGATTGGGACGGGCCATGGGTCATTGGATCAGAAAACAAGGAAACGAGGCACAGACACCGGACACCATTAACCGGGATGACGGCGCGTTCCTCCTTTCACACACCTGGGACACCCTCCTCCAGAGTCTGAGCGACCTGCCAGGTCAATCAGGCTGACCACGCCTACAGGAAGTAACAACAGCTGACCACGCCTACAGGAAGTAACAACAGCTGACCACGCCTACAGGAAGTAACAACAGCTGATATACGACACGTCAACACCAACACCGGCAACAGACTGAAGATACAGCAGTAGCCGAATCATGTCAACAAGTTAAATACACGTTATTGTTTTGTCTTTAAAAAGAACCCAAGAAGTTAAATCCAGTTGTTTTGATTCAATTCCGTGATATCTCATTCTCAAGACTCAAAACTTTTTAGAGGAATACATTTACTAAAAAACAGTGCTCAAATATATGCTAAAAACCACCACAGACCAACTATACCATTCCCCATCACTCACTGTACACCTACGAAATCCCCTTGAGGCGTGATCAAAATGGCTGCCGCTCACCGCCCCCTCTCTGGCCCCTGTTAGAACATATGGTCCATTATGTAGAATACCCCAGTGATATTCGTCCCGTCTGCAGATGAAGCAGGGGTCAGCTCTATATCGATCCTCACCCCTTATAAATCAGACGCGGGGTGGACACTGTATACGGTCTCTTGTAATTTGTTAGTGGCTCTCCAAACAGGATGCCATTATCGCTTCGTGTGCCACATAGTCGTGAATAAGTCATGAGAACAAGGCCGCTGCTAAACCTGCGCCCTCCTCCTCCCACAATGCACCCTTTTAGCGTTTGGAAATAGATCGGCTAAGGTCCAAAAATGGTACTGTAAGCTAAGCAGGGAATACGTTTTCAAGGGATTAGCATAAAGGACCCAGGAGGACAAAGTTTAATCATTATAGCTTTTGAGAATGACAACCAGAGAAGTTCTAGGGCTGTAAAAAGGTAATGCAAGTTTGTTTTTTCTGTAGGAGGTCTGGCACCTGCTTGTCTCCATGGAGTAGGTAATACAACCAGGACAAGTTACTGGTCAGATCTGTGGAGAGGCAACCCTGCAGAAATCAAGAATGTATGTTTTTCAAGATGTTTTTTTCCCTACAAAATGCTTGTAATAAAAAAAAAATGGCAGAGATACGTTAAAAGCCATACTGTGGAACATTTCAGAAAAAAACAAACAAACAAACAAAACAAAACAATAATATCTCCACGGAAACGCAGGTAGCCCTCCCCTTACCAGAAAAAGTTAGTGCGCCTTCAATAAATTACTACTACTACTACTAGTACTACTACTACTACTTCTACTGTTACTATTACTGCTATTACTACTACTGCTACTACTACTACTACTACCACTACCAGTGCAGTGTTTTAAAATATATGACAATGGACTGTAACAGCATGAATTTAACTTAGATTTGTGTAGACCAAATGACAGCAGGGGGCGCAAGAACTCAGGCTAATAAAGTTATTGCTAATGTTGAAGTTGGTTAAAGGTGCACTGTGTAACTTCTAAGGTGGAGGGTCTGCTACTTGCTCGTCTCCATGGAGATGTTATTTCTTTGCCTGAAATCCTCCACAGTAGAGCAATAAACATATCTCCCTTCAGTTTGTTCAATCACAGGCGTTTTAAAGCTCTAAAATACCCTAAAAACATGACTTCTTACTACTGTATGTGCAGGCTTGCTTCCTCATAGATCTGACCATTAACCTGTCTCCACTGTGATTATCAAGTTTATTTCTGTGCAATAATCAAGGCGTAACAATAATATCTCCATGGAGACAAGCAGATGGCGGACCCTCCACCAGAAAAGTTACACAGTGCACTTTTAGAGAAAACTTTAGTCTATAAGAACTAGGAACAAACATTGGCTACTGCAATATGGAGACTAAAAGGAGCATTAAAGGTCCAGAGAAGAGTGAAGGACCCAAAAGATCAATGCGCGACAGAAGATGCAGAGTAAGTGTTTAAGTTACAGGGTCAAACCAAGACCATGGATTTGAAAAAAAAAAAAAAAATCTGGAACCAAACTTGCACTTTACTTCTACTTCCTGTTAATATAACTCGTTTCTGTGTCTCTGTGAACAGGCTGAAGGACGGAGAGACATTGAGGTTCACATGGACTTAAATCCCAAATGATGTGGCTATGAATTTAATAGATTTGAAATGAAGAGTGATATTGAGCCATTCAAACGTTGGCAGTAAACTGGAATGAGACTTTGAATGGCATCCCCGGTATTTTGTAGGGTTTTTTTTTTTGTATAATTCTATTAAATCTTTCTGCATTGGGTCGTTCTTGGGAGACAGAGGATAATGATTTCATCCACTACACAAGAATTTAAGTTTCACAGTTATTTCGGAGCACTTCTTTTTTGCTTCAAGTTACTCTTTTTAATGTTTTACAGCATGTCAACTGCCTTCAAGAGTTTTTGAGAGTAAGATACAGTTACAGTAGTAGTAGTAGTAGCAGTAGTAACAGTAGTAGTAGTAATAGTAGTAGTGGCGCAATAGTAACAGTAACAGAAGCAGTAGTAGTTTGCATGCATTTGTAATAAGAGGCAAATGCAGTAGTTTTAGTGGTAGCATACAAAGTACCAGCAGCACTACAAGTAATAATAGTATCGATTACAGTAGCAGTACTAGTAGTAGTAGTAATAGTAGTAGTAGTAGTAGAAGCAGCAGTAGCAGTAATAATAGCAGGTGCTGTAGTGCTACTGGTAAAAGTAACACAGTAGTAGTAGTAGTAGTAGTAGTAGTAGCAGTAGTAGTAATAATAAATTATAATAGTATAAATGGTAAAACTATCAGTACTATTAGTGGTAAAAAGTGACCTTAAGTAAGTATTAGTAAATAGCAAGTAGCAGTATTAGTATATGTAAAAGTAACAGTAGTAGTAATACTCGTAGTAACAGTAGAAGCAGGAGCAATACATCTTTCCACTAAATGAACATTTCAATTATATTCTGTCATTCCCAGCGCGCATGGAGCTTTCTGTCATCCATTCTGTCCATGTTTCACTCTCACACGCTTATGTAGTGGGCTGATTATTTAGACACATCTCCTGCTATGGCTGTCACATTTGATAAGGCCTCAGAAAACTTACAAATGTTCACGAGACAAGCATTTCATTTGGTTAAATTAATCCCTTTGCCTGCAGGAAATGTGTGAATCGGAGCAGAGCGTATGTTTCAAAGCTGGTCATGGCTCTCACTCATTAATCAGGAAGTGCTTCGGAACAGTGCTGTGTCATCCTCGTCGCCGCGGAAACAAAGGACATCTTTATATTTCGACGTGTCTCTGACTTCTTTGTGCATCTCTTCCTCACATCGCGCTCGGGGAGGATAGAGATGGAGGATAAGATTAAAACACAAAGCAAATGGAGCTAATGGAAAAAAGAATGGTGGTTTTTTTTGAGTCTTGATGTCTTTTCACGTAGCTTTTCTTCTCTTCTAATTGCAGCGTCATGGCGATGTCGGAATGGGAAATTAAAGGGCCCATATTACGATATTTTCTGATCTATGTTATAATGTCGTTTCCTCATCACAAACACACCTGGAGTTGTGTTTTGTTTCATTGACACATGTTTAACACACAAACCTGCATATTTACGCCGAGTTCTTCTCTCAAACTGAAAACACTCATTTCCACCTTGTGATGTCACGTGGCAATACAGGAAGTGCTCCGCTGTTCCATACACCTTCACTAGAATCATTTGGATGATTTCAGACCTGGAATTACCGATCTCTACTGAACTAAAGAGAAAAAGTAGCTGTTAACTTGAAAACTATACCACTTCATGACATCACAAGGTGGAACAGAGCATTTTGAGCTTTGCAGATTTGAACAGACTAATAATAAAGAATTACTCAAATGTGTGAATAAAACAAAACACAACTTAAGGTATGTTTTTGATGAGGTAACAACATTATAACATGGCTTAAAGTTCACAAGAGTCAATTTGGGGTAATACTGGGACCTCAAGCTCAGGTGAAGCAATGAGTCGTGTTATAGGTCAGATCTCTGGAGAGGCAAGCTGGCAATAATAATAATGTTTTTCAAAGATTTTAGTCATAAAAATACCTAGAGCTGAAAACAAATCCAGAGAGATCTTAAACTTATTTCAGGCAAAGCAGTGGCCAACTGACAACAGAAATATTAAATGGTAAATTCAATAAACACAACATATATTGAATAAATCTAAGTTGTTTGTTTTAATTTCACATAATTTCACACTATTAACTGTATTAGAACATGTTGATGATTTGCTACTTTTATTTACGTTGTTCTTGTCCCGATTTTATGTGGTGGTGAGCCAAAGATGGGTTTCAATTTCAGTATACATTACAATAAAAATATATATTCTATTTGTTTATTTTGAGCAATTGATTAAGGATATTTTTATAAATATCCAAGAAAAGGAAAAAATAAATCCATTTATGCGCTATACAATTGTCTTTAAAGGTGCATTGTGTAACTTTTCTGGTGGAGGGTCCGTCCGTTTCTCTATGGGGATGCTATTGCTTTGTCAGAAATGTTCCAAAGTATGGCATTAACCCTTTCTATCTTCAAGGAGATCAAACCAGGTCAGATCTGTGGAGAGGCGACCCCGCTCACAGTCAGAATTCATGTTTTTCTCTGTATTTTTGAGCAATAAAGTCACCTGTAAATGAATAAATGCAAGGTAGATCTGTTTAATGTCATACTGTGGAACATTCGAAGCAGAGCAACGACATATCCATAGAAACAAGCAGGTGACGAACCCCCACCCAAAAAGTTACATGATGCACTAAACTAAAGTCTGTTTGCTCAAAAAGGAGTGGGATGAAGTAGCCTAATATTTATTTATTCCCACCCCCATGTTGTGCATATAAAATACATTTCTAATATTTTAATGCTGCTTCCTGAACATTATTATTATTATTATAAAGTCATTATAAACTCTGAATATTCACAAAGATGCAAATTTACATAGTCAAGACAAAGTAGTTACAGCACTGGTTGATAACAGCATTTTTTTTTTTAGTTATGAAGCACCCTTATAGAATGCTTCTATATTGTAAAAAAAAGAAAAATAAATAAAAATCTGCCAATAACCACTGCCATGTTAAAGGTGCACTGTGTAACTTTTCGGTTGAGGGTCTGTCACCTTCTTGTTTCTATGGATATGTCATTGCTCTGCCTGGAATGTTCCACAGTATGACATTAAGCAGCTCTACTTTACATTTATTCAATTACAGGCAGTTTTATAGTTCAAAAATACCTCGAAAAACAGGTATTCTGACTGTGAGCAGGGTCGCCTTTCCACAGATCTGACCCTTAACATGGTCTGGTTTGGCCTCCATGAAAATAGAAAGGTTTAATGCCATACTGTGAAACATTCCAGACAAAGCAATAACACCTCAATGAAGAAAAGCATTTGACGGACCCTCCACCAGAAAAGTTACACAATGCACCTTTAACCTGTAGCTCAATAAATGAAAACTGGTTTATTTTGTCGAGCAGTTTTGCGCAGTTTAGTATCTTAAACTTAAACTTTCACAGTGTAGAGTTGAAAGTGTGAAAAAAGAGTGGTAAACTAAGAGAACGTGAAGTTGCATAAGGACACTCTACACTTGTATTGAGTCCACTCTGGTGGAGCTTCCTGCTTTATGGACACAGCCCACATGCATTATGGCTGTGATTTAATTGCCCTGAGTGCACTTCCTTACTGTTTCCTCTTTTAATAACATTGCTGAGTGCTTTGGAAAGGCATTCACACAAAACTGCTATTTCACATCAAAACAGAGTAGGAGATTATGGTCTCTAATTGAAGCCCGCATTTATTAATTTATCCTTCATAATCTTGTTGACAATTATCGTACATGATAATTGTCATGTTTATTACCTATTTTAACTAATTATTCTCTAATAACTTTATATTTCTGTATTGTAAATGCATATGGTGAATGAATGGCATTTGTAAGTAAGTAAAACATTGTAAGAAAGCAAACTATAAAGTAATAATAGAAAAGGGTCAAATAACATACTCTTTAGTCAGTTCCAAGCCAGGATAAATATCAACTTGTATTGCCACAACATTCAGCAAACCAAAAAAAAAAAAAAAAAAGACAGGCCCCAAACAGTACTGAACCACATTTTTGAGGGGTACAGGCAACAGTCGCTCAGATGGTTTTGGTAGAGTGTCTGTCAATTGATCCAAAGGTTGGTGGTTCAAATCCCACTCTCTACATAAACATCACTGGTACAGGTCAGATCCGCAGACCCACAGGTTGGCGGTGTAATTCCAGCTTCTATAGATTAACCCGGAATTTACACCAGGAGCGTCAGCAGCACGTAACATAGGCAGAGCTACATACGCGCGTATTTTTTAAAAGATTCAATTTACACCAGAGGCAGCAGAGCTCCTGTGACACCAGCCTCTGTGGATTCTCACATTTAAACACTAAACTTTTTACACTGGTTATGTATTCATTGTTGATTGAATGAATTGTGTTTTAAATTACAATATAAAAGTTGATTTGCAGCGATAACGAGCCGTATCTGCGGTGCTCGCACTAATTAAACTACTCACCATTTCACTTTAGTTGACTGCACCACGCGCCTTTTCCTTCAGAAGTTGTTCTTGTAAAGTTGCTGTCTGATGTCGTAAAGTGTTTTATATTTATCCTCCACAGCTGTAAACATTCCGTAGTCCATCATGAGTCATTCCCCGAGCTCCTGATGCGACGCACGGTGTTTACACAACTGTAGTGGCTTTAGAGAACGTATTTTGAAAGGGCATCGGAAGTTTATTTTGATACCACGTGCCCATTTCCTGTCTTTCCTCTCGTAAAAAGCCTGAAGACGCTCCGTTGATGCTGCAAAATTAGAACTCCAACCTAATTTGAGCGGCTCGTAGTGTAATGACGGCTGTTGGACGAGCGTATGACACTGCAGGTGTAAACTGTCTGACCGGTTAAAATGGAAAGCCAAACCTGTGTGTGTGCTGCTCGTATGTTACGCTTTGGTGTAAATTGGGGGTAATGCTGTTGTTGTGTACTTGGGCAAGACATTTAACCCACCTCAGCCCTAGTGTCTGCGTACACTGGTGTATGAATGTGTGTGTGAATGGGAGTGGGGGATTCCGGAGACGCCAACACACCGCAGAATGCCACGCCAGTTGGTTTGTGAGGATTCATGTGGTGCCCCTGCAAGCACTTGGTGCCTGTGTGCTGTGCACAATGTTTCACAGTATGGCATTAAACCTTTCTATCATCATAGAGCCCAAACCAGACTAAATTACAGGATAGATCTGTGGAGAGGCAATCCCGCCTACAGTTAGAGTGCCTGTTTTTCTAGGAATTTTTGAGCTATAAAATGACCTGCAATTGAATAAATGCACAGTAGAGCTGTTTGATTTCATACTGTGCAACATTCTAGGCAGAGCAGTGATTTATCCATAGAAACAAGCAGGTGATGGACCCTATACCAGATAAGTTACACAGTGCACCTTTAAGATAAGAAAAACAACAACAACAACTATGTGCACAACTATTTGCAAATCTAAAGTTGCTTGAATGAAGAAAAACACAATTCCATCATCATTCATCATTTCATTTTCAGATCATTTTACTTGTCAAGTTGAATCTACTCAAATACTTAACAATCTTAATTTAAGTCATTTTTACTTACCTATGTATTGCTTTTGGCAGTGTAAGTTAGGTTAACTTCTTGCCAATTGCACTCTGAATTAGCATGCTAATACCAGAACATCATGACATTTTGGACAGTCCCCAGTCTCTCTCAGTACATTTCCGCAGTAACAGCCCCTCCCAGAAGGCCTTTAGTCTCTGCACTGGTGACCTGCCAATCCTTGTACACACCTGCTCTGCCCCAGTCCCTCTCACCTGCGGATATCCCTGTGCCAAATCGCTATTGTGCCCCCGCCATCCTATACTCCTAATCCCCTGCTTACTCTGTCCATGCACGTTCTACTTCCTCCCTTTTCTTAACACCTCAAAATTATCCCGCCGAAGGGTACTTGCGTCTGTCAGGTTAGCCCAAAATGATAGCTATTTCACAATTTGCTAGACTTTCTCTCCCCTTAACCCGGTGCACCCCCCTCAGGTATGCAGACAGCTTTGGCGTACGACGAAGGAGCTTGTTAAGGAATATTTAGTGATGATACTGTCTGCTTCACTTGCTCCCCTGCAGCGTATGGGCCCCGTCAATAGGCAGGGTCAAACTGTAGCTTTATTGCAGATAACAGAAGGCGAGATTTGAAATGGGGAAATATCATGGTGGCATTTACGGCTATAAGGTGTGTGAGGAGGGTGAGGAGGGTAACACATGGTAACAGGCAGATTTAAGGTCCTATATTGCGCAAAATTGACTCTTGTGAGCTTTAAGTCATGTTATAATGCTGTTTCCTCTTCAAAAACAGTTGAGTTGAGTTTTGTTTCATTTATACATGTTTGAGTAATCCTTTATTATTAGTCTGTCTACATCTCCAAAGCTCAAAATGCTCGGTTCCACCTTGTGATGTCATGAAGCACTGGTTTTTAAGTCGACAGCTACCTTTTACCTTTTGTTCAATAGAGCTGAAATTATCCAAACGATTCTAGTGAAGGTGCATGGAGTTTAAAAACACAGTTGAGCACTTCCTCTATTATCACATGAGTGTTTTCTGAGATTAACTCAAACCTAAATATGCAGGGTTCATGAGTTAAACATGCGCAAATGATACAAAACATAACTCCAGGGATGTTTGTGATGAGGAAACAATATTATAGATCACAAAATAGTTTAATATGGGCTCATTAAGGGAGATTTTGAATCCCCCCTACCCAGATTCCAGCACATATCCCAGGCTTGCCGCTGGTGAAATCCTCCCTGATGCTTCCCCCATCCTGGTTGTTTTTCATTAAGAGGGCACTAATGTAGAGAGGCTGCCCTTTGAACAGACAGATGAGACTATTCTTGTTCACGTGAAGTAGCTGTTTACAAGAACGTAACAGGCTTTTAAGGAAATTGGGGCCATGTTTTGCGGGGCTATACGCTATCGGTAGATGATCAGCGCGAATGGGTTGCGACTCGGGGATGAACTCTGGCTTAATTAAAGAGATCTGAGAGGAGGATATGTCTCCCTAATGGTGGCGGTGCAGTCAAAGTGAATGGAGGGCCAGAGCTGTGTTATGAATCAGAAGAAGCGTAATTAGTGTCCAGTTTATCAGGCGTTTTCATGCAAATTGGTCAGTCTCAAATGAAGGAACTGCAGGAATAAAATAACTGAATTGTTGTGCATGCAGAGTTAAAGATGCACTCTGTAACCTTTCTGGAAGTAGAAGGTTAGCCATATTTTTGTCTCCAAGCAGACTGTATTGCTTTGCCTGTGACGTATGTGAGTATGGCATTGAACTGACCTATCTCCATGGAGACATACGGCACATCTGTGGAGAGGTGACCTCGCTCACAGTGACCACAGTGAGGCCAATGCATGGTTTTCTAGGTATTTTAGAGCAATATGAACACAATACAAACATAACTGAATCCATGCAAGATTGACCAGTTTAATGCCATACTATGAAACATTTTGGGCAACACAGTCTCCATGGAAACAAGCATTACCACAACCACACTTAAATTGATTCGATAATGCATGGTTAGAAGTCCTATATTACACAAAACTGACTCTTGTGAGCTTTAAGTCCAGTTATAATGCTGTTACCTCAACAAAAACATACCTGGAGTTGTGTTTTGTTTCATTTCATTTCTAATCCTTTATTATTTCCAATCCTTTATTATTAGTCTGTCTACTTCTTCAAAGCTTAAAATGCTCTGTTCCACCTCGTGATGTTATGAAGTTTCCAAGTTAGCATCTACTTTTTACCTTTTGTTCAGTAGATATTGGCAATTCCAGAGCTGAAATCATCCAAATGATTCTAGTGAAGGTGTATGGAGTTTAAAAACACAGTGGAATATTTCAGTATGAGAGAAGAACACATCCTAAATATGCAGGATTTGTGTGTTAAACGTGTGTGAAGGAAACAAAACACAACTCCATGTCTGTTTTTGATGAGGAAACAACATTATAACATAGATCAGAAAATAGCTCTTTAAAAGTATCGTCTGATTACAGCATAACTTGGTGGACTGGCGGATTTCTTAATTTTATACCTCTCTGTAAGTCCCAGCAAATTTAATGCGATAAACTTGAATGCTAATTTTCTGTGACAACTTGACAAGTAAAAGCTGAAAAGAACAAACGCACCATTTCCACACTTTCAACACTTTCTGGAAATGTGATCTCGAAGTACTTCCAATAACAGGTATCAGACAAACTCCAGCAGCTTTGTTCCATGGAGTAAAAGCACTGACTGACTTATCTCCAACCATCTCACTGGGGGTTTTCAATTTGCCCCATCAAACTCCATCCAAAATTACCCGAGTGATCTTCTAGTATCACCTGACTGGCTTTGCAAACTCCATTACACTCTGTAACTGAATACACACCAGATTGACAAGTTTAATGCCATACTATGAAACATTCCAGCTAAAGCAATCTCCATGGGAACAAGTATGTGATAGTATATTTAGCTATACGTTTAAAACAACCCTACAGCCAAGGAAGCAAAAATAAAAATAAGTGAATTGTTTTTCATAAATAGTTAAAGGTGCAATGTGTAACTTTTCTGGTGGAGGGCCTGTCAAATGCTCTGTCTGGAATGTTTCACAGTATGGTATTAAATCTTTCTATCTTCATGGAAACCAAACCAGCCCAAGATACAGGTCAGATCTGTGGAGAGGCGACCCCGCTCATGGTCAGAATACCTGTTCTTTCTAGGTATATTTGAGCTCTAAAACCACCTGTAATTGAATAAATGTAAAGTAGAGCTGTTTAATGTCATACTGTGGAACATTCCAGACAGAGCAATGAAATATCCATAGAAACAAGCAGGTGATGGACCCTCAACGAAAAAGTTAGTAACCTTTCTGGCGGAAGGTTTGCCTCATTTTTGTCTCCAAGCAGCTGGTATTGCCTTGCCTGTAACGTTACATTCCAGATGAGGTTATAACATCTCCATGAAGAAAACCATTTGATGGACCCTCCACCAGAAAAGTTACACAATGCCCCTTTAAACTGACCTCCATGGAGACATATGGCAGATCTGTGGAGAGGTGACTCCACTCACAGTGACAATGCGTGTAATATATTTGTGTACCTCAAACTGAATATACGCAAGGCTGACAAGTTTAATGCCATGCTATGAAACATTCCAAGTAAAGCAATCTCCATGGAAACAGTTTGCCCCATCAAACTCTCTCCAAAAAGTGAGATTATAGCATCACCTGACCTGGCAAACTGCATTACATCCCGTAAGTTGTAAAGCTAATGCAACCACATCAGGAGAGCGTCCGGCAGCCAATCAGAAGCCAGCACTCCCAGCCCACGTCCACCACAGCGCCCTGTCTGTAGCCATCAATCAATAATGCGAAGCTAATTGCTAATTACATAACTGTTGCCTTTATTGCAATTGATAGCAGTCTGTAAGGAAAGGTTTCTTAGTGAGGCGGCTAATTATATCACGGTATCTTTATTGGAGAGAGAGGATGGAGTCTAAGTGGTGTCGTCACATTGGTAAGAACAAGACATGGAGTGTGACACATAGCGCAGCAAAAAGTACTCACTGAGAAAACCAGCGGCTATCCAAATACAGAAATGGTTGGAAATATGGCTAAACAAAGCAGATCTGTTGTTTCTTTAGTTTTATCGTCATGGCAAAGCTTTGATCTGAGAGTTACGCTGCAAAAACTAAAGTCTAGGTAAGTTAAAATGACATAAATTAAGAACATTTACTTTATTTGAGTAGATTCAGCTTGACAAGTAAAATTATCTACCAATGGAATAGGTGTTTTTCTTAATTCAAGCAATATTAGATTTTGTTTCTTATTTTAAGTACGAAGAGTTGTTGTTTTTCTAATCGTAAGTGTAGTAAAAATGTATTTTGATATTATAACTACATTTTAACTACAAAAAGTCTTGTTTCGATTTTATTTGTCAAGTGAAATTTACTTAAAGCATGCTAAAAAAAAAAAAAAGTAATCTTGGCTATAGCGCTTATAAACTCATCATAGTGACTGGAAACTGTTTCAAATGAACTACTTTTGTTTTTCAGGATTTTAAGATCTGTCACCTTCTTATTTCTATGGAAATGTCATTGTTCTACCTGGAATGTTCCACAGTATGACATTAAAAAGCTCTACCTTACATTTATTCAATTACAGGTGGTTTTATTGCTCAGAAAGACCTAGAAAAACAAGGATTCTGACTGTGAGCGCGGTTCCCCCTCCACAGAGCTGACCTGTAACTCAGTCTGGTTTGGTCTCTATGAAGACTGAAAGGCTTCATGCCATACTGTGAAACATTCCAGACAAAGCAACAACATCACCATGGAGAAAAACATGTGGCGGACCCTCCACCAGAAAAGTTACACAATGCACTTTTACACAAGGTTTAAAAGATCTAGAACTTACAGGGATTCGATGACTTCTGCGAGGATCCAAATGGGCCTGGACAAGGTCTAAACCAGGATTAAGAAATGTTGAAAAATCCTTAATCTGTCAGTTAGAACTCCCAAAATTTGATCTTTCTTCAGATGGATCATGGCTAAAAAAACGCTGTTCCTTGAGCTGTCCCAAACCAGGACTAAACAGGGTCTAAAACAGTCAACAGATTCACAAAATCCATCTAGACGTGGTTTATACAAAAACAGGACAAGATCATGTTTTGTCAATCTAATTTTAGTTTCACTTTCAGCAAGTACAGTTTGTATTTATATTTATGCCGAGCTCAAGTATCAGTCCATTAAAACCGCACTTTAGAAGGCAAGTCTTTTCTGATGTGAAAAGTTTGAGCGTTTAAAGACTCATTAGCCAAACAAGAAGGTCATTAGGTTATGGAAGCTGTTAGCACTTCACTTCTCTTCAGAAAACTCACAAGTTTCAGTTTGACTTTAATCCTCAGAGATGGTCAGTGACAAGCCAAATTATCTCACATTTAGTCAAATTATTTCACATTTTTTTTCACATTTAGTCAAATTATTTCACATTTTTTTCACATTTAGTCAAATTATTTCACATTTTTTTCACATTTAGCCAAATTATTTCACAAATGATCTCACATTTAGTTTTAAATTCAGGTTTTAATCTGGAGTGATGTCTTTTTGACTGACACATTTTGTGTGTAGATTTTGTATCTTACAGAAATGAACCATTGTTACACAAAATTTCAAGATATGAGTTGGTCTGTAGTATCTTTTTGCATATTTTTCAGTTCATTTGACTTTTTTCATTATCTTCATTGGGGCAAACCAAAGAACAGGCCTGTATATGTGTTTGAATATATTGTTTGTGGCTAAAGAGTTCATTTGGAAAAACAGATTTCTCAGTTTTTAAAATGCTTAATTTTATTGTTATCATCTCCTCCTCCCATATATTATTAATGATCGCACAGTCGAGAAGGTTTACTCGAGTCCGAACAGAATAACATTTGTATTGCAATAAAAATCAACATATTTTAAAAACACAGCTAAACAAAAAGTCCAAGTAACTGGCAAGTATCTGTTTTTGCAGATATGGATTTATTCTACAATCAGCAGATAAACTATTGTGTCTATGTTTGTATTACCCCCAGGTCCCCCCAAAAACAGACAAACATGCCCCCAGTTCGTACTAGTACAGCCCTTTTCATCCCCTTTGCTTTATTCCTTTATTCATTGCAGTGTCCTCCTGTGTAGGGCTTATTGAGTGACATTTGAAAGTTGAATTCACTTTAGGTACGAAACAAAAGCCCAAACCTACTGAGTTTCGTCTATCCCCCCTTCCCCATGTCTCCTCCACCGCTGCCCCTCCACCATCTGCCCCTGTCTGTGTTTGCCCCGTGGGTAGAGGAGGAGACGTTGCCTTATCCAGTATTGATCGGCACCTCCTGCGCTGTCATTTATTTGCAGGGTGATATAAGTGGGAGTGATTAGAACAAGAGGCCTGATTGATTTGCGCACACATGAAGAAGAACACCAGAGCCCAGCGGGGGGAGGAATACGATTTGAGGGTCAGTCCGACAAAATATATTAGCCTCTGTGACTGTTTGTTTAAAGGGCCTGTATTACGCGTTTTTGTCATGTTATAATGTTGTTTCCTCATCAAAAATACAGCCAGAGTTGTGTTTTGTTTCATTCACACATGTTTAACACACAAATCCTGAATATGTAGGTTCTTCCTTAAACAAAAAACACCCTGTTCTCCCTTATGATGTCATGTGGTAATACAGGAAGTGCTCCACTGTGTTTTTAAACCCCATACTCCTTCACTAGAATCATCTGGATAATTAATAATAATAATTTTGGAAATGCCAAGCTCTACTGAACAAAATGTAAAAGGTAGCTGCTGAAAACTACCGCTTCATGACATCACAAGGTGGAACAGAGGGTTTTGGGCTTTGACAATAGACAAACTAATAATGCAGGGTTACTAAATCATGTGTGAATGAAACAAAACACAACTCCAGGTATGTTTTTGAGGATGTACCAACATTATAAGATGGCTTAAGGCTTCAGTTTTGTCTAATATAGCACCTTTAAGTGAGTTTGGATATGCAGGCGCTTTAAAGTTTAAATATGTAACTTTTCTGAATTGAGAGCCCTTCACTAATATGTCACCAGCGTATTATTGCATTGCCTTGAATGTTCTATACAATGTGGTTTTAAACTTAACCATTGCCATGGAGACAAGCAGGTGAAACTACGAGTTACTATAGGTCAGATCGGTGGAAAGGCCAACTGGCTCACAGTAAAAAAAAAAAAAAAATCAATATTTATTATTATTTATTTTTTATTAGCAACTGGGCACCAATTAGCCCTAATAAAGCAATGTACAAATAGTTTATTAAGAATCATTCAGACTATGAGTAACTTAATTGAGGGGATAATAAGGGTAGTTATTATAAAGTGGTCCCAGCGTTTGAAACTACTGATTGAATAAATGCAAGATATACAAGTTTAATGCCATACTGTGTAACATTCCAGGCAAAGATCATAAGAAGGTTAGAGTCTGCGCACCAGAACAGTTACTTAGTGCTCCCTTAAATCTGTCTGAAACGCTTTGAGCAGCAAAGAAGACAAACAAACTCAATTTGCATGCCAATTTGTTTATAAAGCGTCCTTACCCAGCATCAGATGATAAGATAAATGATTTTGTAAAGCACTCCCGGGTACAGTGTCCATGACCCTGGCACGCAATCGCTACTATACACATCTGCAATGCCCTTGTTTATGCATTAGGTCCAGTGGAGTCAGTCTCATATGCATTTTTCATTCAAGTTCTGGTAATGAAGACGGGAGACGTGCCCTTTCCTCTCAGCTTTGATTAAAAGGACAGAGCTCGGAGGTGAACTGAGGCTTTCTTGTATGTAGGCGACTGGAAAATAAGTGGTCAAAGACAATGTGCGTCATCCGTGGAGTTTGATGTTTGGAAATAGGCCCATGCTATTCTTAGGTGTTGTTTAGATCCAGATAACATCATGACAATGTAAAGAACTGATACGACGAGACAAAAAAACATGACAATAGTTACTGGGTAGATTTTGTGGTGTGGTTGAATGAATAATGAATATAACTCAGAAGTGTTGCCGTACCTCATGGAATTGCAGGTTAGCCTGATGTTAAACCAATGGAGATTTTGAGTTGCAATACTAAATTTAGCTGTTATTTAATTCATGAAGTAGTGGCCCAGCAGTTTATTGGTAGCAGGTTTTTCCAGGCTGTTTTGTTAACTTTTTGTACACAAACTTTGTCCACTATTCCGAATCCTGCTCTCGACGTAAACATCATAACATCATAGGTTGACCTTCAAGTTGGCTGGTATGATTCCAGCTCCCACAGATGAATGTTGTCATTGTGTCCTTGGGCAAGACACTTAACCTACCTCGTCTCCAGTGTCTGTGTACACTGGTGTATGAATTGTTGTAAATTCAGGTGGAAAAGCGCTATATAAAAATGTAAGCATTTACCAAGGCTTTTGCTCATAATTTTCATTTTTTTGGCGTTTGCCCCAAGCTTAATAATTGTAATTGACCAGGTTCTGCATTTGTGGATTGTCGATGTGCAACAGATCAAATTCTAATGAAAATAATGGTTCCAAAGACAAGTTTTAAGCACAAAATATCATATCAAAGACTTCTGAATTCCTAAATTTAGTTCTACATCATCCCATTTGACAGTGTGCGTCATCTGTGGAGTCTGGTGATTAGAAATTGGCCAGTGCTACTTTTTTTTTTTTTTTGCTATTCTGAAGTGTGTTGTTTGGATCCAGATGAAATCATAATAATGTATTGACCTGTATTTATTGATGTAGATGGCAGGACAAAAAAATAACAGTAGTTACGGGGTAGATTTTGTGGTATGTTTGAATGAATAGTTGGACCATAGACTGTGATAATATAGTTCAGGATTGTGACGTTATATATATCACAGAATTTTAAATGTTAAACCAGTGGAGATAGCCATAGCGTTCGGCTCCAGTCAAATGAAGCTCACTGAGGCAAGCAGTTATAGGAGCAAATTTGGAGCCGTATTAGGAATAGGAATTTATTAAAGGACAAAATAGCGAAATAAAAACACTAGGATCATGTAGAGCGGGTTAATACGAACATTTTAAGACCAAAATGAGGCTCACAGCAGCAGTTACAGAGAGAGGAGTGATAATTTTTCAATGTAAAGTCAATTGGAGTCGATGGAGCCGGAAGCGCCCCCATGCTCACTTCCTGTTAGAAACTTGCTGGAGAGCGCGTTAGCTGTGTCCATTTATATCTACAGTCTATAGTAGTGATCCAGTAGGTGATTTTTGTCTATTTTGTTCACTTAAAAATAAATAAATAAATAGCTTATAATTATTTTTTATCTATAGATAGATAGATAGATAGATAGATAGATAGATAGATAGATAGATAGATAGATAAAATTCTAATGGAAAAATCTGGTAAAATAAAGGTTCTAAAGACAAGTTTTAAGCACAAGACATCATATCAAAGACTCCCTCCTAAAATAGGTTAAAAATCATCCCATGTGTTTTACAAATTCCCAAAAGTAAGATAAATATATGAGTTATAGCAACAGCCAAGAGGTCCTTATCCTCAAGAGAAAGCAGGAATTTAACCACCAACTTCTCAGGGACGACTTCATACTATAAGCAATGGATTTCTGATTTCAGGCACTGATTTCATATGCCTGAAAAAGACAGATTTTTATTAATTTATTTATTGGAGTTCTTACATTGACATTTCAAATCTGCTCCCTCCCACTCACTTCTTGAACAAACCTCTGCGCAAACAGCCTGCAAGCTACAGTCACTGAGTACACCTGCCATTTGACATTCAGATTTCAGATTTTAATGCGTTTTTAATGCGTTTTCAAGCAATTCCCACGTCTATAACTTTCAGCAAAGATTTTACAGAATTACGTCTCTTTTGTTAGAACATCTTTATAGACACTCAAGGGGCGTAAAGCACCAATATTACACAAATTGACTCTTGTGAGCTTTAAGCCATATTATAATGTTGTTACTTCATCAGAAATAGACCTGGAGTTGAGTTTTGTTTCATTCACACGTTTGAGTAATCCTTTATTATTAGTCTGTTACATCTCCAACGCTCATACCGGCTTGTCAAAGCCTAGCAGTAGTAGTAGTAGTCAGTCTGAGAGAAGAATTCAGCCTAAATATGCAGGATTTGTGTGTTAAACATCTGTGAGTGAAACAAAACACAACTCCAGGTGTGTTTGTGATGTGGAAACATTATAACAGATCAGAAAATAACGTAATATAGGCCCTTTAAAGGTGCACTGTGTAACTTTTCTGGTAGAGATATTATATTATAGTTTAGTCTGTGATGTTCCTATTGGCAAAATAATATCTTAAAAAAACAAAACAAAAACATGCATTATTGCAATGGACGGGCTTGCCTCTCCACAGATCTGACCTGCATCTTGACTTGATGACGTTATTTGCTTGTCTCCATGCAGATAGATATGTTTAATGCCTCACTACGGAACATTCCAGGCAAAGCAATAATGTCTCTCCATCAGAGCAAACTGGTATTAGCCTGTTAGACCCTCTATTAGAAAAGTTACACAGTGCATCTTTAACATCCTGTTGTCGACAAGAACACGGCCCTGTAGTCCTGCACATACTGTTATTCTGAGTCAATATGGTTGTGCGTGGTTAGCTAATGCCCTTGCCTGGTCATCCTTCATTATCTTCTCCCAGTGACCAGATGCATGCTGGGAGTTGAGGCCACCTGCTGAGTTCATCTTGCCCTGAGCAGGCTCTGAGCAACCGGCTGCCTCCTCCACAACCACGGGAGAGACGCACAGACGCAAGACAGGATTTAAATCTGGTTTTGAGTAGAAGCTTTAGTCGGACACTGCTGTAATGATTGTGAAAATGAACAGATCATTTAGTACACGCTGCCAAATGCATTAACAATAACAACAGTGGTCTATGTTATTTAGTTATTATGTTTAGTTATCTTAAACTGAATGCAGTAGGCTTAGTTTTCTCTATACTGTACCATCGTTAGTGAAAAATTTAAGGCTAACTGCCGTGCATTACACTTAAAAGCATTTATATGACACAAAACGGCCTCTGCTGAGCTTTAAGCCATGTTAAAATGTTGTTACCTCCTCAGAAACGTCCATAATTGTGTTTTGTTTCATTCACACATGTTTGAGTGATCCTTTATCCTTTATTCTAGTCTGCCTACATCTCCAAGGCTTAAAATGCATTTATTATATACATTTATATATACATGTATATATAAATGCATTTATACACCTTTATATACATTTATTTTTATAATTATGTCTCATTTGACACCTGCCTCTTGCTATCTTTTTTGCTATACCATCTATTTTTGTTGCTATATTGTGGTGTGTGAGCTATTGTATCCAAATAATTTCCCTTGTGGATCAATAAAGTTTGTCTAAGTCCAAGTCAAAATGCTCTGTTCCACCTTGTGATGTCATGAAGTGATAATTTTCATGTTAACGGCGACCTTTTACCTTTTGTTTTAAGAGAGGTTGGGAATTCCAGAGCTGAAATTATCCAAATAAATAAGTAAATAAGTAAATATGGAGGATTTGTGAGTTAAACATGTGTCAATGAACTGCCGTGCATTATTTTTGCATTTTCGTAGTTCCGGCAACGGTTAATCGCTGTTCTATGTCACTACGCTGAGTGCATCACCATGGTAACGGATAAACACATGAGCTACTATTACGAGGGACTAGCTTCAACTAAAACAGAAATAACTCATGCTTTGAACATCCACATACATCTAAAAGTTGTCAGATTTAAAAGTGAACTATTTTTAACACATGCCCTTTACGTATTAAAAAAAAAAAAAAAAAAAGCCATTTTTACAACAATAACAAACATGCTAAAAAAAAAAAAAGAAGTTACAGTGAAAAGCCAAAATGAAGAGGTGGGGATTTTCAATTCAGCATTTCAACAGGAAGTCACTGGTTTTGTGGTTTGCAGTCGACAAAATTCTAAATAATTATGTCTGAAGGCCGTGCATGATATAATACGTGACTAAACCTGACTTTAAACTGTTCTAATTCTGTTTCTGCACATTTCCACCATGCACCATCGCACCACACGCCACATTTTGGTGCGATGATATTTTCTATTTCTAAGAATTTTCAAAACCAACATGCCCTGAGTCAAGGCAGGGCCAGGCCAGCATTTAAATCTGGTTTTAGTTACACCCGCCTTAAATGGACAGAGATATAACAGCCTCCCTTCTCTCCCATGGGTGATTCACGTCTGAGTAATCCCCGCTGCAAACTCCATTCATTTGATCACTCACTGTTATAATATGCAGCAGCTGGACTTTCACAGCACCACACCCTGACACCGAGAAGGGGGTGTGTCCGCCTTACAATCTGAACTGCTGTTTTGATTTAAAATGTTTGAACTCCCAGAATCCTTTGTGTGCATCCATCACTTTCTCTAAATACAGTCAAGAGAGCAGAACCAATAAGTCATGAGCCGTGGCACAAGTTTATTAAAGGGCCAGCTACGAACAAAAGAGAGGGGCTTTAAACGCACCATTCACTGTTTGAAGATTGAGTCTCTAGTAACTGCAGATATGGCGAGTTCAAAAGTTAGCCTGGGATCTAGACTCTGCACTTTTACAATATTTTCGGAGGTTCTCTTTACATCCTCTAGTATATATTTGTATTACTATGTTTCTATATGTTATTTTTACTTGTACATTGCCTTATTTGACACCAGTTTCGTCCTATTTTTTTATTTATTTATTTATTATTACCGTTTATATTGCTTCTCTTTGTTATTATAATATATTGTGATGTGTGAGCTATTGTGTCCAAACTATTTTGTCTAAGTTCAAATAGGAGTGATTGACAGGTGGATTAGCCAATCAGGGACAGGCATATAGTCTGTCTGTATCAACAAATATGGACGTTTACGGAGGAAAAAAGAAAGGAAAAAAATATCACATAAGGACTGAGAAACATTGTGGATTTCTGGAGAATCTATTAAACTCTGTCTAAATTATGGGCGTCTTTGGAAATGAACAGATCATGTTTTTTTCCTGGGTGATGCAAATGTTTTTATACTGTGATATTTTGTGATTTGACTCTTTTGTATTGATTGTTTTGGCTGATACTTTGCACAGGTCACTCTAGAAAAGGAGGTTCTGAATGTCGATGGGACCTCCTGGTTAAATAAATGTTAAAATGAAAAAAGTTTACTGTCTGAGTCTGAACTGAAGGACACAGCAGAGGGAGTGAGGTCCAGATATCCCCCTGTATGGAAATAAAACACAATAGAGAACAGAAAAGAGAGATGTGTGTAGAATCCCTCAGTCGTCCAGGTAGAATCCATAGCAAAAGGAGAAATTTAATTTGTCAACTGGACAGAGTTTATTTGGTCGAATACGTTTCGCAGCTGCATGTTAAATAAGCATGTTTCCTCTCTTATTTCTTTCCCTTTAAAGGTTCTGTGTGTGTTTTGTTTAATTCGCACATGAGTAATCGTTTATTATTAATCTGTCTACATCTCCAAAGCTCCAAACGCTCTGCTCCACCTTGTGATGTCATGAAGCTGTTGTTTTCAAATTAACAGCTACTTTTTTGCTTCTAATTCACTAGAGCTTGGCAATTCCAGGGCTGAAATCATCCAACTGATTCTAGTGAAAGTGCATGGAGTTTAAAAACACAGTGGAGCACTTCCTGTATTACCACATGACATCACAAGGTGGACCAGAGAGGAAAAACTCAGCCTCAACATGCAGGGTTTGTGTGTTAAACATGTGTGAATGAAACAAAACACAACTCCAGGTCTGTTTGTGATGAGGAAACAACATTGAAACATCAGAAAAGAGCGTAAGATTTTCCCTTTAAACACACAGGACACTACAGGAATAACAGTCCAATCCATAACAGATCAATATTTCAGATTTCACCTCACGGGCAGGCTAAGGGAACAGTGCAGAGAGAGTTTTATGGTGCTTTTTCCTTGTGGGCGCCCACTTTAAAAATACATAAGCTCCTTCCGTGGTGTAAATGGACATAATGACGATTATATAACAGGCGCTGACAGCCACTCACACTGGGAATGATTAACCAGCCAGAGCCCCGAATCAACAAGGGACCCACAGCGTGAATGTGAAACAGCTTATCTGATTACAAATGAGTCGTAATAAATACTTAAGAAGTCGTGTAAAAAAATAATAATAATAAAATTATAATAATAAAAACAGGGGAGGGGGGATGCCAATTTGTGCTGAAGAAATACCAGAGAAAAAAACAGAAAATAAATGAATTCCAGGGAGTAATTTGTTATTCAGTTTTAAGTCTGGGAGCAGCTTTGATCTCGGTAATTTTGATCATGTTGGTGTTTAATCATGGAATAAGCCTGGTTTTCTTACACAGCTTTTGGTGTATTTCTTAATCTGATAAAGGGATAGGATTTGAAGATATTGTTTATGACTACAAACATGCTTTTGAATTTGATTTACGCAGTTAAGTTATAAGTAATATCTTTTGAAGGATTACAGCAAAGTTATACACACTTTAAAGGAGATATGCTATGTATAATTTTCAATGTTACAGTACTTTTTTTTTATGTTTCCTCATTATTAGTTGTGTTTTGTTTCTATATTGTTTGTTTCTATATTGTCCTGATTGAGACTGAATGCTCAAAAAATGTTTTCACTTACCCCCTATCCCCGCCCACATTTCTGTACAAATTTGCAATAGTTAAAAAACAAAACAAAACTATGATTCCTGGTCATACATTCAAAAATGTCACTTACACATTTTCAACAATAAAAAACTAAATGAAAATCCGTGACTTGCTAAAGTGAAATTCCTGTAAGAATTTAGCAAGAAGGTAAAAATTTAAGACAGAAGGTCTGTGATTTCTGCAGTTTTGAAGAGGAAGTCAATGGGGCAGTTTCTGTTTTACATCTTTATTGTGGTTTAAAATTAACTGCATGTAAAATCTGCATATGTTATAGTTTAAAGGGCCCATATTACACTGTTTTCTGATCTGTTATAATGTTTCTCCATCAAAAACAAACCTGGAGTTGTGTTTTGTTTCATTCTCAGGTTTAACACACAAACCTGCATATTTAGGCTGAGTTCTTCTTCTCAAACAGAAAAAAACGAGTGCTCCACTGTGTTTTAAAACTCCGTACACCTTCATTAGAATCATTCGGATACTTTTAACCCAGGAATTGCCAATCTCTACTGAACTAAAGGTAAAAAGTAGCTGTTAACTTGAAAACTACCACTCCATGACATCACAAGGTGGAAAAGAGCATTTTGAGCTCTGGAGATGTAGACAGACTAATAATTAAGCACATGTGAATGAAACAAAACACAACTCCAGGTATGTTTTAGATGAGGTAACAGCGTTATAACATGGCAAGAGTCAATTTTGAGTAATATTAGACCTTTAATACTATATACCCCAAAAGTATATGTCTCTGTATGTAAGATTTTGATTTTACATTTCATAACGTGACTTGTCCGTGTCCATGGATATGAGTTAAACATGTTCCAATTAAATATATCTTACAATAACAATTCTAATGCTGGATTATTCTTCTGTTTTCTATGGCAGCAGGTTCAGTTATGATTCTAGTACCTTTGTTTTTAAATAGTACAAGTGCAGGTTACATAGAGTTCCTTTAATATTATACACACTTGTCTGTTATGTAAAGTGTGAGTGGTTGTAGCCGTGACCTGACAGTCCTTCTTAAGTAACACGTTTCCTTTGTTTACATGGGAGAGCCGAGCTGTACTACGTCAGCATCAATCAACGTCTCACACAAGGATATAAGTGAATGCTATAGGGATATCCTCGAGCGCAGCCCTGGGTTTGAGTTTTCCATAAAGACAAAGAGGAACATTTGGCGCGAATCTTCTCAAACTTACACAAAATGAGTCAGTACTTAATTATTATGCAGTTATTTTGACTATTCTTCTATAGTCTTTTTGCGAGCTGTTGTAATGTCCCTTATGGATCAACATAGGTTCATGCAGGTAAGTGTTAAAGTGCATGATGTAACTTTTCTGGTTGTGTCGATGGAGATCTTTTAGCTTTGCCTGGTATGTTTCGCATACTTATCTGGTTTGCTTTTGTTATTGCCCAAAAATACCTTGGGAAATATGTATTCTTACAGTCAGTGGGCTTGTTTTTTTGTTTTTTAATATCTGACCTGTAACATGGGCTGGTGGTGTCTCCTGCTTTTTGAGCTCTAAAGACATTGACGATCTGCAAACTAAATGTGGAAAATTATTCAAAAATGTGCAAATCAAATAAAACACTACTTAATATTTTTTGTTAATATTTAAAAGGTGCACTGTGTAACTTTTCTGGTGGTTCCATCACCTGCTTGACTTTATGTACATGCTGTTTTCTTTCCAGGAATGTTCTACAGTGCCATTTAATTTAACTATCTCCATGGAGACAGTCACATCACCAGGCCAAATTACACGTCAGATCTGTGGAGAAATGGACCCGCTCACAGTAATAATGCATGTTTTTGTAGTAGGTTTGATGTAAAACTGCTATAATAAAATAAAATAAATAAGTAAATAAATAAATAAATAAATAAATAATACAAGATATATTTGTTTAATGCCATACTGTGGAACATTTCAGGCAAAGCAATAACATTACCATGGAGACAAGCCGATGGCGGCTCCTCCAGCAAAAAAAAGTTACAGTGCACCTTATTTTACTTCTAGAACGTCACCAGCATGATTCCATGGAAAAAGAAAGCCAAAACTGTACTTTGGAACATTCTCTGTGGGGTTAGATAAGTTTCATGTCATTCTGTGGAATATTACAGCCAAAATAACAACATTTCCATGGAAACAAGTAGGAATGGGCCCTCCTGCAGGACAAATAAGAGTCAGGTTTGTGGAGATGCAAGCCCCTCTACATTAATTGACTTGTGATTTGCATTGTATTCACTTGAGATAAACTGAGGTAAACAAAATATACCACTTTGCTAAAACTTTATTTAAAAATGTGTTAAAATTCAAGGGCATTTAGCTTTATTATTCTTCTCTTTAGCCACATTCCTTCCCTCTCTCCTCCCTCTCTCCATCTCTCCTCATGTTAGTCTATCCTGTAGTTGAACTTCAGTGTAACAGATCAGGCGCACAGATCCTGCAGAGCTATTACCCATGAGGCCCCTCTGTCACCACGCTTTAAACTTCTTCCCATGATGCCCGGCTGCAAAAGGTCACGCCCCCATACGCTGACATCATTTTCCTCTCTCAGGTCCAGAGCGCGAGGGGTTAACTGCGGTAACAGGCTGCAGCCAAGAGCGGGAAATACCACCAGAGAAAACTGAGGATACACACTGTAAAAAATATGACGTGAGGTGATAGGACCAGGACGAGACCAGGACGAGACCGGGACGAGAGCAGGACGAGACCGGGACGAGACCGGGACGAGACCGGGACGAGACCGGGACGAGAGCAATAATAGACCAGGACGAGACCGGGACGAGAGCAGGACGAGACCAGGACTAGGCCACGACTAGGCCAGGACAAGACCAGGACTAGGTCAGGACAAGACCAGGACTAGACCAGCACGAGGCCAGGACGAGACCAGGACGAGACCAGGACTAGGCCAGGACAAGACACGACAAGACCAGGACGAGACCTGGACTAGGTCAGGATGAGACCAGGACTAGGCCACGACTAGGCCAGGACAAGACCAGGACTAGGTCAGGACAAGACCAGGACTAGACCAGCACGAGGCCAGGACTAGACCAGGACGAGACCAGGAGTAGACCAGGACGAGACTAGGACTAGGACAGAACGAGACCAGGACTAGGACAGAACGAGACCAAGACTAGGACAGAACGAGACCAGGACTAGGCCAGGACGAGACCAGGGCCAGACCAAGACTAGATCAGGACTAAACCAGGTCTAAGGCCAGGGTCCACGGTCAGACTGGGACAGAGGTTAGATGTTTGGCAGTAGCAGGTGGTTGGCAGGTGCTGTCAGGTGTGTACAGGTGACGCAGGTGAGGATCAGGTGTTTGTATTCGAAGTGTGTCAGTGCTAATGCTAATGCTAACACTAACACTAATGCTAATTAAAATATACTACTCCATCTAAAAAATTTGAATATCATGAAAAAGATCACATTTATCTTGATGTGAGTAGTTTTTAACATGAATTCTTAGTTATGGGCAGATCAGATGAAAATGTTGAACTATTTTCCTTCTAAATTATCTGTAATTTAAGTGCACACGAGTGAAGTTTCTTACTTGAATTACAGTTAAATTAGCTTGAAATAAGGGGACGATTTAAGCACCTTTTTCTTAATGAGATGCTGCTGTTTTAGTCTGAATTACTTTAGTGCGTGAGTGACTCGATGTGAGATTTCTTAACTGATTTAACATTTTTCGTCAAGCTAATTAGGTTTATAATCGGATTACATTAAAAGCAACATTGTGTAACTTTCTGGAAGTGGTATGTCATTTAATTCCATGGACATAGAAGATTAAAACTATACATTCTCTATAAAACCATTCTGTGGAATATTATAGCAAAAGAAACAACATTTGCATGGAAATAAGCAGAAAGAGGCCCTCCTCCAGGCCAGTCAGGTTTGTGGAGATGCAAGCCTGCTCACAAGAAGGGCGCATGTGTTTTTATTGCAATAAAACATCCAAATATACTGTATATCTATACTGTATAGGCTTTTAGTTTTGTTTATTTTTTAAAAAGTTACACAGTAGAGCTTTAAGTGAGAATATAAATTCATTTATACACAATTTTGACTGGCTGACGTGCTTGAAATGAGAAAAAACAGTCCAAACTATGAAAAAGTTGTAATCTAATCTAAATGTAAACACATCTAACTCATTCAAATCAACATAAAATTACTTGAATTCACTACATTTCACTCAAGGAGGTAGTAGTACGTGTTTTTTTGCAGTGTAAGATAGTATTTAGGAAGCCGGGGGGGCCAGTGTTTTGGGTAGGGAGCCCAGAGGATGCCCGACCCTTCATTCCCATGTTCCCTTCGTCCAATCAAAACACTGGAAAGCGGCACGTTCCCATCGGTTACGGCAGTTGACATGGCGACCCCAGGAAAAGCGTGAGTAAATACCAAAGGCAAGGCCACGCTGGAAGAGGAAAGAGGAGGAGCCACGGCAAATGTTTGTGTGATGACAGAACAGGAAACACAAATGGACTGGGAACTACAGAGCTACAGACTGGCCTTCCTAACACAGCGAAAATGGATAGTAACTTAGATCAAATCCATTTTTTTTTATTATATGACACATTTTAGAAGCAAGTTAAGATAGAAGGATAGAAAACAACTGCTAATTAAAAAGTAATAATATAATATAATACAAAATAGATGTAGGAATACCAAAATAAAAATGGAACAAACTCCAGACCCCCACTGCCACTTCTAATTTTAACCTGAAAAACTTGTTAAATCATGTTTATTTATTATTCTTTTTTATTTGTTTTGATTTATTGTTTTTGTGTGATTTGATATATTTTTTTAAAGGTGCACTGTGTAACTTTTCTGGTGGAGGGTCCGTCACCTGGAGATGTTGCCTGGAATGTTCCACAGTATGGCATTACACTTATTTATCTCTATAGAGTCAGCAGGTGACGCTACAGGGCCAAGTTACATGTCAGATCTGTGGAGAGGCGAGTCCACACATAGTAAGAATGCAAGTTTTTAAGTCAATACAAACCTATGTTATTGAGTAAATCCAAGAGGGATACGTTTAATGCCACACTGGGACATTCCAGACAAAACAGTAACGCCGTGGAGACAAGTAGGTAACGGACCCTCCACCAGAAAAGTTACACAATATACCTTTAAACATACAAAATAGATAAAGAATCATCATTTATGTTTCTTGAAATGACTGGCGTAGTAATGAAGTGAATGTGGGTAGCTTAATAATAATAATAATAATAATAATAATAATAATAATAATAATAATAATAACAATAATAAAATAACAACAACAACAACAACAACAGTAATAATAATAATGATAATAATAATAATAATAGTAATAATAATAATAATAATAATAATAATAATAATAATAATAAATTTTATTCATAAGTGCCTTTCAAAACATCCAAGGACACAATATAGGAGTTAAAGTTAAAAATATAAAAAACAGCTAAAGCAAATGTTGTGTCAATATGAGATTACCAAAGGACAATGAACTGCTAATAATAATAAATAAATAAATAAATATATATAGTACATTAAACAGTAAAATACTTAATAATAACGTAACGTAAATAATAATGCATATAGTTTGTTTTGTGTTGTTTGAACTGTGCTTCCGTAACTTTTCTTATGAAGTGCCCACCGCCATTATGCACAGGCGCCTAGAAATTTATACAGTATCACATCAAACTCATCTATCTCCATGGAGACAAGCAGACGACACCATCGGTCCAAGTTACGGGTTATATCTGAGGAGAAGAAAGCCATGATCACAGCAAGAATGTGTGTTTAACTGAGTAAATGCAAGATAAATGCCAGTTTAATGCCAGTTTTATTGCCATAGTGTGGAACATTTTAGGTAAATCAATCAAGCACGTGGCAGACCAACACCAAAAGAGTTCCATAATGCAGCTTTAACGTTTATACAGGACAAGTTCAAAATATAAAATGCAAATATGAGATCATACAAAGGATAATGAAGTGCTAATATCAAATATGCAGTAAAAGAGTTTGCTGTGAGGCTTGAGCTAATAATAATGCATACAGTATTGTGTTTGTGTTGTTTGAATTGTGCTTAGCTAAATGCAGTTCAGGAAATACAATAAAATAACAATCCTTTTTACTAAGCGGTAGGCATATTTTAAAATTTTCGCTTTGTTTTCTCTTTTTTTCCAGGATATAACCAAAATCACACTAAAAAAGTCCATTGGCGTCTTCCATAATATGTCTATGTCTGTAAAACTTATCTTTACCGTGATTACAGTAATATGAGGCACAACTTGCCATTTCCAATCCACATTTAGAAGCAATAAGAAGCATCCCACTGCAAAAAGCTATAGCTAGACCTCCATATGGTCTATTTGTATTCAATAAACACAATCGATTTCATTTTGGCTGGTGCGTTGACACAGGTCTTTGCTCTCTGCTCCTCTCTGCTCTCCTCGGCAGCACCTGAGCCTGATTCAGGTTAAATCCTTCATTAGGTTTTAAAAGCTCATTTGTTTTCATTTCGCTGTCCCCTCTGTATTGCCTGAGTGGGACTTTTCACTGTCAGATGCGGTTTAATCCCTGAAAAGGTGGCACAAGATCAGGACCTGCAGGTGATAAATGGACACAGACCTTTCCCCAATAACTTTTCTTTACGAGATGTTTTTGCTGTTTGAAACGCAAAAAGTAGCAGTTTGATTGGGGTTATTTTTAAGAAAGGACCATATAAGATCACAAAGAAAGAAATTGTGGATTTTTAAAGAGGAATTCAATATTTTGGATTTGTGTTTTCTTTCATTCACACACAAATCCTGCATATTTAGGATGAGTTCTTCCATCAAACTGAAACACTATGTTCCACCTTGTGATTTTAAACTCCATATACCTTTACTGTAATCATTTCAGCTCTGGAAATACCACTCTCTACTGAACTAAAGTCTACATGACATCACAAGGTGGAAAAGAGCATTTTGAGCTTTGAAGATGTCGATAGACTAATAAAAAAGTATTACTCAAACGTGTTAATGAAACAAAACAAAATGCTGGGTATGTTTTTGATGAGGTAACAACATTATAACTTGCCTAAAAGCTCACAAGAGTCAATTTTCTGTAACATGGGACCTCTAAAAGACATAAAAGCAATAAGTTTAATGCAATAGTGAGGAACTTTCCAGGCAAAACAACAAAGCATGTGGCAGACCCCCCACCAGAAAAGTTACACAGTGCAATTTTAAGCTTCAGAGTAGTGTTCAAAAGGCATTTACTCAAGAACTATACCCTATATTTCACTGTCAAATACGTAGAATTCTTGCTGTTTCCGTCTTTGTTTTAATGCCATAACATTCCTCGCTCACACTGTCAGCTCTGATCAGCCCTGACACAACAGACAGGCATGTCGGTGGGTTTGTTTTGTTTCTGCGGCCATCCCAGTTATGCGTGTCCTCCCCTTTAAGCATGTCATCCCCGTTAAGACGAGTGTAACCCATGTTTACAGCCGGATATGCGCTCAGTGAAAAGTCTACGCACGGCTCAAAACGTCCAAATGAGATGTTATAGCGATCGTGATGGTGGGACCCAAAACCCCAAAATGAGATCCAGATGTTGTCAATTACGCTCAGATAGTTTTCAGTTTGTTTGTGCTGCAGTAATGTTATAATCAGAGGTGGGTAGTAGTAGTCAGGTATATTTACTGTACTCTTTTAAAAGGAATTGTACTTTTCAAGATTCAAGATTTTTATTGTTGTAGAAAATAACCAAATTACAAATTACGTTTAGAGCATGAAACACTGGATAATTTTGATGTAAAGTGCAATACCAAAGACCGCAGTTTTCCGAATACTTTTCTAATAGCGTACTTTAACTCCTACTTGAGTTATATTTTTATTGAAGTAACTGTACTCTTACTTGAGTAAAATTAAACAAAGTAAACAAGTAAACAAAAAAGTAAACAAAGTAAAAAGTGACAATATGAAATGATTTGAAGATTTGTTTCTAGTTCTGCTCCTTCAGATATGATTTAGTTTGTCTCATTTGTCTGTCTATTCAAGACCAGATTTAGTCCTTCCAGTTACATTCACTTCAAAAAAAGGTGCACTGTGTAACTTTACCTGCTTGTCTCCATGGGGATGTTACTGTTTTGTCTTGATTATTCCACAGTATGGAAATAAACTTGGTAAACACCTGTAATTGAACAAATGAATGGGAGATACTGTATGTTTAATGCCCTATTGTGGAACATTAGTAAAGAAATAAAATGCATGGAGACAAGCAAGTAGCAAACCCTCCACCGTAAAAAGTTACACAGTGCACCTTTAAGTTGCTTTTAGTACTTTCCCATGCATTTTTTACCCTAACTTTTCATTACTTTACAATTTAATAGACAACTACTTTGTACTTCTACTTAAGAAATATTATTTTGAAGTAGCGCTACTTTAACCTGAGTACAACTTTGGTCTACTCTACCCATCTCTTGTCGCAATCCATCCCAAAAAAACCTCAAACCTCGCCTGCTAGAAAAACTAAAGCCCAACCGAAATAGCTTCATTCATATTCACAGTAAATGTTTGACTGTCTGTAACTCTGCTTCCAAGACAATCTCTGTTCGGGTCTACAGTATATTTAAA
>CM057105.1:11245437-11495437 GCA_029959045.1 Taenioides sp. WSHXM2023
AAGGCATTGGTTTATAAAAGGGTGCAAGTCAGAAGTGTCAGGGCTTTGGCGGGCGGCTCTCCTTTCACCGACCAATACGTCTATCAAGAAATGTCCCACTGCGGAAATGTTTAAAAAAGACCACTCAAAGAAAGGAGTTATATACAGGGTTTGCGTGAAGAGAGTTTAGTAGTAGTAGTAGCAGTAGCAGTAGTAGTGATAGTGGTGGTAGTGGTAGTAGTGGTAGTGTAGAAATGTCCCACAGTTGAATGAATGCTTATTTAAGGGCCTCTCAAGGAAAGGGAGTTATTAAATATTTTGGCAGTAGATTTTACTGTAGTATAAAGTATATTATATGGTAACATATTATATAGTATATGATGTACAATATTGAACTTGCCAAGACAAAAGATTATTACAGTAAGAGGCCTGTGTGTGGTCAGTAATCTGTCTTTGTGGTCAGCTGACATCACTTGGGCAAGTTAGAGGTCAGATCTGTGGAGAAGAGACCCCACTCACAATGACAATGCAGGTTTTTCAAGTTTGCAATAAGAAAACACCTTTGAATCAAAAGTCAAAAAGTAAGAGAAGAACATCCTCATGGAGTCAAGCGTAGATCGCCTCTCCACAGATCTCACCTGTACTTGGCCTGGTGGTATAACACATAGAAATAAAAGTTTAATGGCATACAGTGGAACATTCCAGACAAATAAAAAACATCTCCATCGAGACAAACAGGTGCAGACCCTCCACAAAACAGTCAAACTCGTCTGCATTTAAAAACCCAGTGTGCATACATTACATTAAACTTGACAAACATTGTTATTCGAGCCGTGCGTTGGTAAGAGCCCTGACTGTGCTGCTGAATGGAGTTTTGAAATGATGGACGTTTGATTGACAGCTCATCAGACCATGTCCTCTCCAGATGCCTCCTCATGGAGATAAGCTGCAGCCAATTCATCTTCGTCACCGAGCATGTCCCCTCTTCTGCCTCACACCGAGAGGAGAGCCACTGGAGCTGGAGGGACCCAATACAGAACTGTGATCGGATTCTGACCACACACTGTATAAAGAAGTGGACTAAGCGAGAGCGACGTCACCCACGAATTTGGAGCCAGTTCCTTATTAGTAACAGGTACTTTATTTACGGACAAAATGGCAAAATAAAAACACCGCGATCATGTAGAGCGGGTTAATATGAACATTTTAAAACCAAAATGACAAAGCTCAGAGCAGCAGTTACAGAAAGAGGGGCGACCATGTTTCAATTTAAAGTCAATAGGAGCCAGGGACGATGGAGCCGGAAGCTCCCCCATGCTCACTTCCTATATGGACGCGCCTCTGTCCATTCATATACACAGTGGGTCAAACAAATTAGCAACCCAGCAATTTATTTCGGACTTAAAACTAAATATAGTTACGGAGCTGGACTTTAAATGAGTCATGCCTTGCTCATTGGCAGGTCACTTGGCTTCAAATTAGAATAAATATCCAGTCAAAAACATCCAGCAAACTGCCATTGTCTTGTCTCTATGGAGATATGTTTCTTTGTCATGTTCCACAGTATGGCATTAAAAGGATCTACCTTGCATGTGTTCAATTAAAACTGTTTATGATTGCTAAATTGCTTACTGTGAGCGAGGATGTCTTTTCGCAGACCTGACCTGTAACTAGACCTGGTGGAGTCATCCGCTTGTCTCCACGGAGATCGAGAAGCCAAATGCCATACTGTGGAACATGACCGACCAAGAAAGAAATCTCCATAGAGGCAAGCAGGTAGTTGACCCCCACTTAGGTGCTCCTGTAAATGTGTTCTTTAGATCCCAAATGAGTTGCTAGGTTGCGGTTTGTTGTGCCATATAGGAAAGCACTACTTATTTTCCACTCTATTCTTACTCCGGGCAAAATGATCATCTCCATGGAGACGAGCCGGTGGAGGGTCTTTAAACAAGGCTATTAATCAGTGGATAATGGGGAAATGCATCTCAAACTCAAGATGGATATTGTGGAATTCTGTCTCCGAACTCCACAGTGAAGCTTGGTGCTCCCAGCTCACAGTCAAACCTCTTCCTCTTCATTCTCGGCCTTATTTCTGTGTAAATGTCTCAGAGCCACAGAGCTGTGTTTATGTCAAATGAAATGCGATTACAGGAGGCTAAACAGAGCATCTGATTGGTCGACGGAAGACCACAGGAGCCTAATTAGAGCGTGTGATTGGCTGACGGAAAAGCAGGAGGAGCAGGGTCTTTGCTAATCGAGTTATGGCTTTGGGGACGGAAAGGGCAGCTGTGGTCTGTGGACATAAATACACCGGGAGCAACATCAGACTTTGTACAAGAGAGGAGAAGAGCGTGTGTATGTAAGTGTGCGTGTGCGCATGTGTGTTTGAGCATCATTTCCCGTACAGTACAATAAATGCATTGTGATTTCAGTACATAGCTGAGGTGCTCAAAAGGAGTCAATAAACGTATATTTTCTGACCACTTAAGTTAGTTCGCTGTAGGAATGCCATATTCAATATTTTATTTATTTGTTTATTTAATAGACAGTGCATATTGATGAACATCTACAACATTGCAGTGTAAATATGCCAGATTATAGCAAAAATGCTCATTTCCATCTGCAGTCCCTCAGCAGGTGACGCCACAGCAAAAACGAGTGACAATAGCAACAGTTAAACACTAAAAGACTAAAAGTGTCCACAAGTCTGGTTTTCCTTCAGCCGCTGTTTCAAGTGTGATTTGAAAGTGGCCAGTGTTGGAGTCTCTCTTACTGATAACATGAGAGAGAATTCCAGAACTTGGTGCCTCTGACTGAGACCCACTTTCTCCGAATGTTGCCCATACAAAACTTTATATACAAAACATCCATATTTGAAATTGTTTGTTTGTTTATTGGTTTATTAGGACAGTGTATAATTACATTAAGCACAGTGGCAGATATGTTTGTACCAGATTGTAGCTCATCACTAATTTGCATCTGTAGTCCTACTCTGTGCACCAGACCCAGACCCCCTATGAAGGGAGGAATTCCTTGACTGTAAACTGTTCATAGGGGTGTTGCATGTTTTTGGAGTACCCGGAGGAAACCCATCCGGACACGGGGAGGAAACATGCAAACTCCACACAGAAAGGCCTGGGCGACCCAGGGATCGAACCCATAACCTTCTTGCTGTGAGGCATGAGTGTTGCCACTCAGCCACCGTGCCGCCACTGTACAAATGAACAAAATTATGTACAAATGAACAAAATTATTAAAATTAAGCAAGTTGTACTTATCTAAAATAATGCAGCAATATTATATCAAATTGTTCGATACTTGTCTCAGGATTCGATACACATGTTCCGTCGATACACATTTGTCCCTTCATGCGCTCTGTGTTGTAATTTAATTTTGTCCGAAAGGAAAACGGTTATCGCAGCGTCCTCCTTAGACACAGCAAAAAAAATGCTCCATAAGGACTTACAGCTAAAATATTCCAATAGAGGAGGGTTTCATCTTTCAGTCACTTTTTATTTTACGTTGATAGACCCTGGAATGACAGAGATATTAACTTTGAAATACTTTAGAATCGCTTTTGGCTTTAACATCGGCTTACATCGTAATATAACATAGTTTGAGTGTCCAGAAAGAGGATGGGCGAGCGCAGTGTGTCTGTTAAGAGCACAGACTGTAGCAGGGCAGTGCGAGGACTTGGGAGGAAAAGAAATCATCAAAGAAGGAAAAGTCTGATAGTGTAACTCCCCTACCACTCTATATTAAGAGTAGACTGGCTCTATTATAAAATATAAAATAGCCTGAGAAAGCTCTGTTCTTATTTTCACTGAATAAATATTCTGAGCTGTAAATCACTGAACAAAATGATCTAAAACACTTCACATATAAACTTCAGCTGTACAGTAGCTGTGCTGTAATGTGTCTGTATGTTTCATTAACATCATAGTGTTATTATATTATACTCATTAGCAGAACAAAATTTACATGAAATATTATTTTTTTTAATTGATATTGTGACCCATCGAGAAATGTATCGTACTGTGGGAAAACCATATAGTTGCGTCCCTAGTTTGCTGCTATACTCTGTCTGCAGAATTTAATTACAATTTAGAGTATATAGAAATATTTGTACATACTGTATGTCAACAGCAGTACAAGAATAAAAGCAAAACATATAAAAATATACAATTGAATATTGTAAATCATTGTAGTTAGCACCCCCTTCAGACAGATATAAGGCAGTGTCCACCAGCGTCTGACCAGAACTGAAGAAGCAGCTTGGATGAGCTGAGAAACGTATTCGACCAAATAAACTTTTGTCCAGTTGACAAATTGAATTTCTCCTTTTGCCAAAAATATACAATGCAACAATAGTCCGTTCAGTTTCATTTCTCTGCACCAAGTGGCTGGAACCACCTTCAACAGACTTTAAAACTTAGCTCACGTTTACCTCTGTTGACTTTTAAAAACTACGTACAAATCATCTTGGTGGGCCCATGTTGACAAATGAAAAATGTGTATTAGACGACTTAGAACTTGAACTGGGCCTTGGGTAAACAGTTAAACAGTGCTCTTTACCCCCACTGTGCATAAGGTAAGTGAGGAATAACTTTGGACCACTACAAACTAGTTCTGTTTTTCACATTTTAAGACCAGAGTAGAGTAGAGTAGAGTAGAGTGAAGCAGACTCTGTTTTAGCCCATAAGAAAGGAAGCAGTTATTAGACACAGTGGGACAACTAAACTGCTGAATTGTCTTGTGTTTAAATGTCTTAAATAGAAGCTTCTCCTCGAGTCACCTGCAGAGTCCAGGGGGAGCCTTTAGAGCCGCTCCCCTGTGTCAGACCGTCCCCAGTGAGTCTGTGAGGATCAGCTGATGTAAACGGAGGAGGAAACCACAGTGAGACCTGCATTAAGCCAATTATCAAAACACTCCAGTGGGTTAAGCTGTGCATTAGACTTTAAAGCATATATAAGCTCACACGGGAAGCCAATTATGGAGGTTACACTAGTATTCATTCAGCTGGTGTTTGAAAAGGGTGTTTAGGAGAAAATGGCAAGGCTATATCGGCTTCCTTGATTAATTTACAGTTCTTTTTATTCAGCATTTGAAAACTAGAAACATGTTTTGCTGATATTTTCCATCATAAAATAAATGTTAGAGAGTCATGTTTGACATAACTGGCCTTAATGAGTAAATGCATCAGACTGCTCATTTCACTAAAACACCGCCAACATAATTATTATAGGTTTTCCTCATCTGATCTAATTTACAATTTGATGAAGAAAATTACTTCATTTACTAAAAAAAACACACACCAGGGACTACAGGTGGAAATTAGCTCTGGCTCTATTACCAGTGGCACAATGCAACTCTCCTGTTGAGGTTAATGTAGATTGTGCACTGTCCCTGTCTCATAAATAAACTAAATAAATAAATAAAAATACTTTTGCTTAAAATAAGAGCCTATATTACACAAAATGGATTCTTGAGTTTTAAGCTATGTTATAATGCTGTTACCTCATCAAAATGATGAGTGAGAACAGGTAGAGGGCGCTCTTGGTAAAAGGATCAAAACTTTAGACACAACGAAATCTAGGCACTCCAAAAAAGGAAAAGGTTGAATGAGGAAAAGTAAAGCTAAAAGGCTTTTATTTAAATGTCCAAAGCCATCGTGTTTCCCCCATGACTGGTCTTCATCAGGTCGTAGTTAAAAATTAAAGCACGGGCCTGGCCTTTAAAAAAAACACACCAACCAATGGTGAGGACAGATGTTAATTAGATATGCAACACGGCAAAGGTTTAAAAAAAAAAAAAAAAAGATAATATTAATACAAATGAAAAAAAATAACAATACAAATAATGAAAAAAACACAATATAACACTTATTAAAAAAAAAAAAAAAAAAAAAAAAGACAAATCAAAGTCCTCATTCAGTCCAGGATACCCACAGTTGTGTTTTGTTTCGTGTTTGAGTAACCCTTTATTATTAGTCTGTCTGCATCTCCAAAGCTCAAAATGCTGTTCCACCTTGTGATGTCATGAAGTGGTAGTTTTCACGTTAGCGGCTACCTTTTACCGTTTGTTCAGAAGAGATCTGCAATTCCAGGGCTGAAATCATCCAAACGATTCTAGTGAAGGTGTATGGAGTTTAAAAACACAGTGGAGCACTTCCTGTATTACCACATGACATCAGAAGGTGGACCAGAGTCTAAATCTGCAGTTTGGTTTGTGCGTTACACATCTGAATGAAACAAAACACAACTCCAGGTGTGTTTGATTCGAAAACAACATAACAGATCAGAAAATAGTGTAATATTTTATAATTAACTGATGTAAAACTATGCAAAATATTGACAACAGATCCTGCCCCTTCATCAAGTAATAATTAGAAAACTTGAACTTTCTGATTCTTAATGATTTTCTCGTTTTGGTTTGGATCTGATGATGGAGTTTTAAATAGATGACCAATTGATTCCCCCAGTTAATTTGTAATAAACAAGTTCAATTTCTACAATACTTTAGAACCGGTGATGCAGCTGCAGCTTTTCTCCATGAAAATACTTCAGTTAAATGCCATACTGTTTAACATTTCAGGAAAAAAACAACATCTACATGGAGTCAAGCAGGTGGTGGACGCTCTACCAGAAACAGATCCACAGTGCACTTTTAATTAACAATTTCCAGGCAAAACATTAATAGATTTTAAAAAACGCATCATTGCAGACACATTTCAGATTGTTTATGAGCTGTTAAAAATGTCCCAAACTCAAAGACAAACTCTGTGTCTTTATTACCATGTTGGACACTTGTCGTCCCTGAGCAGATGCAGATTTATCATTCCGTTTTGCACCTTTTCGCATCTCTTGGCGCTCTCTTCGCTCTCTTCGCTCTGACCTTCTGGGCCATTGCACATGATGGATTAGGTGGCTAACAGCCGCTTTAATATTTCTGTTTGTTCCGGAGAGTGTCTGAGTCAGCAGGGCATAGCTCCCGCTCTTAATGGGCCAAAATAAATGGGCACGCCGAGGCAAGGATACAGCGCTAATCACACCATTAGCATTGAGCCGCTAAAGCTAGTTTCAAGTGCCCAGGAATGAACTCAGGGTGGACCACATTAAGGGACTGGGACCGAGAGAAGGAGCTAAAAGTCACTGGATTTTTGTGTTTTCAGAATTTGTGAAAACACTGAGAAATGTCCTAATGGGGTTTATCGGAGTGTGCGGTGATTTGATTAGAGTGTTCAGCGGAAACAGAAGCACAGATGCAAAATATAATATTCCACTCAAGACAGCTTCGCAGAAAAGCATTGTTAATTTGTATATTTTAGAATATTTCAATAAATAACACCACTCAAAAATATTAAATGCATTTTAATAAATTGAATATAAAAAAAAACAAAAAAAAACAATAAAATGACACAATAAAATAAAAAATAAACACTTTCCCCCCCCCTTATTTTATATTAAATGGAGATTTATATTTTAATTGCATTATATAATTGAATAAAAAAAAGTCCAATATTATATTTATTTAAAGTCATTATTTATTTAGACCTTGTTTAGTCCCGTTTAGTCCCACTGTAGTCCTGGTTTAGTCTTGGTTCAGTCCCGGTTTAGTCTTGGTTCAGTCCTGGTTCAGTTCTGGTTTAGTCCTGGTTTAGACCTGGTTTAGTTCTGGTTTAGTCTTAGTTCAGTCCTGGTTTTGTTCTGGTTTAGACCTGGTTTAGACCTGGTTTAGTCCTGGTTTAGTCTTGGTTCAATCCTGGTTTAGTCTTTAGTATTTATTCATTTATTTTAATGAACTTAAACAAGCAACACAAACAAACATGTTCAAATCTTATAACTAAACTTATATTTTATACACCCTTCTAAAATAATGGCCTAAGTTGCTTTTTTCATTTTTCAGGAAACGCAAAAAACTGTACTGAATTCTCATCTGTTAGTGTAATTGTTTCAATCGCGTAACACAAAACCACAAAATGATTTCAGTTTTTTTTTTCTGACCAGCGTCTTGTGACTTGAGCCATGTTTTCTGTGACCGCTGATCAGAAGGTTGGTGGTGCGATTCCGGCTCCCACAGATGAATGCTGTCGTTGTGTCCTTGGGCAAGACACTTAACCCACCTTGGTCCTAGTGTCTGCATACACTGAAGACAAACTATATAAATCTATACATCTGTAAGTCTGTATTTTACTCTATATCATACTTTGAGAGCCTTGAAGGTGGAAAAGCGTTTTATATATAAAAATGCGACTGTGACCAAGTTTGTCCTTTTCAATAAACTGGCCGAAGTCGCGCTCTTGACACAGAACAAAAGATTAAAGATTATCTGCAAATATCTCATGATTCATTCAGCTGAGGCCGACAAAGCTGGATGGTCTCAAACGGCTCGGATTCATGCAAAAAAAAAACAAAAAAAAACCAAAAACATTTTCACAAAGAAATTACTTGGGCCATTATTTTAGGACATTTGAAAGTACAAATGAATCCAAATGTTATTGTAAATTAGACTCAGTAGTTTATACGTCTAAATATAGTCTATATATACATGTAGATTTATATAGTTTGTCTTCAGGTTTCATTAGGCCCAGTCTGTTCTGTATCTGAGGTGTGAGTGATAATGAGTGATAACTGTTATTGTAAATTAGACTCATTACTTTACATGATATAGAGTTACATGATATAGAGTTATATATACACTTATAGACATATAGCTGTGGTACAAGTGATAACTTATTGTAAATCAAAGTCGTTACTTTACATGCTATAGAGTTAAATATAAACTTACAGGCATATAGATTTATATAATTTGTCTTCAGTTTCATTAGGTCCAGTCTGTTCTGTATCTGAGGTGCGAGCGATAACTGTTAGTTTAGTTTTAGTTTATTACCTCTGCCAAGGCGGTTATGTTTTCGCCTGAGTCTGTCTGTCTGTTTGTTTGTTTGTTTGTTAGTTAGCAAGATAACTCAAAAAGTTATGGATGGATCTTGATGAAATTTTCAGGAAATGTTCCTAATGGTAAATCCAACAGATGATTAAATTTTGGTGATGATCCAGAAGAAATCCTGGATTCTGGATCACTTTGAAAACTGAGCTGCTTGGCGGAGGTCTGCGCTCTCTGAGTGCTTTTCTAGTTTGGCGTACATACTTATAAAATAAAATAAAATACAATTTATATTAATACAGTCATTCATCCATCATTCAGTCATCCATTCACTATGTTATTGTAAATGTAACTCATTACTTCACATTTTATAGAGTTATATATAGATTTATAGACATATACATGTATATGAGCGATCTCTGCGTTGATAATCACACAGAGGCGTGGTGGTTTTACGGCTCTGGAGCAGACAGAGCCTCGTATCACACAGACTCTACACGGCTCCTTCACTCAACCTTACGTTTTTATGGGGGACATTTTCAAGCGTCATTTAAGGACTCTGCTCTATATCAATTACACTAATCTGTGGACGAGTCTCTCAGAACGCCACAACGGCCCTCAACAAGTAGCAGCACATTGTGTCTAATGCGTTCATATACAAGCTTAAATGGCAGTGAATATAGTTATGTTCCCATTTCATTCTATTTATTTAAGCAGAATGTGTCTTGCCCCAGTACAGATGTATCGTATCAGCAGCTCCTGAGGTCAAAATAAGTCTACATTTTATTTTATTTTGACTGGTTTTATTGTTTTAGGACTGGAATTATCAAATTTTTAGCAATTTACCTTTTATTGTTTTCATTTTTTGATTTCTGTGCAGCACTTTGGACACTGCTTTCTTTGTAAAATGTGCTATTATAAAGTGGATTTGGATTTACATCTATTGTCTGGTGATCAGGAAGTGTGTGCTAGCATGCTAGTGCTGGTCTCTGAATGTTGGTAAAAGCTCTTATAAACTCATTGCAGTGAATAGTTAGGATGTTCAGAATGCATAAGATAAGTGAGGAATAACTGTGGACCACTGCTAAAATGAACTTGTTCTGTTTTTTAACATTTTTAAAACCATAAAATGTTCCACAGTATGGCATTAAATTGGTTACATGCTGCCATTCCGACATACCTCCACTCTGACACTGACGTCTAATTGTCGGAGTGGCGGCATTTTTTATCATACGTCCCTGCACTCCGACCTTTTTTTTTTTTTTTTTTTTCCTTGGTCGGAGTGGCAGCACTTAAGCATTTTTTTCCAACATTCCGCCATTCCGACAAACAAGGTAATTATTAAAAATACATCGGCCTATTAGAATGAGCTGTATGTATGGAGTACGAAAGTTTTCAGAAAGATTTCTGTGCATAGGATAGTAATCTGTGCATATTTGGGAAATCCTGCATAATTGGCTGTAGTTGAGCATAAAATAAATATTTGTAAACTCTTGAACGAGTCCTGTCATACAAAAAATGTACTGTGTGTATTTTATTCATTAGAATATGAATTGAAAAGTTACAACATCAAGAATTACAATCACGAAATGGAAATCTGCGATTACGAATTCACAGACGCGACTGTCAAAAATACATCTATTCACTTCAAAGGCGTTATTTATTGAGCAGAATAAACATCAATCGAGATGCCGGAAGACGCAAGACGCTGTTTACTCAACCAACAGCGGTTCTTAGCGGCTTTTTCCAACTGTAGCTTTCTCGCAGTTTGCACAAAGTTTGTTGCAATGGCAGACGAGAATCCACGACCAGTTAGCCGCAAAAGAAAGTCAATTTTTGAGGTCGCTGAAAGAAGAAAAGGGGAAAAGGAGCAAAGCCAAACTGAGGTGATTCTTGGAGATTCCTTCCAGCGATGGCGTGAGCTAAAGCAGACGAAGGGTCTAAAGACTGACGCGTTGGTCGCTAAATTACTTCTGGACAGGAAACTTCTGCTTATCATTTGAAAACGTACAGTAGAGTTACAGCAGCAACAGCGATTCTGAACGAGCACCGGCTGTAAACAAATGATTTCTAGCGTAAGGAGGAGGCGGGAGGAGGCGTTTCGTGAGGTAGGGGGGTGGTGTCACACATGGGCAACATTTGAAAAAGAACAAACAGTCGCTGGATTTCTCGTTCCTTGGAAAATCCTCCATGCAACCTTTAAAACCATACTCTGAAACATTCTAGGCAGAGTAAAAACATATCCATGGAGACGAGAAGAAGTTTTAACACTTTCCAGGCAAAAATGAAGCAGATTTTTAAAAACATATCACTGTAACTTTGCATTGAGCTGCTACAAAGGACAGATCTATTAGTGAATACATGGCACCTTCAAGGATCAAATCTCCTAAATCCTAATGAGGACACACACCACTTAACTTTGTCTGAGCATTTGGGACAGAAACATTGTCTAAAGTTGACATTTTTTCTCCATCTTTTCCACCAGAACTATTAATGTTCTAAATTGAGATTCCAGACACCCTGCAGGCAATTCATATCCCAGGAAACGGGCTCCAGGGGCAGAGGGAGGTTCAATGTCTTGCTCAAGGACACGTCAGCAGCATGAAGGAGAGTGGATTAAACTTTCTGTGTGGAATTTGCATTCCCCCGTATGTTCTTCTTATCCTGTGTGAGACTCCAGATCTTTAGATAAGACACTGCAGGGGAAGAGTAAAAAAAATATATATATTGATTAGTTAGAAAGTTGGTAGTGGTGGTAGTAGTAGTAGTAGTAGCAGTAGCAGCAGGAGTAACAGTGGAAGTAGTAGTAGTATTATCAGTTCAACCACAAAAATCATTTATAGATCAGTTAGAAACTAAATTATGTAATTTAATTCTAAGAGTGTTTATGTTTATGTAAATGACCAAAACTGCAAACATCTGGTCAGGTTTATATTTCGTCCTTCATTTTGTTGACGTATTAGATACAAAAGATCTCAGAGAGGAGTTTAGACTATTTGAAAATATTAGTCGCTGAAAACAACATATTAACAGCCTCCCCTCTTTGCTTTCCGTGCTAAGTCACTACCCCTTCAGAGCGCTATCATAACAAGCAGTGTGCATCTGGCTAATGACACTACTGCACATTGTATGATTGAATAGAACCTGGGAGAGATCGCTAGATGACTCAAACATTCATAGATGACAGCAACAAACTCTTAAAGCATGGTTTTGATGAGGGAACCTTATAACAACATGGTAGAAAGCTACACAAAAAGTTGATTTTGTAGAATCCCCTCTATAAGAAAAAAACAAACATAACTTCCCCTTAAAGTTGCACTTGTTTGCCTGGAATGTTCCACAGTATGACATTAAACTTATCTCTATCCATGGAAACAAATATGTGATGCCAGCAAACCAAGCCTGAAGAGGTTTTACAAGCTTTTCAAAGTATTTTGGAGAAAAAAAAAGAAAAAAAAAACTGTAATTGAATAAATACAATAAATACACAAGATTAATGCCATACTGTGGAACATTCTAAAGCAAAACTATGCAATTTCTATGAAGGCATGCAGAGAACGGACCCTCCACCTGAAAATAACACAGTGCACCTTTAAGGACTGCAGACGGAAAGAAGCTTGTAGCTAAATCTGGCACAGAGCATCTTGGTCTCTGAGATTAATGTTTTCTGTGCACTGTCCTTGTTGTAAATAAATAAATAAAATAGAATAGTGCTTTCCACAACTACAGATTTGCACAATAAATATAATATGTTCAGTACATTTGATATCTCCACTGAAGCTAACATTAGCCCCTCTTAGCTGTTGGCATCAGGTGGTACAGTTACAGCCCATCCATCCATTCATTTTCTTCCGCTTATCCGGGGCCGGGTCATGGGGGCAACAGTCTAAGCAGGGACTCCCAGACGTCCTTCACCCCGGGCACTTTCTCCAGCTCCTCCGGGGGGACCCCAAGGCGTTCCCAGGCCAGCCCAGAGACATAGTCTCTCCAGCGTGTCCTGGGTCTTCCCCAGGGCCTCCTCCCGGAGAGACATGCCCGGAACACCTCCCAAGGGAAGCGTCCAGGAGGCATCCGGAACAGATGCCCGAGCCACCTCAGCTGCTCCTCTTGACGTGGAGGAGCAGCGGCTCTACTCCAAGCTCCTCCCGTGTGACTGAGCTCCTCACCCTATCTCTAAGGGAGCGCCCAGCCACTCTGCGGAGGAAACTCATTTCGGCCGCTTGTATCTGCGATCTTGTCCTTTCGGTCATTACCCAAAGTTCATGACCATAGGTGAGGGCAGGAACGTAGATTGACGGTAAATCAAGAGCTTTGCCTTTCGGCTCAGTTCCCTCTTCACAACGGTCCAATACAGCGACCACATCACTGCTGACGCTGCACCGATCCACCTGTCAATCTCATGCTCCATCCTCCCCTCACTCGTGAACAAGACCCCGAGATACTGAGCCTCAAGTTACAGCTTCTCCCAGTTACAGCCCCAAGCTTCGAAATGACTTGTGGTGAAACTCACTGGTTTATGTTTCACGTCTGACTTTAAATTATTCAGCAAAAACCACAAACTACTCGTGTTTAGCCTCCAAGCCATTCAACACTACCCACTTCCTCTGACCCCTAACCTCTGACCCTGATCGTAACCTCAAAACAAAGCATTATGTGAAGGAAGATTGGTTGGACCGATGCTATTTCACACTGCGCTTGTTTTTATATTAAGAGCAATATTGAATTTGAACGCTCAATCGATACAAACAGCGCGCCTCCATTTGTTTTGAAGGCTCCGTGCACACGATGTGACACCTTTTATTGCTTATAACGGATTTCTGACATTGTTTTAATATAACTGCAGGCTGTTGTCAAAATACAAAACAATTCAATATTCATATGGAACACCAGCTCTAAACATCGCTAATATGTGCAATATGAGGTTAGATTCTCGTAAAAAGAATCAAACAATGGAAACTTATTTGTCTCTGTAAGGCAGAGTTCGTGACCCCAAAAAAGAGCAACAGTCGTTGGAATTGTGATGTTTGTGTGTTTTTCTAATACTAGAACCACAAAGTCCTCAAATAAGGAGCTGCAGTAGTAGGTGTGGAAGCAGAAGTGGTAGGAGCGGCGGTGGCAGTAGTAGTAGTCGTAGTAGTAGTAGTGGTAGTAGTGGTAGTAGTAGTGGTGGTGGTGGTAGTAATGGTGGCAGTAGTAGCAGTAGTAGTAGTAGTAGTAGTAGTAGTAGTAGTGGTTGTGGTGGTAGTAGGTAGTACAGTAGTGGTCGTAGTACATTGTCATGTTAGTAGTAGTAATAGTAACCCAGAACTCGTAATTTCCACTATGAAGTATCCTTAGCGTCATGTGAACCATCTCACGCTGAGAACCTCGAGGACTGGCCTCTTGCTATAGTCCTGGTTTAGTCCTGGTTTCGTCCTGGTTCCTGATTTTGTCCTGATTTTGTCCTGGTTTCATCCTAGTTTCGTCCTGGTTTCGTCCTGATTTTGTCCTGATTTCAGCCTGGTTTGGATCTGGTTTAGACCTGGACCTCCTACTGGTGCAACCAACACCCTATGACGTATATCATATAGTATTAAATCAAACACAAGAGTTAAAATTCTGATCTGGATCAAAATAGTTCAGAGTTTAGGTTAAAGTTAGGCAAGTAGCAATTATGGTTTAGGTTATAATTAATCTCCAGGAAATGAATGTAAGTCAATGTAATGTCCCAAGAAGCATAGACACCCACATGTGTGTCGTGTATAGTGTTTGGTGTTATCCCTGTGCTAACCTTTTTATCTTCATGGAGACCAAACCCGACCAAGTTACAGGTCAGATCTGTGGAGAGGCGACCCCACTCACAGTCAGAACGCCTGTTTTTCTGGGTATTTCTGAGCTGCAAAACCACCTGTAATTGAATAAATATAAGTTAGAGCTGTTTAATGTCATACCGTGGAACATTCCAGGCAGAGCAATGACATATCCATAGTTACCCCCAACCAAAAAGTTACATAATGTGGCTTTAAAATTCTTATAAGGATAAAAATAGGTTAGGCAAGTAGAAATTATGGTTTAGGTTATAATTAGTCTCCAGGAAATGAATGCAAGTCAATGTAATGTCCCTAAGAAGCATGGATACCCGTGTGTGTGTGTGTGTGTGTGTGTGTGTGTGTCTGTGTGTGTCTGTGTGTGTGTGTCTGTGTGTGTGTCTGTGTGTGTGTCTGTGTGTGTGTCTGTGTGTGTGTCTGTGTCTGTGTCTGTTGAACCAAATATATTGTGTGGCTTAAATTAGCTTTCCCTTTCTAGCTGCCCTTTTAATATAACATTGGGCAAACCCCTTCAGTCACTAAACTAAATTTATAATGTTAAAAATACATCTTTTCTTTACTCTCCCAGCCGAGTCACTCTCTCCCCACAGATCTAGATTTTCAAAATGAGTTCCTTTATGTTCATTTCTTCTGCTCATAAATCACACAGACTCCCACTCGGCGAAGAGGGCCCCAGAGTGCACCACTATTAATGTAAAACCAATACATTTCCACGCGTTTTTTTGGGATCTGAATTTGAGCGAAGATGCCGGAAAATCAGAGACGAAAAAAATTCCCTCAGAGTAAAGAATATTTAATTTGGACGCACCATATTTAGAAGAACAGACTCGCACGCGCAGACAAAAGCGGGCTAATGTTGTTAAGGTTGTATTTAGCGCGTTATGTTAGGTCTCCACGGAGATCCTTGTTTATCCAGCTAGAGGGATTTCCGGATTCAGTAATGTATTTTATCGGCGAGCTGTCAATATGAAACCTTTCTATTATACAGTAGTTTACCTCCTGTGATCTCTGTAGACTTCATCAACAGTCAATCAAAGCCGGTTTATGCATTGCCCCGATTCACTATTCCTTCTTCCCTCCGCCAACACGATTTGAAAGCCCCACACGGGAGACGAGCAACACGGGCAGAAACGCATTAAGGATTCATGTAGGCTGCACTTCCTGATCATGGAGGGGGCTTGTTCTGCCTGTGTCAGTCAATCAAAGGAGGTGCAGTGATGGGGAGGTACGGAGGAGAGGAGCGCGGAGAGCTGAGGCCAACCATCTGTCCAATTACAGCGTGTGCATGCTACAATCAAGGCAATTAGAACAAGGGAGTACTTCTGTCTCCACACATGACCAGCATATGAAGAAGAAGAAGAAATGTGGTAGAATGTGATTACCACGATTTCAAATGGAGGGAAGGGGCCCATGGGAGATTTAGTGTTTTTGAAAGTAACCAGAGTAACCAGATAGTATTAGGAGTAGTATTAGTAACCAGATAGTGCTTTTGTATTGATACTTTGCAGTTGATGTAATGAGTATTCCCTGGGGGTGTGAAGCTAACTGAAAGCACTACTATCGTTAGAAGCTCAGTTACTCAACTTGAACTTAATCTTTATTTTAACACGATCTGACCAGAGAGAGCTCCTACTTGGAACTACAACAGGTGAGCAGATCTGTGATCTTAAACAAGTCTCACACGCTTAAAATTTCTGTCACAAGCTAGTCAGCAGTTTTTCAGTTAGTCACTCTCACGGTTTTTGTTGAAAATCAAACTAAACAGGACCGCGAATGCCCATGTTCATCACAGGCTCCTGAAAATGTGCGGTTTAAATCCATTTTGTATATTTTTGGGAGCTGCAGCAACTCAATAATTTTCCACCAGTACCAATAAAGAATTGTTGTTTTGTTTTGTTTTAATTTATTTTAATATATATATATATATATATAATATATATATATATATATATATATATATATATATATATATATATATATATATATATATATATTTTTTTTTTTTTTTTTTGCACCAAACACAAGTCAGACAAGCATGCATTCTTACTGTGAGCGGACTTATCTCCATAAACCTGACTCGTATTTGGCCTGGAGGAGGGCCTACTCCTGTTTCCAAAATCTTCCACACTATGGCATAAAACTGATCTATCTCCATGGAGAATGTTCCCAAGTATGGTTTAAACTTTTTATTTCCATGGAATCGTGCAGGCGATGTTCCACCCCCATAAAGTCATGTGATTTCTGCTGACAGTGAAAATATTGAACTTTGTGTGAACTTTCATGGCCTCTCGTGGACGACGACAGGGCTGCCCTTTATCACCGCTTCTGTTCATTATCTTTAGAGAGTGAATTTTGGTGAGGGTACGTTTGAATGTGAGTCTGAGACGTATCTGAGATGTTCTGTGCGGCCAGGCCAGGGTTTGAAGCTTAGATTGGTTCATGCATGAGAAGCCTAATCCATAGTTCTGCATTCAAGGCTTGAGAGCTCCACTTTATTTATTTTTCCTACTCTTTTTTTAATCAACATTGCTGTTTACAATGCACAGTAGTGTTTTTAATTTTAATACTTTATAACAAAATTCCACCCAAACATTACAATCACAAAGTCGTCTTTAAAGGGCCTATATCGAGCTGTTTTCTGAATATATGTTTTAATGTAGTTTCCTTATCACAAACAGACCTGGAGTTGTGTTTTGTTTCATTCACACGTTTAACACACAAATCCTGCAGATTTAGGCTGCGTTTTTCTCTCAGACTGTATAAACATGACATCACAAGGTGGCACAGAGCATTTTGAGTTTTGGAGCTGTAGACAGACTAATAATAAAGAGTTACTCAGACATGTGTGAATGAAACAAAACACAACTCCAGGTATGTTTCTGTGGCGGTAACAGCATTATAACACGACTTAAAGCTCACAGGAGTCAGTTCTGTGTAATATTGGACTGTTAAAATCAGCTGTAAAGTGTGAGGAGGGTCTCGTCACCTCCGCTTTGACTCGTGCTTTCACAGCCGCTGCTCCGGAGAAGCGATGGAAGACGGATGGGTGTAAATTATTCATCCCGTGCGCATATTTTTTCTTGTGTCAAATTAGTGATCATTTATATAAGAGCTTTGCCAATGCGCCTCCGAGTGCCGTATCCATCTGACACGACGTGCCTTCCTTTATTACAGTGATCAAACCACGCCACATCATGTATTTTATTATTCATTTACAGCGCCCGACAGCTTGTGTTCACCGCAACTCTTGTGCAACATCAGCAAAATATTACAACTCCTAATACAAACTTTTAATATGTAGTAGTAGTTGTTGTAATAGTGGTGGTGGTGGTAGTAGTAGTAGTGGTACATAGGGTACAATATTGTATTTTATTATTCATTCATTATTCATTCGATTGACAGATTTGTGTTCATTTGCAACTCTTGTGCAACGTCAGCTAAACATTACAACTACTGATAAAAATTCCATTGTGTAGAAGCAGAAGTCGTAGTAGTAGCTGTGGTAATATGTGTTTATTTGTAACTCATTATATTACAATCACTTGTAAAAAAAAACCCAAAAAACAATGTAATATGTACAGGGGTGGAAAGTAACGAATTACATTTACTCACGTTACTGTAATTGAGTAGTTTTTATGAGTACTTTGTAATTTTCTAAGTAGGTTTTCAAACAGGTAATTTTACTTTTACTCGAGTACATTTTAAGCCAAGTATTTTACTTCATTACATTGAAAGCCGCCCACGTTACTGAGTAAAATAACATCGATAGGGGCAAAAAATAAAATACGGGGGGAAAAAAATCTGCCGGAACTGAAAGGAAATTGCATTGCGCGGGTTTGTGTGCGGCAGTTCCATTGTTTCTTGGCCGAACCTCGATGACCTATTCGCGTTTAAACGCAAAAATGGCAGCAACGTAATCATGAAATGTAAAATGTGTCTGCCCCGCCGAACCTCAACATGAATCTATGAAAGCATGTGGTGGTAAGTAGGCTACAAATATAGGCCTATATGTTTTGCCTGTTATACCCAAACGGTATATTTATTATGGTTTGGTTAACACAATCTGGCTTCATGATTTCAATTATTTTCCATCCTGATCACTAACGTTTCAAGTGAAGGAGCCAAGAGTTGGGAAAAGCACCTCACGTTTAAAATTGGCTTTAGGACAGTCAGAAATAATAAGAATGCAGGACTTTGGTTTGCGATTGGTCTCTTAATAAATCATCTTAATTTATGTTGGCTATAGGATAGTTAAGGGGTTATTGCCTGGACTAGTTTCGAGTGGACAGTGCTGGTCCATCAAAAGTAGCGCTTCTAGTTTATGCAAATGAGCCATGTGGTTTTAAGTTTCGCTTCTGTATAACGTAAACAAATGTGCGCAAAGCTGCATTAAACACATTATTAGAGTCCTCCTTGTAGGAAATAAAAATCCAAACTTAAATTATCCACCCGCAGCGAACCAAAAATGCGTCTGCTTCTGTGTCCGTCATCATTTTATCGCGTGTACCGCGTGTACGACGTGTACCAGTGTCATCAGCCGTGAAAGCAAATGAATCTGCCCACGTAGCATTAAGCGTTCTGTTTTCTTCAGAAACTTCTTTTCTTGGATTTATCATCATTGGGCTGAAAATCATACTGCTGATGTAGGTGCCGGTCAGTCCGGGCTGCCAGTGTGTGCGGGTGGCGCACATCAGCGGTTTTGACGCATGTTTTGAGCGACAAAAATATTAAAAACGTTTTATTTAAATGTTACAAGATTACCATTATCTACAATTTTAGATTTACATTTAAAAACGAACAAACTAAAATAAAATACAGTGTAATTAAATACTCATTATTATTTTCCAAAGTCACAGGGAGCCACGACAGAACGATGAAAGAGCCACATGCGGCTCTGGAGCCGCGGGTTGCGGACCCCTGTCCTAGATTCATTATCCCATATATCTTCAGCTCCTAGAGGAATTAAATGGTAGTGCGTCACATTTAGTTTACCGCAGTTTATGTCTATTCAAGACTGCATTTATGTGCAGCAACATTGTGAAAAAACCTGCATTTTTACTGTAGGTTTTTTTTATTTCATTGAAAGTAACTAAGTAACTTTTACTCAAAGTACATTTGAAATGAAGTAATTTTTTACTTTTACTCGAGTACATTTTCAGACGGGTACTTTTACTTTTACTTGAGTAGGATTTAAGCAAAGTAAAGATACTTTTACTTAATTACAATTTTTCAGTACTTTTTCCACCTCTGAATATGTAGTAGTAGTAGTGATGATCAAGATATGGCTCCATATTGTATTTTATTACTCATTTAGATCAGTTGACAGATTGCGTTCATTTGCAACATCAGCAAGATATTACAATAGCGAATACAAACTTCTTATATGTTATAGTTATAGTTGTAGTAGTGATAGTAGTAGTATCATCAAGCTATGCCACTATCATGTATTTTACTATTCATTTATAATGGATGATACATTGCAAACATTACATTTGCTTATAAACTCTTCCAATATCTGGTCGTTGTATCGTGTCTCCCTGATTTCAGAGGGCCTGATTGACAGGCGGATTAACCAATCAGATCAAGCCAAGCCAAAATCATGTCTTTTATTATTTATTTCGATCGGTTGACAGATTGTCTTCGTTTACAGCTGTTGTGCAACATCGTCAAACATCACAAACTCTGTCGCCCCCTAGATGCCATTTAATAAATAAAACAAACGCGGGCGTGGCTCAGAATGTCACCGGCGCTGGCGAAGTCCTCGGAGATTTGGGTGGCTCTTTCTTACATGTTAATTAGTGTGTGAAATTCTGCCACGGCACAATATCCAGGAGCAGTGTGGGGCGAGCGTTGCTTTGTTGTTGCGTCAGGGTTAGCGCGCCGTGTATGTGGGCGCCTCTCGCTGTTTATTCATTAATTTATGTAGGAGTTGCTCTGATCCCACTTCACAGAGAATACAGAGAACCAGGCTCCCCTCTTTTTTGGATGCCGCCGTGGAGAGGGAGAGCAAAGGCAGGTGTCAGGGCCCAATCAAAAAGGACCTAATTGAGAAGTGAGTGAGAGGTTATTAAAGGATCTATGTACAGGTTTAGTAATAATGGAACAAAGGCACATGCACGCAGATAGGGCATGTCACTGCGCTGACGTGTGGGGAAGAGTGTATACCACAAAACACACGGCGAGGAAAGTTATGGCGTAAGAGCATTTTACTAGAAAAGTTCATTTTTGAAAGTTCAAGTTTTGAAAATTGAGCTTTAGGGGGAGAAAATACTGCTAACTTTGTTTTTTTTGATATTGTATTTTTTGCAGTCTTCAAATGATGACGTAAGAATGATTCTTTTTCCTTGCTAGCCGCCGCGTTCCAAATAGGAAGCGATCATGCGGCTCTTCCGGCTCCTGCTGACCGTGGCTCCCGTTGACTCACATTAGAATATCGTGGCTCCTCTCTGCTGCGGTGAGCCTCGTCATTTTGGTCTTAAAATGTTCGTATTAACCCGCTCTACATCAGAAACAGATTCTTCAAACAGGGAATAATGCAGAATTACACAAATTGCAAACAACAGATTTCAGATTCAGAGTTCAAACAACAGATTTCAGACTCGTCGACAATCTAGAAAGGACTGACTGGGCAGAGGGAGTTTATATAGACGACCCTGGGATGATTGGGGAATGAGTGACAGCTGTGGGAAAAACAAGGAGGAAGCAAAAGACGGATCAGGCTAAAAAATGGAGCTGCACTGGGGATAACATGTAAACAATAGGCAAAACTGTGACAGAGCTGAACACTGGGCGACGTCACACTCGCTTAGTCCACTTCTTTATACAGCCCATGGGTAAAACACACCGTGGACTGACGGGACTGCTTCGTCACACACTCACACTAATGCATGTTTGTCAATGTTAAAGCCAGACTGCGGAACATCACAGGCAAACCAAGTAAAACATTTCCATGGAGACAAAAAGGTGGTGACAGAAAAGGTACATAGTGCACATTTTATGAAACATTAGTAAAAGGTCACTATGTCCATGTGAATACGATGGAATATGCCTCCTAATAAGAAATAAAAATTATAATCAGAAGTCAGAATTTAAAGTTAAGGTTGGCGTGTTGTGTAGTTTTGATCAGGACTACCTTAGCTGGAGGATTTATTTTATAGCTATTGTGCATGTTTTGAGCTGGGAAATGAAACTGCCCAGAGGAAACCCACGCAGACACGGGGAGAACATGCAAACTCCACATAGAAAGACCCAGGAGTCGAACCTGGTACCTTTTTGCTGCGAGGCTAACCACTCAACCACCAAGCCGCTGTTTCATATTATGAAATTTCAAAGCTATATTGAACAAAAATATCTGTTTTGTTCCGACATTTGAACACATTTTCACACCACAACGATTCAAATCTCCAAACACAACACAATAAATGAAGCAGCCGTGTGTTTGTGTTCAGGTGTAGTGGTGCGGGACGGTTGAACGGGTCCTTCTCCGTCAGATCACACGGAGCTCGGAGCAGGCTTCACCGCGGGGATGGAGCAGGTTGGAGGCACGGCTGGTGAAGTGCGCTCAGATCCTCCTCGCTAATCGCACATGAGCCTCACAGACACCGGGGGCAGCGCTGAGCAGATGCACCGTGTCTCCAAGAGCAGGATAGAGGAGGTACGGGGGCTAATGGACGGTTTTGACTGGATGGAGAAGTTAGATGGTTTGTGTTGTTTTGTTGGATCTGGATAATGTTGGAGTTTGCAGTTATTCACTTATTTATTTTAGTTTACTGATTACAATTGGATTTGCTATTTAAAGGCGCTTTGTGGTCCATCAAATTATTTTATCGATGGAGATGTTATTGAGTTGTCTGGAATGTTTACTAGTATGGCAGTAAACCTTTGTATCTTCTTGGAGACCAAACCAGACCAAGTTACAGGTCAGATCTGTGGAGAGGCGACCCCGCTCACAGTCAGAATGTCTGTTTTTCTAGGTATTTTTGAGCTCTAAAACCACCTGTAATTGAATAAATGTAAAGTAGAGCTGTTTAATGTCACACTGTGGGACATTCCGGGCAGAGCAAAGACATCTCCATAGAAACAGGCAGGTGACGGACCCCCATCTGAAAAGTTACACAGCGCACCTTTACGTTTTGACCACAATTCAGTTCAGCGTGCACAAACAACATTTAATATATTCAGTACATGTTTTCTTTCTTAAATATACACTAACTTTTCTGGTGGAGGGTCCATCAAATCATTTTCTCGACGGAGATGTTATTGCATTGTCTGGAATGTTTCACAGTATGGCTTGAAACCTTTCTATCTTCATGGAGACCAAACCAGACCAAGTTACAGGTCACATCTGTGGAGAGGCGATCCCGCTCGCAGTCAGAACGCCTGTTTTTCTTGGTGTTTTTGAGGTATAAAACCACCTGTAATTGAATAAATGTAAAGTAGAGCTGTTTAATGTCACACTGTGGAACATTCTGGGTAGAGCAATGACATCTCCATAGAAACAGGCAGGTGACGGACCCCCAAATGAAAAGTTACATGGTCCAACTTTACATTTTGACCACAATTCAGTTCAGCGTGCACAAACAACATTTAATATATTCAATACAGGTCTGGTTTATTAAATATGCAGGATGTAACTTTTCTGGTGGAGGGTTGGCCCCTTGCTTGTTTCCATGGAGATGTTATTTCTTCACCTGGAAGATTCCACAGTATGGCCTTAGCTTGTCAAATCTGTGGAGAGGAGAATCTGCTCAAATTATGATTGCATTTTTAAAAAGAAAGAGGAAAAGTAGAAGAAGAAAAAAACATTGAATTGAATAAATACAAGAATAAATAATAATTTTCTCATTAATTTGAGTAAAATTTGTCTTGTCCCAGAACAGATGAGGTCAAAATAAGTCATTAGAAGAGTTATTGTCCGATAAGTGCACATTAGCGTGCTAGTTGTTGTTAGCTTTACCATGTGAGGAATAGCTTTGGACCTCTGCAAATTGTTTTAAATGAGCTACTTCTGTTTTCCTCATTTTTAAGACCAAAAAAAGCAGGTACAAAGCTTTTTTTTATTGAAGCTTATTTAATTTAAACTAAACCAAAACCCAAACCCAGAACCTAGAGCAGAGACAAACCTCTTTACCCTGCTCTTTTTCTGTTCAAAGGAGGTCAAAGCGCATCACAAACTCATCTCTGCGTTTACTGTTGTTTTCCCATTTACATTTGTCACAAGCTCTGGTCCCATCTCACATCCACAAAATGTAATCAATTTTCACAGCTCTTTGTTGGAGCGTCAGCGTTTTTCCCTTTCGCGCCTTCACTGGGGCCAGGCTTTAATGTGCAAACTAAATCCTTACTTGGTGCTTTGTTCTGGTTATCTTCGGGGCATTTGAGTCGTTTTTTTTTTCACATCTTTGTTTTATTCAAAGTGTTTGGAGAAGCTCGCCGCCCACATTTCGCCCGCCGCACAGGTTTCTGCACATCTGTGAAGACGATTTTGCTTTCACTGGTAAAGATTTGTTATAGTTCTTGGGTTTATTGTGGTCATGAAACTACAAGGAGAGACTAATTAAAGGCATCTTCACGGTGTGTTCTGTAAAATATGTGAAATTCATACTCAAAGTTGATAAAAGATGGGAGTATGGGTAAACAAAAGGACCTGGGTTAATCCTGGTTTAGTCCTGAGATAGACCTGATTTAGTCCTGATTTAGACTTGAGGTAGTTCTACGGCTCTTTTGGGGGGGTGTTTGTCCATGTTACATCATCTGTCAAATGTGCTTTAGTCCTGGTTTAATCCCGAGTTAGTCGAGGTTTAGACCTGGTTTAGTCCTGGTTTAGTTCTGGTTTAGTCCTAGTTTAGTCCTGGGTTAGTCCTGGTTTAGTTCTGGTTTAGTCCTGGGTTAATCCCAGTTTAGACCTGGTTCAGTCATGGTTTAGTACTGATTTAAGCCTGGTTTACACCTGGTTTAGGCCTGAGTTAGTCATGGGTTAGTCCTGATTTAGTAATGGTTTAGTCCTGGTTTAGTTCTGTGTTAGCTCTGGTTTAGTCCTGCATTAATCCCAGTTTAGACCTGATTCAGTCATGATTTAGTCCTGGGTTAATCCCGGTTTAGACCTGGTTCAGTCATGGTTTAGTACTGATTTAAGCCTGGTTTAGTCCTGGGTTAGTCCTGATTTAGTAATGGTTTAGTCCTGGTTTAGTTCTGGGTTAGTTCTGGTTTAGTCCTGGATTAATCCTGGTTTAGACCTAGTTCAGTCATGGTTTATTACTGATTTAAGACTGGTTTATACCTGGTTTAGTTTCGGATTAGTTCTACTTTAGTAGACAGACTAATAATGGATTACTCAACGTGTGTGAATGAAACAAAACACAACTCCAGGTCTGTTTTTGAGGAGTTAAAGTTCACAAGAATCACTTCTGTGTAATATAAGACCTTTAATGTCTCTGTACATTGTCCCCTCAAATACTAAACTAAACCAAGTTTAACACTCAAACTGAACCCAAAACAGGATCACAAGTGTGAGCCCAAGCTACTTCTGCAAAAATTCAAAATACTTATAACAAATGTTTCTATGGGGACAAAACAAGTCTATTTTAACCTATGATCTCCAGTCTGTTTTCATTTAGTCCTATCAGCAGTTGTATATATCTGCTTTCTTCAGTCTAATGTTTCGGCTCTGGCTTGCACTGCCTCTGCTGCCTGATCTGGAGCTTTTTTATTCCACTCAGACTCCGGGAGCCTGGGGGAAATCAAAGTAAGCATTTTCCTCTTTCCAAAGCAGCACGTTTAATAGGTACAACGCCACTCAAGCATTCAGGCTGTCCTCTGCGCTGTGAACACATATCATGGCCCCTTCGCCAATGGGCTCCGCCAGGTATTACATAAATTCTGCTTTTATTTATCTTGCTCGCTGTAGCCTGGCGCTGAACGAAAGGGCATAGGCAAAGTGGGAGTGAGGCTGCCTACTGCAATCTCCCACTATACCACATAAAAGCACTTTTTTTTACAAGATGGAAACAACTTTTACAAGGTGACGGTTCAAAGATATGGGTTTGGGATTTAGGGGTGCAGGTAAGTTAATGTCAGGTCCAGGGAAAGTGAAAGATGAAGTTGTAGTAGTTTTTCAGTACAGGATATTGTGTAGGATCATCTGTGTTCAAACTATGTTGGAGTGAGGCCAAAAACTGTAGAACTGGAAATGGAAAAAGACACTGTGAGTTTGTTGTTTAGGAAATGTGGAGAATTCGCATATTGCTTTTCATATAAATATATAGAAATTGTAGGCCAACAGTTTAAATAACTAAACCAGTCTCCATTCAGGTTTGTACAGTAATTAATTTGATTAAAAAATCTGGAAATATGTAAATGTATTTGATTATAGTACTATCAGTGTATATAGTGATTTTGGAGAGGGGTTTTACAGTATTATTTATTCACTCCACTCATTGTGTGGTAATCTATACCAGCCACATGTGCCCTGGGGCAGAAGTGAGGCTGCCAATTTATGATCACCGTCATCACTCACTCACCCCATTCATAAAGGCATGGTGGGTGAAGTGTGTTGCCTAAAGACATAACGTCAGTATGCTCTTGAACAGGGGTCTCCAGCTCAGGTGCTGACAGTAGCTCTCCACGCTCTTCCAAATAACTCGACAAGGGATTTCAGAATTATAAATATTGTGCTGAATGACTCAAATTTGATGAACTACTATTGTTGAATGGATAAAGGTTTATGTTTATCTAACTGTTCCTCATCCAAGTTCAAAGTTCAAAGTCAGCTTTATTGTCAAAAACCACATGTACAGGTTGCACACACAGGATTTAAAATTGCAGCGCTCCCTCGGCCCACAGTGAACATTAACATCTTAGAGACATGACAATAAAAACATAATGACAAAAAACATAACATATACACACAGCAACAAGTACAATAGGCTTGTATATAATACAAATGAGTAAAACACACAATGTGTAGCGTAATAAAGCTCAAATGGTGACATTTAAGCAGCAGGCTTTCATAGGCTCCATTTCTTGTGACTACTAAAATTTAGTAGGTTTTTTATTTTATTTTATTCTATTTATATTTTGCTGTAGAACCACCCAGCCCCACTGTATTTCTTATTTATTTGTAAAGGGACAGCACATATTAATGAACATTTAAAATGTAAAAATGTAAAGATTACAGCCAATGTGGCTAATTTCCATCTTCAGTCCCTTGGCAGGTTGATGTCAGTTTTTTTTAATTAATTCAAAAACATCTAACAGTGTAAAAAAAATAAAAAAACAAAACCCTTTTTATTTTAATATTAACGTTTTTAAATTACAATCGATAAAAGAAAGAAGAGTTTTATCCCTCTCAATAGAAGAGTGATTTTTAAAGTTGCACTATGTAACTTTTCTGGTAGAGTATCAGAGACCTGCTTGTCTCCATGGAAATGTCTCTGCTTTTTGTCGCTTTTCCTGGAAATGTCACAACCTGCCACTGAGACAAGTAAGTGACACCACCTTTAAAGCGGCGCTGTAACTTCTCGGCTGGGGGCTCATCACCTGCTTGTTTCTATGAATACGTCATTGTTCTGCCTGGAATGTTCCACAGTGTGACATTAAACAGCTCTACCTTACATTTATTCAATTAGATGGTTTTATAGCTCAAAAATCCCTAGAAAAACAGGCATTCTGACTGTGAGCGGGGTTGCCTCTCCACAGATCTGACCTGTAACTTGGTCTGGTTTGGTCTCCGTGAAGATAGAAAGGTTTAAGGCCGTACTGTGAAACATTCCAGACAACGCAATAACGCCTCCACCCGAAAAGTTACACAATGCACCTTGAAGTACACTGTATTTTTGATTTGTTTCTGTTTAGCTGTACTGTTGTCATTATCACCCCCTTCCCTTTGCTCTTCTTATTGACACAATCAGTCTCTTTTCTTTCATAACTCCAGGTGTTACTCTCTCTCCACAGTTTTCCTCATGTCGTAATTATCCATCTCCTCTCGTACGGGGCTCCGTTTCAGGCCCGCTGCCAGTAAATCAAGGACACAATGTGGCTTGGTTTTGCTTTGCTGCTCTCCTCCTCTGCTCCATGAATCACTCTCCGTAAGCCGCTCTCATTAGCTCTTAAGTGAGTACCAGGCGGGCGAGCAGCTAAGTACCGCCGTGATTTAGCGCCGCACCTTTAAGGACAGGTTAAGGCAGTGCTGAAGAATGGGGAGACTTGCCACACTCATTGCACCAGCTCGTCCTGGGGCTTAAAAGGGGAGGTGGTAATAAAGGAGATGTTTAAGTGGTACTGGGGGGTAGCTGCCTGGGTTGGGTACAAATGGATACGATACACAATAGTACGCAGGAAGCAAAAGAAAAAAAAAAAGCCAAGAGTTATTTTATTTATCACCACATACTACTCAGCTGGAAGTATTACAACCAACTATTTAAAGACACATGACACAAAATTGACTCTTGTGAGCGTTTAGTCGTGTTATAATGTTGTTACCTCCTCAAAAACAGACCTGGAGTTGTGTTTTGTTTCATTCACACATTGAAGTAATCGTTTATTTTTAGTCTGTCTGCATCTCCAAAGCTCAAAATGCTTTGTTCCACCTTGTGATGTCATGAAGCGGGAGTTTTCAGGTTAAAGAATGGGGAGACTCGCCGCACTCATTGCACCAGCTCATCCTGGGGCTTTAAAGGGGAGGTGGTGGAGGTAATAAAGGAGATGTTTAAGTGGTACTTGGGGTAGGTGCCATGTCCGACTCGTTGGGTTGCTAACGGAGACGATACACGGACTCCACACAGGGGCAAAGAAAAGGTAAACAAGAGTGATTGTAATTATTTTAATATTTTGGCTATTTGCTCTCTGGTTTATTTTATAATATTTCCTCATCAAAAACAGACCTGGAGTTCTGTTTTGTTTCAGTGACTCATGTTTAACACAAAAACCTGCATAAATACTAAATATATTCAGGCCAAGTTAGTTTCTTAAACTGAAAACGCTCTGTTCCACATTGAATTTCCTTCCTTCAATAAAATATTTACATCTATAATACTGTGTTTTTAAACTCCATACACCTTCACTCGAAACATTTTGATGATTTCAGGCTTGGAATTGACAATTTCTACTAAACTAAAGGTAAAAGGAGCTGTTAACATGAAAACTAGACTTAGACTTAGATAAACTTTATTGATCCACAAGGGAAGTTATTTGGATACAGTAGCTCAAACATCACAATATAATATAATAACAGAGAGTAACAAAAATAGATGGTGTAGCAAAAAAGAGCAAGAGACACGTGTCAAATAAGACATAATTATAATAAATGTAAATGTACAAGTCAAAATAAAATGGAAAAATAAGTAATAAACTATAAAATAAACTATAAAATCACAGCTATAAACAAGAGACAAGAACGACAGTGTAAATACTGATTGACAGGGCATAAGGTTATCTGTTACTTAAGATTGAGTTGTTGTACAGTTGTAGGGAGTATTATCTGTTACATAAGGGTTTCACAAGGTGGAACAGAGCATTTTGAGCATTGGAGATATAGACAGACTAATAATAAATGGTTACTCAAACATGGGTAACGACATAACGTGACTTAAAACTCAAATTAACTCTTCAAATCCCTACAGCACCAAACCGTCAAATATATTTAGTTGACAAATTAAAAAAAAAAAAAAAAAAAAAAAAAAAGTATCAGTTGATATCAATAGAATGTATATTTTTGTATTTTATATTTGTATTTTATTAAAAAAAAAATGGATCTTGAAATTTCAGATGGATCATAAAACACATAATGAGGCCAAGAACATGGACTGACAGTTTTCTCATTTTCCCGACACATCTGAATCCTAATGTGAAATACTCAAATGTCTCATAAGTGCTTGTTTTGTTTGTCTGAGCGTTCACTTTCACTGTCACCTGTCAGACGGGCGCTAACTGCCCCTTTTAGCCTGACAGGAGCACGGTGTAGCATTAGCCTGTATGTTTCATGTTTTTGACGTGCTAATGGTCATTTCACATGTTTTTTTTCTGGACTAATGTGTTTAATAGCATGTTGTCATTTGTGGGGACTCTGTGTGAACATCATGTAAACAGAGAGGAGGTCTTCATGACGTTCTGAGTTGGACATCACTGACAATCTGCAGCACACAACTTTGGTACATGTGCATAAAAAAAAAAAAAAAATATACTTGGTAACAATACAGCAGATCTGTGGAGAGGCGAGCCCATTCATTTGTGGTCAGTAAAGGAAATCCATCTTTTATGAAATCCTGAATCCTGCGTTCCAATCATAGACTCTATAAAGAACTGGACTATGGGAGTATTTTTATTTATTTTTTTGTTATTTGTTTATTTATATGGATCCCATTCGCTGAAAGCAGTGCCATCAGCTAGTCTCCCAGTCAAATGAAGCTCACGAGGCTAGCAGTTATAGGGGCTATAGTTACAGGAGTTTCACATTAGGAATTTATTTATTCAAAATGGCAAAATAAAAACACCAGGATCACGTAGAGCGGGTTAATACGGACATGTAAAGACCAAAATGTGTCCATGGTCCCAAGTTGGTACTCGTAGGCGAGAATTTGAAGTAGACTTGGTTTGGTCCTAATGTAGTCCTGGTTTAGTTCCAGTCTAGTCTAGGTCTAGTTCAGACTTTTTATTCATGATTTCAATGTACAAGTGTAAACAGAGCAAATCAGCTGATCCTGGCTATTTACACTGCATACTGCTGTTGTGTCCTTAAGCAATACATTTCACCCACTTTTACCTCTAAGTTAAACGTGCAGAAGTAACCCACACCTTTTTGTTTTCCTGAAATGTTCCACAGTATGACATTAAACAGCTCCACCTTGCATTTATTCAGTTAGATGGTTTTATAGCTCAAAAATACTTAGAAAAACAGGCATTCTGACTATGAGCGGGGTCGCCTCTCCATAGATCTGACCCGTAACTTGGTCTGGTTTGGTCTCCATGAAGATTGAAAGGTTTAACGCTTTCATACTGTGAAACATTCCAAACAAAACAATGACATCTCCATGAAGAAAAGCGTTTGACGGACCCTTACACAATACAACATAGACTTTTACCTTTTTACCATAGCAGCTACCCAAACCCCCATCCCTCCCCCTCCTGGTTAAACAGCTCTTGTGGTGCTTTGAAGTCTTTTCCGACAGATACCAGGACCAGAACACGTGACAAATGACAGCCATTTTCCTTCACTCGCGATTACTCTGAATTGCCGGTTCCAAATGTGTGTTGTTCTTATGGGAAACTGCCACGTAAAAATAACATACACTTTACACGAGGAAAAGCATTCGACGGACCTTCCACCAGAAAAGTTACACAATGCATCTTTTAATTAAACGTACACGTGATTGGATTAGACAAAGTGAAGTCATGGCTACAGTTTGTGTTTATGAAGCAATCCATCAACCAGCGTCCTCCTTGTAACTTAACATGTATTTGATTATTGCAGTATTTTCCACTTTTAGCTCCTTAGCGCCATAAAATTGACCATTACCCGTACGCAAACGCATTTAAGATTTTTAAGTGTCTGTTTCTCGAGTCCATTTAGCCACTATTGGGATCATAAATAACAATTTACGCAAGCACCACACAACTAATACAATGTTATAAACTGTGATTAAGAGAGACGGACTCCTCAAAGCCTCGCCATTAGCAGAGCTTTTATTTTTATAATAGCTCGACATCCTTTAATACGATTTATCACTGGCTTAGACTTGTGTTTACAACCAAACCTCCACTTTAAACCCACTTCTTTGTGTTTCCGTCGGGGTTAATAGCTCCCAGACAACGCAGTCATTGAATTAATTAAAAACACCAAAACAGAGTAGCCTCGTAACGGAGATGGATGGGGCAGTGGCTGGGAGATTTTTACAGGTAACTTAATTACTTTCACCAAATAAAACACATTTGGGTCACGGAGAGAAGAATTCTAAATAGGCAATTAAGCCAGTGGTAAGAGGCTTAATACGAAAAGGCAAAGTACATAAAAAGCTGAAGAGCAGAGTGTCAAAGCTAACGACGGTAGCTAACGCGATCCATCATGGGACTAAGTGGTGCGATGGTGTCTCTGCTCCAAATTCTCGACGCATTAATCGCAGATAGCAGCGCTCGGAGCAGCCACAAGCAATAATGGCAACTATAACTCATCCAACTGGAAGGGCTCCAAACGCACACTGGTTAATTATGCTCCCCTCATGAATATGCCCAGTGCTTTTTAAAGGAGGGATGGAGGGATGGAGGGGTGAAGGAAAAGAGCGAGAGGGAGGCAGGAGAGGGGGAGAGAGGGAGGAGTTGGTTGGCGAGAGAGAGAGAGAGAGGGATGGGAGTGAAGTGTGGGGTGAAGGTGGAGATGGAAACAGTTTTTAAGAGAGGGACGGAGGGAGAAATGGAGGGACAAAGGGTGAAAGAAAAGAGATGGAGGGAGGGAGGAGAGGTGGAGAGGGAGGGGTCGGTTGGAGAGATGGTAACGCTGTTGAGAGAGAGAAAGAGAGGGATGGGAATCAAGTGTGGTGTGAAGAGGGAGATGGAGAGAAACAGTTTTTAAGAGGGATGGAGGGAGAAATGGAAGGAGGGGTTGGTTGGAGAGATGGAAAGAGCAGGAGATGGTAACACTGTTGAGAGAGCGAGAGAGGGATGGGAGTGAAGTGTGGGGTGAAGGGGGAGATGGAGAGAAACAGTTTTTATGAGAGGGACGGGAAGGAGGGGTGGAGAGAGAAATGTGGGGGTATGGAAGAGAGGGAAAGAGAAAGTGGAGGGGTTGTTTGGAGGGATGGAGAGAAGAGATGGTAACACTTTTTAAGAGAGAGAGAGGGAGGGTGAAGGAGATGGAAAGAAATGTTTTTTTTTTAAGAGAGGACGTATGGAAGGAGAGAGGGAGAGAGAAAGGGAGGGGAGGGTGGAGAGATGAAGAGAGGGTGAGATGGTAATTTTTAAGAGAAGGAGGGAGAGAAAGGTGGGGAACGAAGGGGGAGATAGAAGGAAACACTAAGTGAGAGAGAGAGGGAGAAACAGAAGGGGAGAAAGAGGGGAGTAGAAAGAAACTTTAGGAGAGCAACGGAGAGAGGGGGGTGTGGGGGGGCGAAGAAGAGAGTGAATAGTGGACAGAGGAGGACGGAGTGAAGGGGAGACGGAGAGAAAACCTTTAGAAGAGAGAGAGAAAGATTGGGTGAAAAGGAAAAAACGAGAGGGGGGTGGATAGAGAGAGGAAGAGAGAGGAGGGAGAGTGAAGAGACAGAGAGAAAACCTTTAGAAGAGAGAAAGAAAGAAAGAAAGATTGAAAGGAGAAAAAGAGAGGGAGGGGTGGCTAGAGAGAGAGGAACGAGAGTGAAGGGGGGAAATAGAAACACTTTTTTACAAGATGGATGGAGGGATGGAGGAAGGGAGAGAGCACAAAGAAAGATGACAGAAAAGAACAAAGGAGCGTATGTTAAAGTGTGTACATTTATAAGAAAATCCAGTTTGAGTTGCGTTTAATAAATGAAGCTGTTTAAAAGATTCACACACGCGGCGTTCGGGGAATAAAAACGCTGCTTTTATCTATAGGTACATGACAAGTACACAGCTATACGATTATGGATGAGTATAAAGGTGCACTGTGTAACTTTCCTGCTGACCTTTTCTGGTTAAACATATCCATCTCCATTATGTTATGTAAAATTATGTTTAATAAATGAAGCTATTTAAAGGGTACAGCTATAAGGGGAATAGAAACACTGGGACCACAAAGGTACAGCAGTAAGAGTTAGAAGATTCTCTCCAAGTCTCTTTGTAGTTAGTAGTAATATTTTATACATTTTCCACAGTATGGGATAAAATTTCGCTATTTCCATGGAGATGAAGGCGGAAAAGCTACAAACATTTAAATCGATCAGAAAATGACTTAAAGGTTGTGAAAATGTCCGTCCATGCAGCAAGATAATTTTACTGGACAAGTTCTCTTAAAATAAACTACCTCTAGACTAGAATTAATCCTATTCAGAGCTAGTAAATTGATAATAAATCTGAAAACAAGATGATTAACATGATTTAAGTTTTAACATCTTGGCCAGATGGGAGAAATTTGCAGTGTGTGTAAAGGGGAGACCGTTCGTATTTTTCAAGTAGAGTCAGACGTTTATTTCGTAACATTAACATTAACTGGTTTAGATAAAATCGTAAAGATAAAGTAATAAACATGTTTAAACACCTTTTAATAGTTGTTTCTCTGGAGCAGTAGTTGTGGTGACTAATGGCCCCCATCGCCGACAGTTGAAGAGACCGTGTTTGACCCAATTCGCCGGGTTGTTTGAGATGATTTGACCCAGAATGCCGGATAGAATGGAAAAAGGTCGGAAAATGTCGATCACTGTTAAGTTTGAAGTGACCCAACCTGTTGACGCAGTGTTTGGGTTAAGAAAAACAACCCAACACCTCAAAAAATAGCAAAAATAACCCAGCATTTTTTAGGGTTTGTGTTCACTCTTTTGTTTCGCATTATAAACGTCTGTAAAATAGTAAATGAATCACGTTAATGTCATACTGTGGAACATTTCAGTAAAACCTATCCAACGCTTTCATAGTGTATAGTTGTATAGTGCATTCTTACAGTGATCAGGCTTGCCTTGGCACAGATCTGACTCGTAACTTCGCCTGGCATCACTGGTTTCTTTTTGAGGAAGTAGGTTTAATGCCCTAAAACAATAGCCAATCTAAAATCTCCTGGGAGACAAGCGGACATCGCACTCCACGCCAGAAAAGTTACGCAGTGCACTTTTAGCATCATTGTCTAAAATCGCCAAAATATGACTTTATTTTTATTATTATTTTTTTTTAAATAATATTTAAAGTGAATAAACAGCATCTCTTGTGTCATTTTGTTAGTCCTGTTTAACATTTCCTTACTGTAATATTATCTACTTTCCTAAAAATGATCATTAGAGCTATGCAGACACCAGAAAAGTTACGCAGTGCAGCTTTATCTTTATAGCAACACTCCAAAAATAAAATACTACTTTTTTCTTTGGCCTGGCCTCACTTACTTGTGTCTGAGGAAGTAAAGTTACAGCCATTGCGATCTAGGCAAACCAATAACTCTCCAAAATCTCCAGGGAGACGAGCAGACGTTGCGTTCTTCGTCAGAAAAGCTACGCAGTGCACCTTTAACTTTATAGTGACTCCCCAAATATCACTTTTTTCTTTCTTCTTTTTTGTTTCTTTCAATAGTTTAAGTTAATAAAGTGTGTCAAACGGCATCTCTCATGTGATTTTGCTAGTACGGTTTAGCGGGAGGAGACCCAGGACACGCTGGAGGGACTATGTCTCTCGGCTGGCCTGGGAACGCCTTGGGGTCCCCCCGGAGGAGCTGGAGGAAGTGTCCGGGGTGAAGGAAGTCTGGGAGTCCCTGCTTAGACTGTTGCTCCCGTGACCTGGCCCTGGATAAGGGGAAGAAAATGGATGGATGGATGTTTAGCATTTCATTACTGTAATATTCTCTACTTTAACTTCTAAAAATGACCATTAGCACGATACAGACACTAGAAAAGTTACACAGTGCAGCTTTATCTTTATAGATGTGTCTTTATAGCAACACTTCAAAGACCTAACCCCAATTAACACTTCTTTTATCGTTGTTCTTTTTATTATTTTTTGTTTCCCAAAGCTTCTTAGCCTCCAAAAAAAGACCATTATCTATACAGACACCAGAGAAGTTACACAGTGCAGCTTTTAATGTCCCATATTATGCAAGTTTGACTCTTTAAATGAGCTTTAAGCCATGTTCGAATGCTGTTACGTCCTCAAAAACAGACCTGGAGTTGTGTTTTGTTTCATTCACATGTTTGAGTAACTCTTTATTATTAGTCTGTCTACATCTCCAAAGCTCCAAACGCTCCGTTCCACCTTGTGATGTCATGAAGCGGTAGTTTTCAAGTTAACTGCTAACTTTTTACTTTTAGTTCAGTGGAAATTGGCAATTCCAGGACTGAAATCATCCAAATGATTCCAGTGAAGGTGTGTGGAGTTTAAAAACATAGTGGAGCACTTCCTGTATTACCACATGACATCACAAGGATTTGTGTGAATGAAACAAAACACAACTCCGGGTTTGTTTTTGATGAGGAAACATTAAAACATAGATCAGAAAATGGTGTAATATGGGCCCTTTAACTTTGTAGTAACGCGGCAAAAACATAACCCCAAATTTAACTTTTTTTTTTCTTTTCCTTTTGACTTTTTAAAAATACCTGGTATACTCTTGATGCCAGTCCCTGTATCCTGGAGCAGCTGGTGAACACGAGGGACTCTAGTGGCAGCTGCAGACATGACGCCCACTCACTCACGCGACAGCCTCCTTGACCCCTGCTCCCCCCGAAACCAGGAATTGTCATTTTCCGAAGTGAAAAATCTGGATCCTTTCTCCCTGATAAAACGTGCGTGAAGGTCCGGGGCACAGGAGCCGTTTGCCCTCCTTTTGTCTCTGCTAATAATTAACGAGGCAGAGATGCGATTCTGGTTTCATATTTTACAGTGAAGTTTTATCACTGATATTCAAGATCATTGCTCTGGCGAACTCCGGGCTCCCAAGGGCCCAAACGCCTTTCTTTTAACCTCCTTCTCTGTCTATATAACTGTATAATTAACTGGTACAAGCCGCTCATTAAATCATGTATAAAATTGGCAAAAGCTGCTCGTCTGTAGTGTCGATGTAAGAGCAGGAAAATGTGGGACTAAAGACAAACTCCGCCTGCAACCAGGTTTTAAATAGAGCTGCGAAACTGGAGGACTAAAGGGGAAGTGAGGGGCGGAGTCTGGAGGACTAAAGGGAAGAGTGAGGGGAATAACGAGGAGGGGCGAGGTTTGGAGGACTAAAGGGGAGAATGAGGGGGGAGGGGTGGGGTCTGGGGGACTAAAGGAGAGGGTGATGGAGGAGGTGGGGAGGGATCTGGAGGACTTAAAGGGAGAGTGAAGGGGGAGGAGGAGGGGTGGGGTCTGGGGGACTAAAGGGGATATGAGGGGAAAGAGGAGGAGGAGTCTGGAGGACTAAAGGGAAGAGTGAGGAGAAGGAGGAGAAGGGGCGGGGTTTGGAGGACTAAAGGGAAGAATGATGGGGAGGAGGAGAGGAGGGGTTTGGAGGACAAAAGGAGAGAGTGATGGGGGAGGAGGAGGGGAGGGATGTGGAGGGCTAAAAAGGAGAGTGAAGGGGGAGGAGGAGAGGTGGGCTCTGGAGGACTAAAGGGGAGAGTGAAGGGGGAACATGGGCGGGGTTTGGAGGTATATGGAACATTGTGATTGGTCTAACCGGTATCCACATTTCAAACTCCACCTCTGCAGCCAAACGTTTGCAATCAGAAACTGTCTGTAATCAGGGCAACAATGAGTGATGTCACCAACTACTTGAAACTGCAGAGGCCACTGGAGCCAGAAACATTTTTATGCATGTTTTACCGCAAAGCGCCTGTTGGGGTTTCGTCTGTTCTTATGGATACGTCATTGCTCTGCCTGGAATGTTCCACAGTAAGACATTAAACAGCTCTACTTTACATTTATTCAATTACAGGTGGTTTTATGGCTCAAAAACACCCAGAAAAACACACATTCTGACTGTGAGCGGGGTCACCTCTCCACAGATCTGACCTATAATGACCAGAAAAGTTGCACAATGCACCTTTAAGTATCAAAAATAAGTAGATTTTGTGTTTATAGTTTCACTTTAAGGACACTGTTGCTTTATTCTCCCTTTCCATTATAGTTCAGTTACATGTTTAATATTTTTTCCCATATTTTCTTATTTTATTTTATTATTTTATTAACAGTTGTAGGACAGCTGTGACTCAGTGGTGGAGATGTGTATTCGTCCACAAACCTACAGAGCTCTATATTTGTATTAACATAATTTATAAGTTTCACTCTTGTTTTTTTAATGCTCGTGAGTCCCTCCTCTCTTTGCTCTCCACTCTAAGTCACTCCCCTTCAGAGTGCTATCACAACATCATCAGTGTGTATCCCGCTAAAGAACGAATTTATGGAGAATTGTCGTGTGGGAGCATGGGTAACATAGGCTTGTGGGTGGAGCCTTGTACAGAATCTTACAGCTAACAGTAAGGTAGGTTTGAATATCGCCCAGGAGAGATCGCTAGATTACTCAAACATGCTTGGATGACTCTAAAACCATTTCAGACATGTTTTTGATGAGGAAACAATGTTATAACATGGTAGAAATGTCTAATACTTGGTCTTGAAGATTGTTGAACTTCTAACCATCTTCACAGAGATAAGTTTCACTGTATTTTCACACTATTTTTGCAGCTGCTCTTGTTTAAACCTGCACATACCCACCACAGTGCAAAGAGATGATCATTTGCAGACTTTAGTCCAATCGGCAGAAGTTTTCCTGGAGCGAGGAGCAGAGTAACCTGATTCTGTGGCTCTTCCGTTGCCTCTCCCTTTCTCTGTCTCCCCTGACGGACTCATAAAAGGTCTCTCCTCCAAATGTTTGATCCCAGCAGACCACAGCCACACATTTAGTCTCCGAGCAGAACTAAATCAGGGAGTACACTTCCCCCGGACACATTTGAAAAGAGCACATTGTACAAATACAGAGAGAGAGAGGGAGGGATGGAGATGGAGGGAGTGAAAGGGATGGATGAGAGAAAGAGAGGAGGGGGAGATGGAGAGAGAGAAGGAAGAGAAAAAGAGATGAGGTAGCTATTTTTACAGCATTAATAATTATTTTTTCCCCTCAATATTAAGATAAATGCATTGATCAGGTATAATAGTCTAAACACAAGTTCCGTTAAAAAATCCTCATGAGCGTCATTTGACTGGAGACAAATGCAGTGGTCCCTTCTTTATAAAGACTATGGGCCAGACACAGGGAGAACATGCAAATTCTGCAAATAAAGAGCGACTCAGGGATCAAACCCCGAGCCTTCTTTCTGTTAAGCATGAGTACTAGCCACTCGTGTGTCCATTTGTCTGAACACATCTGATTCTGTCCACTGAAACACTGAAAATGTCTGCCGTGTTGGAGTTTGCCTTAAGTAAGCCGTGACTATTTGACTTACTTTCCACTGCAGTTCTTGTTAATATTCTTCCATGTCCTCTCACCTCCTGCAGCTCACAGCAGATATCTGAGGCCACAGAGCTCTGACATGTTGTGGTTTCTTTAAATGAGCGATGGTGATGGTTGGACAAAAGTACAACTAACCTTTGCAAAGGTCACACAGGAAAATGAGAAGGTGTGACATTGTCTTAATGGGAGTTTCTATATGCAGCATGGAGCTGCTAACTCCGTACTGCCGTTATCACTGTGGAAATGATGTGCGCTCAGCTAACTGGGCTACTTTAACTTTAATTTAACCCATTTTTAAAACATTTTGCTGTTGTGGTAAGAAAAAAAGAGTTAAAACATAAAAAAATAAACAAAAATAAACAGAACTTGGATTTGATTTTGGAAACAACTTTTAAAAGTGTAACATTTTAATGGAAAAACATTGAACTGAACTGAATTAATTGGACTGCGGTTTGATTCAACCTATTTTAGCTAATTTTGCAAATAAAGATAAACAGAAAAACGAACTAACTAACAAAATAAATAAATAAACAAATATAAAATAAATAAAACTAAACACGGAACTTGTACTTGATTGTGAGAACAACTTTAAAACTTTAAATCTGACTCATTAGCCAAATTACTTTTTTGTACTGCCCACATTTGCAAACATTTATCCATTTGTTTTATTTCTTTCTTTATATTTTTTCAATTGGGTAAAATGGTCTTGGTAGATATTAGTTTATCGTTCAAGTTTATGTAACAGGGAAGTGCAATTAACACCGTTTTAATCACAAGATCAGTTTGGGCCTTTTGAACAGCTTGTGGTTTGGAGCTCAGACTTTGGAAGAATAAACACGAATTTATGTATTGAAAGGAACTGATTAAAAGTCAGAAATGAATACTGAAAGCCACTGAATTTGGTTTTAATAAGAGAAGAGTTAGAATAATACATGTTTTGTGTCATTTTTAATATAACTGTGCATATTTTGTTAATACACATACAGTACATACATCCTGAGGTTTGGAAGAGACTTTTTGCATTGGCGTTAATGAGACGAGGACGGAAAGGGAATAACTCTGTTAAATGTTAATTACTTTTAGAAGTCAAATTATGGTGAAATCACATGGGACACAGAAGCACAAGGGTCACTCAAGGTATGGTAGGTCAGATTAAAGGGGCTTTAGGGTGTTTTTAATTTACAAACCAATGAATAAAGTAAAAACAACCTTAAAAAGTAAAATAAGAGACAAATAAAATAAAAATTTAAATAATAAAATAAAATAAAAAATATATATATACAAATAAAAAAACTAAAATAAATAAAATTTAATTAAATAAAAATTGCATGGTCCAGCCTTCATATTACGCCATTTTCTGATTTGTTAGTGTTGTTTTCTCATCAAACAAACTTGGAGTTGTGTTTTGTTTCATACACACACACACACACACACACACCTACACACACACACACACACACACACACACACACACACACACACACACACACACACACACACACACACACACACCCTGCATATTTAGTCTGAATTCTTCTCTTGAACAGAAAACACTCTGTTCCACCTTGTGACGTCATATGGTAACACAGGAAGTGCTCCACCGTGTTTTTAAACTACATACACACCGCTTAATATGACACATTTGACTGACAGCTGAAAAATGGAGGATCGAGGAGAGGAATTGAGGAGAAGGAAACGAGGAAAGAGAAATGAGACGCGGCCCATATCACTCCCATCATCTGACGAAAATCCCTCCTGAAAAAATCCATGTTTTGTTGGACCATATGTTCGCTAAATGGTCCGTCTTCGTGCACACTGGACTCTTCACCTCTTTGGCGCGTGTTTAGCTTGCGATGCTAATTATTCTGTTGACTAATCAGCCATGTCGCTAGAATCCTCTTCAGTATTTGTGCAGAAAAAAACGCTCACAGGTGTTTGGTGTGGCGGCGATGCTGACGCTATCGATGCCTGTGTAATGATTAGTGGCTGTTGGCGGCGTGTGTTGTTTCCGCGCCGACAGAGGAGACATTTTCACAGCGGACGAGCTTTTGGAGTCTCCCAGAGCGACAGGGGAAGGGACCACCTGCCGAACCTGCCCGAGCGCTCAGCTATGCCCCTGTCACTACAATTAATAATTTAGGCTGGCATTTGCAACACCGTGAACTGCTACAAAGTCAACTCTTTTTCTTTTTTTTTTTTTTTTTAGTTTGCCCTCTATTCAAAGTCCTGTACAAGTAAAATATAAAGAAATAGATAAGAGATGTTGTTACTGTAATTTGAGTTATTTCTTATAAGTTAAAGGGCCCATATTACACCCCCCGCTTAGTCAGAATGTCTGTTTTTCTAGGTATTTTTGAGCTATAAAACCACCTGTAATTGAATAAATGTAAAGTAGAGCTGTTTAATGTCATACTGTGGAACATTCTAGGCAAAGCAATGACATATCCACAGAAACAAGCAAAAAGTTACATAGTGCACCTTTAGCGAAACAGCTCTATGAACATATTTTAATGTGTTTGTGTAATTATGAGCCTTGTGTTTAAGCTGTAGCCCCAGACTCGTGCTTTTTCCTGACAGGGACATTTCACAGTGCTGTTTGAACACTGGCTCCGGCTCATCTCACTCTCAAAGGTCATTGAGAACACATCAAATATTTGGCAATTAGAGCTCAGCGCTAACGACCGCCATCGCTCACACGAGCTAGCGACGCGAGCAGCACCGGGACCGGAGACAGAAGAGAAAAGAGGGAGGGAGCGACATGGAACTAGAGCAGCTTTCGCCATGGTTTAAGAAGACATTTAAGGATTTTACGGGGTTATTTAGTATTAAAATGTAATAAATTTAAGTTATATATTTAAAGGTGCACTGCGTAACCTTTCTAGTGGAGGTCCTTCATGGAGATGTTGTTGCTTTCTCTAAAATGTTCCACGATACATCTTAAGTGTGACAACTGAAGGCTACATTACAGGTCAGATCTGTGGAGAGGCAACCGTATTCACAGAGAGAATTATTAGTATTTTGGAGCAATAGAAACATTTGTAATGAATAAATGCGAGATAGACGTGTTTAATGTCATACCAACATTCTAGGCAAAGCAATAGCATCTCCATGGCGACAAACAGGCAACTGACCCTCCACCAGAAAAGTTGCGCAATGCACCTTTAAGCTTTACATTATGTTAATTGATTTTTACTGTATAAACAAACACAATTAGTTTATAAGCCATTTTCATAACTTTCAGTGATCGGTCCAGAGTTTTCTTTCGTGACTGTAAAGCTCAATAACTAGAATCCTAATATGCACTTCCTGATTATCGAACACTAAAATTCTTTCTAATTAGATGACAGAACATGGCAGACTGATTCTGACCTCAACAGCTGCTTATACAAGACACATTTTGCTAAAATACATGACAGATTTTCATGTTCCTGTTTTTAGTGTATGTGAGACTTTTTTTTTTTTTTACGTCAAGTACAGAGCAGTGGGTGGAGATAGGTGAGAGGTGATAGGTGAAAACAGATATTTGCAAAAAAAAAAAAAATCGAGACTTTCTTGTACCCTTTGAGAACAAGACCATTCAACTGTACCCTTTTCAGACTAAAAAAAATGAAGCAATGACGCATTAACTGGGGATACAAGGACTAATTCAATATCAGACCAGACTGTAAAATAATTGTAACACCAATCACTGCCTAAACTTATTACCCACCCAGGACTAAACCCTGGTCTTGATCGTGAGGAAAACCAAACTAAAACCAAATGGAAAAATGCGGTCAGGTGATGAGGTGTCCCATTTCCAGGGCTCTGACCCATTTGACACGTCCTGACTCAGGGATCACAGCACCTTTTTGCTTTCACATCTGAACATGTCTTCAAATTATTGGTGCAGAAAGGTCATGGAAATGAATCATGCCATCTGTAATTCAAAATACTCACGTCTACATGTTATTTTATTTATTAATATTTTATGGTTTAATCTTTGTGAGGTAGAAATGGACAGTGTAAAGGCTCCAAGCAAATCGGTCTTTGTACTAAAATTGCTACTGCAGTAATTAAAGTCCTATAGCTTCTTCTGATATCTGGTGTCTTTACAATATGTTTTTAAAGGATACGCTTTGCTAAACTGATCTTTTAACCAGCTATAACACTGTCCCCTCGTCCAAAAACATAGCTGGACTAAACTAGGACTAAATCAGTACTAAACCAGGACTAAAGCAAGTTTGACAAATGATGCAGCGTGGACAAGGAACACCCCAAAAGAGCTGTAAGACTATCACAAGACAAACTGAGGACTAAAGCAGGTCTAACCCAGGACTAACCCAAGGCTAAACCAGGACTAACCCAGGACTAAATTAGGACTAAATCAGGACTAAATCAGGACTACAGCACGTTTGACAAATGATGCAGCGTGGACAAGGAACACCCCAAAAGAGCTGTAAGACTACCACAACACAAACTGGGGACTAAAGCAGGTCTAACCCAGGACTAACCCAAGACTAAACCAGGTCTAAACAGGCCTAAACCAGGTCTTAAGCCTCCCTGAAGGTGTTGTATTTTGTTTCATTCACACTTGTTTGCTGAATCCAAGCACTAAAACAACATTTTCCTGGGATTGTTACATCACAGCTAAAAGATCTCCTGTTTTGAGATTAGTAGAAAGACAGTGGAGACAGTCAGTATTTTAATTTCTACACCATGAAATGCCAAACGTGCTCAGGAGTGTGTTTAAATGCCAATATCAATATAAAAAATACATAAATAAATAAATACATGACATTTGTGATTTAATAAGTAACATTATTTATTGCATATCTGTTCCAAATGCCATGCTTGTATCACCGGCTAATAAATTATGGTCTGTTAAAATATTGAGCTACAAGCTGTTCACATACTTACTCACAACACACATAATTTTGTTGTTTATTTGCTCAACAGTATGAGATGGTGAGACGGTCTTAGCCACAGCCGCCCTACAGTGTGGCTGCTATTCTACGCAAACTGCCTCATCAAATTCAAAATAACGCATTCACCGAGGCAAAGTGGCTGAAGTGTCTTGCCAAATGACACAACAATATGCACTGCCAAATGCTGCAACTGAACCAGCAACTTTACTCATTTACACACCACATTCGTACATGGAAAAGGTTCAGATATTACACTACTACCACCAATCACACACTCAAACACTAAAGTTATACCTAGGAAAGGTGGATGAAGTGCCTTGCTCAAGGACACAATCACAGTATTCACTATCCACGGATTTCAGATTGATCAAAAACCATTGGGGCCATTGCCATAGCGATTAACGGGTATTAAATGGTCAAAAAGTCCTCAAAGTTTTGCATATAAAAGGACGCTGAAACCCATAGAGACGGAAGTTGTAACTACCTGTACTTACCAGACCCAACTCTGCTTTGCTCACCAGATCAGACGAGATTTGGCGTTCTCGAGGTGGCACAGCCTTACAAAGACAAAATACAAAACTACAAACAGCAACTGCAAAGATACAACCCTTTATTTCCACGCTCTCTGTATTTCCATCTGAATAGACCACCATCTTGACTGGGCGACAATCCCGAACGCTCTCGACTTGCATTCGCCGCGCTTTCACTTATTGTACTTTCTTATTTACTATTTTGAGGCTAGCTAGCATCCCCCCGCTAAATGCCTGCTACACTCCAAAGCTAATATCTTCAATGTGGTTCTTTGTCACGCTTTCTACCAAATATGTATTGGCTCAACTCTCACCTCCACACGCCGCATTGAAGCCGCACAATACAGCGCTCTCTCCAATACTTGAAAAGCCCATCGGATACAATAAAGCAGAAGACGTCTGGAAAATGTAATCGCCAACTCGAGATTGGTTCCAAAGAAATCCGTGATCTGTTTTTTGTCCTCAACTGCATTACATTTTGTCAGGTCGGACAAAGTTGTCAATCAAGCTGGCAAACCTATTTTAGCTTGTCAATGGGAGAGGGGAGAGGGGGCCGCTCCTTCAATACAGCCTCAGAGATTAGAGGAGGCCAGGCAGAGAGGAGGTAATTTTGTGGGTTGATGTATTGACACTGAAACTCCATCATCGGTCACATTGTATCTCAGATTTGAAGTCGGAGATGGACCGAGTGCCAATATGTGGACTGGCTTTTCATTCGTTCGACCCGAGGGAAGTTTGATTGTATTTCATAATGACAGAAGAGAGGTGGTCGTCAAATGTCGTTAAAAGAAAATGTACTCCATCAAATTTGTAATATCAATTTGAGTCCGAAAATGTGAACTTGGCAGTGTTTTTGTCACACCAGCTCATTTTGTATGCTTTATGCCTGCAGTGTCTGTGTGTTGTCATCGAGTAGTCGTTACTGTAGAAACCTCACTTCACAACAAGTCGGTCTTGGCTTTGTTTCCTGCATTTTCTTCAATCTTTTCTTTGTGGATTCTGCATGTTCTACTATAATTTGCCATGGATATAACAGCCAAACATACACCGTAGACTCACCCTCCATTTAGATACTCCTGACCAAGATATGGGGCAATATGAAGACATGTGCTAATTATTATTATGGGTTACTACTGGAATGCAGTGGTAAAAAAAAGCATGGGTCAAACGCTTCTCCACTCCATTATACTGAACTATATCGATGTTTTGATTAATCTTGAAAATGGAAATCAGACAGCCAAATTATAGTATCTTCAGCTTTATAAATATTCAGTTTCTTGTCTCTGTGTTGCTTGTTAGAATTGCCTCAAGCAGTAATGAAGACATCCATTACAAAAGTGATTTTTTTCAAGAATATAATTTTATTTGCTTAAAATGTTCCACAAAATGACATTAAACATGTCAGCCTTGCATTTATGGTGGTGGGTCACCCATTTGTCTCCAGATAGATACATTTAATGCCATAATGTGGAACATTCTACACAAAGAATAGAACATCTTTTCCTCCAGTAGTGGACCCTTAACTAAATTTCTCCTAATAAACCTTATGCCTTCTACCTTAGGGTGCTTCCACTAATACAAAAGGGGGAAAAAATGTACAACACAGATTGTTACTTATATATAATCTGTAAATCAGAGACTTAATCCATGTATTAAGATTTAAAAGTGCTTAATAAGTTATTTCATCATGTAAATTGGACTGAGACAGAGCGGGGGATCGTGGTCTGTGCAGTTCCTTATGTTTCTTTTGGCTTTGGATTTGGTCGGAGAGACTTGTGGTTTTGTGTGTTGTGACGGCCCACGATATTGTTGAGACTTTTGGCGATATGACATTGCGATGTTTATTTTTACATCCCTATCATCATTTCCTACACAAACGACACAAAAAAATGTTAAAATAAATGTGAACTTCGGGAAAAAAAAAAAAAAAAAATCTCATAATAAACCAGGTTTAATGTTAGTTTAGGGTTGGCCCAAACTGAGATTTCTCTAATGCCTTAACTCTAACTTCTAAAATGTCGACAGTAGTTCGTTTTCTGAAGATCTTAACCCTCTAAATTGAAGATTGGCAGTTTGATTCCCAGTGCTGCTATGTCCTTTGCCAACATATTTTATTCTTCTATCCTATGCATGGCCAAAATCCAACCACCAAACTTGACTTTCTTTACTTCATAATACATTTCATGAACTCTCTAACCTTTCCTATTCAAAATGCATTACGGGGAATATCTCAACGTTATAAAGAGAGTCGATTCAGTGCTTTCTCTCTCTGTGTTATTCTCCCTGTAGTAAGCAGAAATAAAACATGAATCACAGCCTTCCAAAGTGGCCATTACAGCAGGTGGATTATCAGGGGAGCGTCGTGCACCAGGGCCGTCCAATCTCACCCGAGCTTTTCTCCAATCCACAAGGGGTTAAGAGCTCTAAGAAGCACGCTAAGCAGTCCTGGCATGAATATTCGATCAAAAACTTCAACTGATCACAGAGTTTTAAGTGAGAGGAAGTGCGAGCCGGGCACGCTGGGTCTTCTAATCTAATATTCTACCAATAGGTGAACAACAGTATCAGTCCGGCTGTGTGTGACGAGAGCCGTGTTAATGATGGTGTCAGCGTTTTTTGTTCAAAGGCTGAGCTCGTGATCAGATAAGCTCAGAGCATCCATGAGCGTTAGCATGCCCTGGAAGGAAATGGAGCAGTGAGATGAGGAAGAAAGAGGGGGAGAGAAGAGGGGAAAGAGAGAAGGAGAGAGAGAGAAGGGGAGGGAGGAAGAGAAGGAAGACAGAGAGAGAGACAGACATGAGATTTTTTTGCATTGATGAAAATGATGAAGAGGGAGAGACAGAGAGAAAAAGAGACAAAGGATGAGGGTTAGAGAGAGAAACGGGAGACAGAGAATGAGAGAGTGAGAGAAAAAAGGAAGGTGATGCAAAGAGAGGATAAGACATCTGCATTTATGAAGAGAAAGGGGGGCGCTAGAAAGAGAGGGAGAGAGAAAGGGGAAAGAGACAATTTGGTGCATTGAGGAAGAGAAAAAGAAAAAAGATGAGAACTAGAAGGGCAGAAGACAAAGAGAGAGAGGCATGGAAGAAGAGTGGTAACGAGGGAGACATTTTGGGTAAGGGAAAGAGGCTTTCAGAGCGTTGATGGAAAAAGACAGAAAAAAAAAGACAGACAGAGAGAGAGGAGGAATGAAGGACTGAAGAAGGAGAGAGGGAGCTAGAGAGAGTAATAGGTGAGGGGAAGAGATGGGAAGAGAGAGAGATGGGTGCATTGAGGAAGAGAAAGAGAGGAGAAGGAGACAGAGGGAGAGAAAAAGAGAGGGATGGTAAAGAGTGACAAAGGTTGGGTAAGGGAAAGGGCCAAGAGAGAGTGATAGGTGAGATGAAGAGAGGGATTAGGACTAGAGGAAGAGAGAGAGCTAGAGGAGCAGGAGACAGAGAGAGCAAGAAAGAGTGATGAGAGAGAGAGAGAGAGAGAGATGGGTGAGATGGAGAGAGAGAGAGAGAGAGAGAGAGAGGAGAGAAAGGTGAGAGACAGAGGAAAGATGAGAGAGAGAGGGAGAGAGAGAGATAGGAGCAGGAGCCTGAGGGAGAGAGGGATGGAAGAAGAGTGGTAAAGAGGGGGAGAGAGGTTGGGTAAGGGAAAGAGACGAGCTATCAGTGCATTGATGGAAAGAGACAGAGAGAAAAAAGGGATAGAGGAGGAATAGAGGAAGAAATGGAAAGAGACAACCTAGGACCCGAAGAAGAGAAAGAGAGAGATGAAAAGAGAGGAATAAGACGTGGATTTGTGGATTGATTAAAGACATAAAAGTATATAAAAGAATGCCAAGTTACATGTGAGATGGCAGGGCTCAGGGATTTCAGGATTTTGTCGGAGCGATGGAGGTCGGAGAGAAAGCGTTTAATAAAAGAGAGAGAGACATGATCGGAGTTTAGGATGAGAACGAAGAGAAGGAAAAGGACAAACGGGTTCAGAGAGGCTTCACATGGCTGAAGAGATACAACTGTTCTGGAGTCTTTTAATACAATTATATGAACGAGTCATTTTGTTTTTACATAAAAATATATATAGTTTCTATTTATTCTTCTAGTCTCTTTTTCTTCTTCTATAGTCTCTCTTTCTTCTATAGTCTCTCTTCTTCAGTCTCTCTTTCTTCTTCTATAGTCTCTCTTCTTCTATAGTATTTTTCTTCTATAGTCTCTTTTTCTTCTTCTATAGTCTCTTTCCATTGTCTCTCGTTTTTCTTGTTGGTCTAAATCATTGTTCATAGTTTTATTTTAATTTTGGTACCAAAAAGATCTGCAAGTTATTTTTTGCTGAACATAGGACCTTTAAAAGTCTCCCATCCCTTTACACAGGCCATATTCGCATGTCCACATTGTGTTTTTCTCTGTAAACCCTGTATATTTCCTTAATATGGAGTTAAGCCCTGTATATTTTTCTGTATGTGGAGTTAAACCCTGTATATTTTTCTTTTTGTGGACTTAAACCCTGTATATTTTTATTTATATGGAGTTAAACCCTGTATATTTTTCTTTATGTGGAGTTAAAGCGGTCCTCTGTTTACCTGCGCTGCTGTTGACCTTGGCTATTTGCCATTAGAGCTCCTCTCGACAGGTATCCTCGCGCTGTGGGGACATGATGCCAAAGATAATGGATCAAGTGCGCCTCTTATCCCCGATCCTGCTCTGATAACTCTGTTTGTTTAGAGCAGCCCTGCGGGGAACCACCAGGGGGCGCTGTGCAAGGGTAAACTCAGCCCAGAGGTCACACTGAGCTTCCTGCTGGCTGTTTATGACTATGAAGTTGTTAATCAGATTGTTACTTTAAAGTTCAGGAAATCAACCTATAAAGGACGGGGGAACTTTGACCATTAATGTTTAGTAAAGGCTGCTGGTTCAATTCCCTTTGATGGTAATGTGTATTGACATTGTGTCCTTAGGCAAGACAGTTATTTTTAGAAGAGTGAGTGGTTTAGCAGAGTGAGAGAGATTCTGGGACTACTAGAGTTGTATGAGTAAATTAATACACATCAATAGTTTTGTTTTTAAAGATGCATTGTGTAACTTTTCTGGTGGAGAGTTTGTCACCTGCTTGTTTCTATAGATATGTCATTGCTCTGCCTGGAATGTTCCACAGTGTGACATTAAACAGCTCTACTCAGTATTTATTCAGTTACAGGTGGTTTTATAGTTCAAAAATACCTAGAAAAACAGGCGTTCTGACTGTGAGCGGGGTCGCTTCTTCACAGATCTGACCTGTAACTTGGTCTGGTTTGGTCTCCGTGAAGACAGAAAGGTTTGATGTGAAAAATTTCAAACAAAGCAATAACACTGATATGGAGAAAAGCATTTGAGTTACACAATGCACCTAAAAATAAATTCTGTGTATGTTCTTCATCCAGACTTCCATATTTGATGTGAAGAGCCACAGATACAGCAACCAATAAGGTCAGTCATTCAGACAGGTGCATTTTAAATCACTTAAACTGAGCTTCTGAACCTTTTATAAGCCATGAAAGTCTGTATTGCAATTCAGTGTAGTAATCTTTGCTTTTACAGTAGTATAAGTACTTAAATTTGCATTAAAAATTACAGCCAATGATCCAACCAATTCACTTTGTAACCAAACAACTACGGCTACATGTGGTAAATATATATACTTAAAAAAACTACAGCTAACTGATTTATAGTTAAAAATCCTGTTTCTTGTCTTGCAGGTTACTCTACAAGACAGAAGACAATGAATTGGAAGGAGGGACCCTACACCCTAAAGCACACCTGTCACGTCGTCATGGAGAACGCAGGTAAAATCAAACTTTTTGTTAATATACTTTGCCTGCAGTGGTGCTGATCCATAAATAGAATTGCACCTGTGTGTGCTTTGAGCTCTGCAGTCCTCACCACGGTATTTTTTTATTACTTTGCCGGTACTTCCAGGTCAAAACACAAATGTTAACAGGCCTAAACCAAGTCTAAAATGAGAATAAACCACGGATAAGGCAGTTGTAAATAATGATGAACCCAAAGGAGAACAAAAACATGAATAGTTTTCTCTTAAAACTAAAACTCAAACTGCAGAGGGCGGTAGGAGGGTGATACACTTAGCGTAGTTTCGGAAACATTGATTCTAGAGCATAAATGTGTGTAGTAAAACCGATTCAGCTGCCAAGAATATTCGCACAACTTACACAATATGTAAACAACGACAGTTCTAATTGACTTAAACACAAATCATACGTCTGTTCATACATTTGTCTATGAATTGTATGGCTATGAAAGGAGATGTATTACACTATTTTATGATCTATGTTATATTTTTTACTCATCACAAACAGACCTGGAGTTGTGATTTGCTTCATTCACACATGTTTAACACGCAAACCCTGCAAATTTAGGTTCTTCTCTCAAACGGAAAACATGTCATGTGTTAATACAAGAAGTGCTCCACTGTGTTTTTAAACTCCCGACACTTTCACTAGAATCACTTGGATCATTTCAGCTCTGGAACTGCCCATCTCTGCTCAACAAAAGATAAAAAGGTAGCCGTTAACTTGAAAACTACTGCTCTGTGACATCACAAGGTGGAACAGAGCATTCTGAGCTTTTCTAGACAGCCTAATAATGCAAGATTATACTCAAACACGTGTTTATGAAACAGAACACGTTTTTTCATGAGGTAACAACATTTTAACACGACAAACCTCACAAGAGTCTTTTTTTTTTTTTTTTTAAGTAATACAGAACCTTCAACCTTTTCCACCCTGTTAATAAATCAATGACATGTATAAGTTATAATCATGAGTAATAATGATAAAAAATACAACTGCACAAAAACATTAAACAGCCCATTTCCTTCTGCTCGTTCTCGTCTGTGTAACCGACCACCAAACTCGGCTTTAATCACTGTCACGGCACACAACACTGACTCAACCTGATTGACTTTTTATGAAAACACATATTTGCAGCTATTCCCATCTCATACCATATGTTCCTCCTCACTCTCCTGCTTTGGCATTCTCCTCACTCCGAAGCCGTAATAACATCAGCTTTTATAGGCTTCACTGGAACAGACACTAATATCCCCCGCATGATGAGTGCAAGCATTAGCCCGACGTAAAAAAGACCACAAATCACAATGTAAATCAGCCTAGTTTTGTCCACGTCAGAGCTGCATTAGCCACAGCAGACGGGCGGCCATTTTGTTGTTTTATGGAGGAAGTCTTAATGCACGAATACACTGCAAAAAGCAATATCTATAGGTAAGTTTAAATGACTTAAATTAAGAACATTTTGCTTTATTTGAGTTGATTCAAAATGATCGACCAATGGAATACGTGTTTTATTCTTAATGCATTCAATTTTGTTTCTTATTTTGTTTCTTATTTAAGTGCAAAGAGTCCCACTGGGGCAGATGGAGATGTAGACAAATGTGTGTGAATGAAACAAAACACAACACCAGGTCTGTTTTTGAGGAGGTAACAACATTATCACAATTTATGAACACTTAAAGGAGCCTCACATGACTCTCTCAGTTGGGTTGCCAGTTTCAAAGTTTAAATCCAGTGCTTTAAAGCTAAAATGTCTCTCTGATCTGAACAGTCACTCCCTAAACCCCAGCGTCTGCACCAATCCTGAGTCAGTGCTAGTGCAGCTTCTCCAGCTCAGGGAGGGAATTCTGGAGCTTCACAAGAGCCTGTCCATAAACTGAGAATGAGAAAAAACTTGTGTCATCTTATGTTATATATTTAGGGCAAGTGTAATGGCAACTCTCTCTCCAGTTTCTCTCTTTTTTCTAACACCCCCCTTCTCTCTCCTCTCCCTCCCTCCCTCCCTCCCTCCCTCCCTCCTTCACTTCCTCTCCTCCCCTCCTTCTCTCCTCCTCTCCCAGCAGGACAGTCTGAGAGCATCTCCACCTGAGAATAGATGTGTTGGGTTTGACAGATGGCCCAGCTCTGATCCAGGTGATGCATGGACCTCTACCTCTCCCTCCCTCTCTCCCTCCTTCTCTCCCTCCCTCTCTCCTTCTCTCCCTCTCTCCCTCCCTCTCTCTCCCTCTGTCCCTCGTTACCAAACACTTAGCAGCGATTACTGTGTTGATTTGTGCCAGGACACAGCTCACTGTGGCAGCTGACGATTCGCCTGTTTTTCTGCTTTCGTCACCTGACCTTGAGTCACGAGAAACACAAACTTCTAAACACAGAAACACAGTGTCTTGCCCAAAGACACCACAATAATATACAAATTTTTCTCCTATTAATATTTTATTACTTATGTATTTCATATTATTTTAATTTTATTGTTAATTGTTTTAGTGGAGGGTTAAACATATTCCACAGTATGCCATTAAACTTATCCATCTCCATGGAGACAGCCAGGTAGTAAGGTTAATGCCGTAATGTGGAACTACTCACTTTTATTTATTCAATATGGGGCATTTTCTTGCACTGTTTGTTTATAGTTGTTTATATGTTTATTAATGCTAACCATAATGACATTTCTCCCACTGATGACAAAACAAAACACTTAATGGGTAATTACTGCACTTATATTTATATCTCATATTATTGTTATCTCCTCTGTCCCTCTATAGTCTGGTGCAGTGGGTGAGTTGTTGTACAGTTGTAGGGAGTATTATCTCCTCTGTCCCTCTATAGTCTGGTGCAGTGGGTGAGTTGTTGTACAGTTGTAGGGAGTATTATCTCCTCTGTCCCTCTATTGTCTGGTGCAGTGGGTGAGCAGGAGTGTCCATGACGGAGAGCAGTTTGTCCAGTGTCCTCCTGTCCCTCACTGTGACAAATGTCTCCACCTCACAGTCGATCTCGTGTCCAGGTTTACGGATCAGTTTGTCAATCCGCCCCATGTCCCTTTTCCTGGTGCCGCTCCCCCAGCAGAACCACAGAGAAGTCCAGGGTGATGTCCTCCACAGACTGGGAGAAGATCCAGTAACTTGCTGCACACAGTGAAAGACCTGAACTTTCTCAGGAAGTAAAGTCTTTATTCACTTATTTTCAAGACGTCACATTGCTGATCAACTCCTGTTTTCACTGCTGCTCTATACTTACTTCCTTCTCCAATTTTATTTTCTTCATCAGTGGCACGTGTTTTATTTAGCAATTATTCAATTTTGTACAAATGAAAACGAAAAAAAAAAAGCTCTACTCACCAGTTTGATGTGCAGTTATCCATGGGAAAATTTCATGGCGGTTTGTTGTGATGACATTTACGGCGACGTCAGGTCCCATCAACACAAAGTCAGTCAACTTGTTTCTTGTATTAAGTAATTTTAAATCAATATTGCAATTTAAAATTATCACATGGGTGTCACAGATTATAAATATAGAACAGACACAAACACGATGTTTGTTCTTTAATAAATGCAGACGCCAACTCCATCCTTGAAGTATCACACTACAGCGTCTGTAGGCCTACTACTGAAAGTATGTTACCATTGTCACCTAAACTAAATAAATGCAAGTTTTTTTTTTGTTTATACTTATTTTGTTCCATGTAATTAAGTTAAATCTGTCTTGCCGCAGTACAGATATATTCTATAAGCTGCTCTTGAGGTCAGAATAAGTAATCTGTGTACTGTCTGCATCTAATCATAAAGCTGCCCGGTAACCATCTAGTTGTTTTTTAGCATGACCATTACGTCACAACTCCGCTCTGGTCTCTGAAAGTTGATAAAGCTCTTATAAACGCTCTGAATGCATAAAAAGTAAGTGGGGAATAACTTCGAAGCACTGCAAACCTTTCAAAATGAACTAGCTGTGTTTTTGTTTTGTTTTTTTTACTTATATTTCCATTTTCCACTCACAATAACTTTTACAATTTGCCCATATAGCACCTACAGAAGTGTGAAAATACAACAGCTGTGTGGTTTTACAAGTGAAGCATCCTAGTTTGTGTACGTGTGATCCAGACTCATTGTATCTCCCGTGAACCTGACCTCAATGCGGCCACACAGGATTTACGTGGGAATTTCAATACAACACGCCTTCATGTCCTGTTGTTTTTGTTTTTACCTTTAATCCCCGCGTGCCTCTAACTCAAATTAATTTTTCATCACAACGTGCACTTCGCTTCGACCTGCGCGTTCTCCTGCTTTCACTGTCAATAAACACAACTGGGCTTGAATTCTGCGTCCTATAAATCTTTAACCATCTCAACAACATATTAGCTTTTCTCTAAAACAGATGCCGTGCTCTGCCTTTGTGGGGTCACTGCCATTAATCCATAATTTATACAATAATGTGTGTATTCCCCGTCGGTCATGTATAATTCATGTTAAATAGCTGCGCGGAGATGAAGCTGGAATACAATTGGACACAACAGGGAGAGTGGCCTTTTCAAGCAGACATTTAATAATAAAGTGTGCTCAGAAATGTTTAAAGCCACGCTGTGTAACTTTGCTTGTGGGGGGTCCATCGTGTGCGAATGAAGATGCTTTTGCTTTGTCGGTAACGTTCCACTAAAGGCACAGGACCTGATTTTTACAGATAAAAGGAGAAAAGGGCCCATACTACCCATAATTTTGTATATTTATGGAGTACAAACTCTATTCACGCTTACCGAAGACGTTTGGAAACACGCGGATGGCAACTTCCAGTGTAATTCCCGACACATGGATTCAGCAGCAGCATCTTCACAACCTGCCAAAGCTTTCCACGGGGGACGGGACTCTAATTGCAGCATTTTATTAAGTTTATCAAATTATAATACGCAAATTAATAAGCAATTTATGAAAGAAAAAAGAAAGAACACAGTGTCATCTAGATGAAGAAAACCGGGCCATTTTCTCAGTTACCATCACCAACAGAGTCCAAAGGAAGTCGTCATCTTCCGGTTTTGTGACGTAAGCGTGAATACAGCCCATACAGCCTGGGAGAGATCACTAGATTACGCAAACATGTATCTAAAATCTCTTCAGGCATGTTTTTGATGAGGGAACATATCATGGTAGAACATGGTAGAGGTCTTTTAGTTTTAAAACATGAGATTTCAAAGCAAAGAGCACGTTTAAAGGCCAAAAAATAAAATAAAATAAAATATGTTCTTGAAGTAAATAAAACAAACAAAAAAATATGCTAATTTTCTAGAACTTTAGAAACATCAAACTAATTTCCCTTGTGGATCAATAAAGTTTTTTTTGTCTAATCTATATTCCCAGACGTCTATGGAGCTGAGCAGTGACCGCCCACTCCGAATCAGAAAGTAAATTTTCCGTTCATTTTTCCCGTAGACTATTCAAATATTAAGAATTCAAAGACATCATGGAGGCTAACCAGCTACGTGTTAACTATTATCCAAAACACGGTTGTCTTAAGTCCAAAAAGCACGTACAAAATGTAAGATTTGGTGAAATATTTCAATAACTTTGTGGTTTGTAAAGTTTCAAAAACAGATTTTAAATGAAGCTACAGCTCTTGTCCTCATAAGTCACCATGCAGCTGATTAGCCCTGAGCTTTCTAACTTTTAATATGATTTTTCTTGGAAAGTCTATGCTAAAATTGAGTGAGGAATGTTCTTCTGGACCTGGAGGTGGACAGTCACTGAGCGTCATTGTAGTAACGGTATTCCAGGTCATATATACCTCTAATGTACCACACAGGGCTATTATTATAAGTAACACACTTGGACGTGAATTACCCCGAGTGTGGTAATAACTGTGATTTTGAACATTACACAAAATGGCGACAGGTGGAGACTGAAAGGACCAATCGTCGTTTTGGACTTCTCCTCTTTGACAACAGGAAGTGTGCGTCGTGTTCTGGAGAGGAACATTTAACACCACCGTCAGTGTGTGAGTCCTGAAGACGGCTTTAAACGCTTTAAATGAAAACACACACTTTGGGGTTTTGAAATACGGAGCAGGAATGAGAACAGGTGAATTCAGGACATTAGAACAACAATTAAAGGTGTATTATTTGTTATTTTTATTTATGTATTTATTTTTTAATTTCAGGTAGATGTCTATTATGCCATGCAGTGCAAACAAGTGTGATTTGTGAGGGATAAAAGAGACAGAATGGTACTGCCAATGCATGTTAACTTTTTTTTATTTTTTTATGAGAACTGTATAGAAGAAACTCCACACTGTTTGTCCAATTAGAACCATGTAGAAACAACTGTATGGAACTATCACAAAAATTAGCAAAGGTGCACTGGTGACACAAGATCCAAGAGGAGCATAACAGATGGAAAATAAATATTATTTTCCAGACCCTCCTGAATTCACTCACTGAGTTGCAGAGGCTGCACTAGCCGGACAATCGGCCAAATGACATCAACGTTACAATTGTTATAAGTGAAAGTCGTGTTTAATTTGAGCTTGTCCACTCCCACATTTGTCCACATTTTAAAGAGGCTATATCACAGAAAATGGACTCTTTTGAGCTTTAAGCCATGTTAGAATGCTGTTACCTCGTCAAAAACAGAGTTGTGTTTTGTTTCATTCACATGTTTGATTAATCATTTATTATTAGTCTGTCTACATTTCCAAAGCTCCAAATGCTCTGTTCCACCTTGTGATGTCATGAAGCGGCAGTTTTCAAGCTCCTTTTACCTTTAGTTCAGTCGAGATTGCCAATTCCAGGGCTGAAATTATCCAACTGATTCCTGTGAAGATGTTTGAAGTTTAAAAACACAGTAGAGCACTTCCTGTATCACCACATGACATCACAAGGTGGAACAGAGTGTTTTCTGTTTGAGAGAAGAACTCAGCCTAAATACGCAGGGTTTGTGTGTTAAACATGTGTGAATGAAACAAAACAAAACACAACTCCAGGTCTGTTTGTGAGGAAACGACATTTTAACATAGATCAGAAAACAGTGTAATATGGGCCCTTTAATTTCAACATGTCTACTCCGTATCTGTATTTTTAAATAGAAATTCTACATACATTACATAACCAGGCCCATAATATTGCGATGTCATTTGAACTCATCACCAGGTCCTCTCTTTGCCTTGTTTAATCTGTTCATGTATAAATATCTGTGTGTCTGAAGGCCTCACGCAGAGCTGAGTTTTGGCAGAACATATGAGCTGTTTGTTTATGACAGATTCAGGAGGTGTAAAAAAAGTGCAGAAAAAAATCTCAATCTGGCAACCGGCAGCCCTCTGCTGCTTACTCAGCTCTCTTGACTCACACGGCTATTTTAATGACTGGGATTTTAACTGCTCTGTTTCGAAACTGTCAAATTATTGGACATTAGGTTGTTAAGTAAAAATAAATCCTTATAAAACTGTCCAAATACAAGGTGGAATACAGGAAATCAACCCAGGGCCTTCTTGCTGTGTAGTGTAGCATACTATTTTGCAAAATTCCCATATTTTTTCCCCATTAAAATGGCAAAATATGAATGAATAGAAATGTAATAAATAAAAAAAAAAAAAAAAAAAAAAGGAAAATGTATCCAGTGTGAGCACAATTGAAGGATGGAACGGTTGGGAATAAAGTCCGCTCTAAAACACACAGTGAATCCGCACTTACCTTCAATTAGAACTGTGACAAAGCAGAAGTTTTGTAGCCTTGTCTCCGTCTGTCCTCACTCCTCCACGTTGTTTTTATATCCATAAAGTCACAGAGCAGCAGGTATCGCAGCAGGACTCATATCTGCCTCACTACTAGAGGTATTTCTGCTACTGGACTTATTTTCCACTAAACCGTTAGTTCTGGTGTGCGACATGTAAACAAACAGCGCCGTGTGATGACATCATCGAGCCGTGGTCCGGTTCGGTTGTACCGGTGTGAGTGCGGGACATAGAACCACAGCAATCGTGCACGGCTTGGTTCTAAAGTCCAAGTGTGAGTGCGCCCTTAAGTGTAAACCATGTGCTGAAATGGCCTACTTGGATTCCATGAAAAGATGAACTGTGCAACATTTCTGGTGAAGAGTGTGCCATCTGAAATGTTCCACATTACTGCATTAAACTTATCTATATCCATGGAGACTAGCAGACCCTATCAAGTTACAGGTAAGATCTGTGGAAAGGTGACCTCGCTCACAGTAAGAATGTGTGGAACATTGCAGGTAAAGCAATAACATCTCCACAGAGACAAAGAGCTGGTGTATTCTCCTCCAGAAATGTTACGCAGTGCACCTTTAACTGTAGTAATCATTCTCACAGAGGTCGTATAATCCATATTCTATATATGGGTTTAAAAGATGGTTACCATAGCGGTTTAAACCAAAATTATGTCTTTTTTATATCTTTTCGTAAAAATGTTGCATGTAGCATGTGAACCCCATGCATTTCACAGTGGTCATTTGTAATCCTGTAATGACAAACTCTGATATAACAGTGTGGTACAGTTCCTGACCTGCTCTCAGCTCTGCCTCGCCTCAGACATTCACACGATCGATATCGCACGCACAAATTAATTTTCCAGACGCCGTACCTCTCCGCTCGAGTAGTCACATGTCACCATCTTACATCTGCAGGTCGAGATGTTACCGCCATAACTTCACTGCGACGTTTTTATCGAACACGGCCACCGCACCAACCCATAGACAACTCATCAAAGCTTGAAAAGTCCATTCTTCTTCTTCCTGCATCTCTTTTCTCTGTCCCTGATTTTTACTGTTTTAAAACTGTGAGAAACAGAGCTGATTCAGTTTGCAGTGGTCCAAAGTTACTCCTCACTTACCTTATGCATTCAGAGCATCATAATTATTCACCATGTTGAGTTTAGAAATGCTTTTCACAGCTTTTAGAAACTAGAGCTGAGTTTTGCAGTCACTGTAAGCTGTGTGTACTTCCTAAATAGCAGTAATCAGCAACAATTTGATAAAAGATATCTATTTTTTCTGACAAACATTGTGATCACTATAACTTTCCTGAAGAGGGTCCGCAACCTGTTTGTCTCCATGGCGATGTTAATGCTTTGGTTTAAATTGTCCACAGTATAGGCTCTTTTCACGCTTACCGGAAGACGTTTGGACACATGCGGATGACGACTTCTGGTGTAGTTCCCGACACTGGGCATGTGATACAACCATGGATTCAGCAGCAGCGTCTTCACAACCTGCCAAAACTTTACATGGGGGACGGGACTCAAATCGCGTCCTCGATGTCACTTACAGGCAGCAGGTTGGAACTGTTGATCTGCCGAACATAACGGAACACTACAATGACGTATATTTTATTAATTTTTTTAATTAGACAAATTATAATACACAAATTAATAGACAAAATGGTAGTATTTGCGAATTGCATCCATTCAAATTGTGATTTCGATTCAAAGACGGGACACAGCAGACTTATTTTAACCTCAAGAGCTGCTTCCACTGCAAAACTAAAATCTAGACAAGTTAACATTGCTTTAATTTAAAAAAAAAAAAAAAAAAAGAGAGGATGGGGAAGAGAGGGGAGAGAAAGAGGGAGGTACAAGTGAAAAGAGACGGGAAGAAGGAAGAGAAGAAGAAGGGATAGACAAGGGGTGAGTTAGAGGGGGGGTGAGCCAAGTGAAAGAGAAAAAGGAGAAAGAGAGGTGAGAAGAGAGTGAAAAGAAAGAAGGGGAAGAAAGGAGACGGAGAGAAAGAAAGGGAGAGATACACATGAAGGAAGGGAAAATTTCAGCAGCATCGTGTAACTTTTCTGGTGGAGGCTCCGTCAAATGCTTTCCTCCATGGAGACGTTATTGCTTTGTCTGGAATGTTTCTTCCATCTTCATGGAGACCAAACCAGACCAAGTTACAGGTCAGATCTGTGGAGAGGCGACCCCGCTCACAGTCAAATGCCTGTTTTTCTAGCGATTTTTGAGCTATAGAAACACCTGTAATCAAATAAATGTAAAGTAGGGATGTTTAATGTCACACTGTGGAACATTCCAAGCAGATCAGTGACATATCCATAGAAACAAGCAGGTGACGGATCCAAAATTAAAAAAGTTACACAGTTCACCTTTAGGATAAGAAAAACAACGGCTTTTTGCACGTGAAATAAGAAACAAAATCCAACGTTGCTTGAATTAAGTAAAACGACTTATTCCATTGGTAGATAATTGTACTTCACTATGTCAAGTTGAATCTACTCAAATAAAAGTAAAATTTAGTTCATTTAAGTCATTTTAACTTGCACAGATATTGCTTTCTGCAGTTTATACCATATCTGCTCTATCCTAGACACATTTACTCAAATACAAGGGGAAAAAAAATCATGTACAGTTGCCTTAAATTTGCAATTTTCCAGACAGATTGTTTCGTCCATATTGTGCATAGTAAACAGAGAGGCCGGCGAGGCAGAGCTAGCGTTAAATCTTGTCTTGAAAACCTGTAAAATTGATGTATTGTGGACACGGGCAGAGCCGGAGCAGATGCAGCCTTTGTCTGTTGGTTGGAGTAAATCGCTTGTGGAAGATGATATGAAATATGTATAAACAGAGTGTATATATGAAGTACACGCTGTGAGGTTTGGCTCGGCTCCATTTGTCACAGATACAGGCTTTGTTTGGATTCTGTCGCTCAACACGCGCTCACATCGGACACGGGCGGGTTTGGCTTCTGAACAAAACTAAAGACAACGATTATTTCAGGATTACCATGGTGAACAAGTTCTGTTGGAATTTGTATTATTTTTTTTATTTTTTTTTATTTAATTTTTATTTAATTGTATTTATTTTATTGTTATTATTTTTATTTATTTTTTCATATTATTTATTCATTTTACTTTGGGCAGTCTGGTATTTGCCTTACTGTTGCATAATAATCAAGATTTTGAAGCTATGGACTTTTAATGTTAGTTGGAATTTTTATTTTATTTATTTTTTCATTGAATTATTTATTTTTATTTTATTTATGTTTTATTTGTATTTAATGTTTATTTCATTTTTATTTGTTTTATTTTTATTTAATGTTTATTTTATTTTTATTTATCTATTTAAGAAGAAGTCATGTTTTTTAATCTATAAAACACATGTAATTGAACAAGGGAGATATGCTTAAAGCTCTACTGTGGAACATTCCAGACAAAGAAATGGCATCTCCATGGACAAAAGCACCAGAAGTTACACAGTGCACCTTTAATATAAATTTTTTATGCTGATTGTGTAAATATTCAGTCTCTTCTTCACTGGTCTTATATTTCTAATCAAACTCAATCTGTTTAGTTTAATTTTTCAATATTTGGCCAATACTGATTTATCCATCCATCCATTTTCTTCTGCTTATCTGGGGCCGGGTCACGGGGGCAACAGTCTAAGCAGGGACTCCTAGACTTCCTTCACCCCGGACACTTCCTCCAGCTCCTCCGGGGGGACCCCAAGGTGTTCCCAGGCCAGCCCAGAGACATAGTCCCTCCAGCGTGTCCTGGGTCTTCCCCAGGGCCTCCTCCCAGTGGGACATGCCCGGAACACCTCCCGAGGGAGGCGTCCAGGAGGCATCCGGAACAGATGCCTGAGCCACCTCAGCTGCTCCTCTCGACGTGGAGGAGCGGCGTCTTTACTCTGAGCTCCTCCTGTGTGACTGAGCTCCTCACCCTGTCTCTAAGGGAGAGCCCAGCCACTCTGCAGAGGAAACTCATTTCGGCCGCTTGTATCCGTGATCTTGTCCTTTCGATCATGACCCAAAGCTCATGACCATAGGTTCCTACCCTCACCTATACTGAATTATGAAAAAAAAAAAAAAAGAGTATCACCAATACCAATATATGCACTGATATATTGTCCATCCCTATATCTTTTACACTGGATGCCCTTCCTGTCAAAGCTATACCCACACACCTGCCTCTCTCTCATAGTGTCCTGAGCTGCCCAGCCGTTACAGTAGTGTTATGTACGGCTGATTGTGCTGAACTTTGCTTGGATCTAAAACTGCAAACTCCTGGTTAAAGTAATTGTTCCAGTCTGAAGTACGTCTGAGTACGAGTCTCAAGTGTGGGGCTGCGTGGACGGGGACTAATCGGGGAGAGAGAGCCGAGAGGACAGGGGGATACAGGCTACACACAGGCGAACACTAATCTTCCACTATTGAAACGCTTAAGTGATTGGCTGGTTCTGTTGTGGTTGGAAACGTGGCTTCGTTGATTCAGATGCAAACAAACCCACGGGTTGCCAGATCTTTTCCAACTATCTTCTCACGCTCGGGCAAGACACTACAGGCTTAAGAGACGCATTTGGCAAAAGGTTAAGGGAGGGTTAGAAACTTGGACACTTAGACAAACTTTATTGATCCACAAGGGAAATTATTTGGACACAGTAGCTCACACATCACAATATAATATAATAACAAGAGAAAAAACTATAAATGGTAATAATAAATTCTAAAAAAGTTGCAAAAATCGTAGTAAGAGACAAGAGTTAAATAAGGCGCAATTGCATAAATGTGTATGTACAAGTAAAAATAAAACAGAAAAAGGTTCCAGGTCGAAATAGAAACCTTCTTGCGCTGAAGCGAGCATGCTGTTAAACTTTATAAGCTTTTAGACTTGTATTTTAATAATAATCCTATTGCACTGGCCTTACGTAGCGCTTTTCCAAATGCTGTCTTTACTGTTTTGTGCATTATTCATTCACTCCATACGCAGTGCTGATAACGTACTATTGTAGCCACAGCCAAACATCACATTCATATTTAGTTTAGTTTATTTATTTAATGAGACCGGGACAGTGCACAATATACATCAACCTTAACAGGAGAGATGCATTGTGTCAGGTTGTAGCGCTAGAGCTAATTTCCACCTGTCGTCCTTATGCAGGTTGATGTTATAGTTCATAAAATCAAACATACAAAGAGAAATGTCTTTATAATGACAAATTCTGTATCCTCATTCACACCCATTTCCGTCAGGACCTTAAAATCGTCATCCTGTGAAGTGTCTTGCCTATGCCGCCCCACTGTGGCACCTGGAAAACCTAAAAATGAGAGATCATGCAGGTTTGGCAACAGATTAAACAGAATAATCCTGATATAAAGAAGTTTAAAGGTCCTATATTATGCAAAATTGACTCTTGTGAGCATTAAGTCATGTTATAATGTTGTTACCTCCTCAAAAACAGACCTGGAGTTGTGTTTTGTTTCATTTACACGTGTTTGAGTAAACCTGCATTATTGGGCTCTTTACATCTCCAAAGCTCAAAATGCTCTGTTCCACCTTGTGACGTCATGGAGCGATAGTTTTCAAGTTAACAGCTCTTTTTACCTTTAGTTCAGGTTGAAATTCCAGAGCAGAAATTATCCAGATGATTCTAGTGAAGGTGTGGCATTTAAAAACACAGTGGAGCACTTCCTGTATGACCACGTGACATCACAAGGTGGAATAGAGTGTTTTCTGTTTGAGAGATAAACTAAATATGCAGAATTTGAATTTGAACGAAACAAAACACAACTCTAGTTTTGTTATGAAGAAACAACATTATAAATAAAATAGATCAGGAAATAGCTTAATATAGGCCCTTTAATGCCATACTGTGGAGCATTCGCCAATACAAAAGAAAACCTGTGTAGTGCAACTTTAGATAAATAAATCTGTGACCATGATACGTCTTAAATTGTGCGAATGTCTCAGGCGTCTTGCATCGCGGTGTGACAGGGAAACCACTTCAAAAATAGCAGCTGGTACTTTTAGAAAAGTGTATTTTTGCTGCTCCGCCGGCTGCCTTTATGAACCCACCAATCACATCACTGCAGACTCCCAGGTGCCTTCAGCGTGTGTCAGTCTCTCACAGCCTGCTGTGATAATCCACCATCACGAGCTTTTCACCACTTTAACTTCCATTTTAACCTGTCAGCCCCTGCACTGTACCGCCCCGACGAGCGCGAATAGTCCCAGTAATTATTTCAAATCAAGGTAATAGCAAAGAACACTGTACAATCAGGTTCTGTACAGGTAACATCTGGTGTTTTTCACTGATTTAGATACAGATTCAGATGACGTATTCAAAAACATAATGTAGATGGCGTTCCCCTGGTTTGTATTATCTGTGTGAAAGGTGATGCAGTTAATAGAGAGATGGGGAGACGTGTTTTGGGCCTGTAAAGACGCTGGTGTAATCTGTTTTGGTTAATAGTGTGCACCTGCAGCACAGCGAGAGGTGAGTTTTGAGTCTGGTTTGGTACAGAAGTAATGACGGCTAACTTTGAATTTGCTTGAGTACATTTGAATGATTGACGCTCATAAGAAATATTATTTTTGCTATTATTTTTGTCTATCGCCTTTGAATTTCCAGCATTTATTGATGCTTCCTCATTGAGCAGGATTATTCTATGCCATAGGGTTGGCTTAATGCTTCCAGGTTTATTTGATATTTGTTTCCCAGTGTAACTTGTTCACTCCTCCCCCTTCAAATGGCTCCTTCCCCGTCTCCTCTCCCGGCCCATAGAACGATAATAAAATCTGAAGCTGAACCCAAGATGGCGTCGTGTTGTTTTCAGGGGCCTGGGCTCATTGGCTCATGGGCCCAAAAATATTTTTCTCTTCCACATTTACTTCCTCAATCCGGGCGAGTCTGTAACGTGGACAGTGTGGAGCGTTTGGACCAATCAGAGCGTGGCGTGGAGCGTTTGGACCAATCAGAGCGCGGCGTGGAGTGTTTGGACCAATCAGAGCGTGGCGTGGAGCGTTTGGACCAATCAGAGCGCGGCGTGGAGCGTTTGGACCAATCAGAGCGCGGCGTGGAGCGTTTGGACCAATCACAGCACGGCGTGGAGCGTTTGGACCAATCAGAGTGAGAGCTGCTAGAGCGGGGCTAGGCCAAGTCTTACACAGATCATTTTTTAGGAGCTTTGAGGATTTTAAAATGTTAGAAAGTTTATGTTATGAAAATAGAAAAGAATCCTACAAAATCCGACCTTTGTGAAAGTTGTTGATGGGAAACGGAGCGGCCAGTAGGGCAGAGAGGAATGCCCTGGCTCACCTGGCTTCTCCCCTCTTTCCTCACTTAGCTCCTCCCTCCTCTCCTCACCTGGCCCCTCCCCCTTCTCCTCCACTGGCTCCTCCCTTCTCCTGGCTCCTCCCTCTCTCTCCTCACCTGGCTCCTCCCTCCTCTCCTCACCTGGCTCTTCCCTCCTTTCCTCACCTGGAAGCTTATCTGGTGATCTGTTTTTCACTCTAGTTTGAGAAGGCTGCCCCAGGCTTCGTGTTTCTCCGTTTCTTCATGTTTCTCCGTGTTTCTCTGTGTGAGGTGGTCTCTGTTTTCCGCTCGATTTGAAGCAGGTGCAGCGTAAAGCCCCATCACACTCGCAGTTCATTGGTTGTTGACGCTGTATTCACCTGTGTGTGTCACTCTTCCATCACTCTCCTCTCCCTCCCCTTTCTCCTCTTCTTCTCCTTCCTCTTCCTCCCCCACCTCTGTCTCTTCCTCCTCCCCCTGCCCTTTCTCCTCTTCCTCCTCCTCTTTCTTCTCTCCATCCACTCTCTCCCTTTTCCTCTTCCTCCTCTTTCTCCCCTTCCCCTCCATCCTCCTCTGCTTCTATCTCCATCCTCTCCCTCCTCTTCCTGTCTCTCCTGTACCTCTTCCTCTTTCTCCTCTTCCTCTCTCCTCCTCCTCTCCCGCCTCTTTCTCCTCTTCCTCCTTCTCCTCTCCCCCCTCTTTCTTCTTTCCCTCTGCCTCCTCTTCCTCTCCCTCCCCTTTCTCCTCTTCCTCCCCCACCTTTTCCTCTTCTTCCTCCCCCTGCCCTTTCTTCCCTTCCTCTCCCTCCTCCTCCGCTTCTATCTCCATCCTCTCCCTCCTCTTCCTGTTCCTCCTCTACCTCTCCCTCTTCTATCTCCTCTTCCTCCCTCTCCTCCTCTTCCTCTCCCACCTCTTTCTCCTCTTCCTCCTTCTCCTCTCCTACTCCTTCTCCTCTCCGTCCTCCTCCTCTCCCTTCTGTTTCCCTTCTTCCTCTCCCTCCCCCTCTTCTGCACTTTTCCACATGAGGAGAGCGGGATCAGCAGGTGGTCCAAACACAGAGCATCTGAAAATGTAAACCGTAACTGTTCATGAAGCGTTTGTCGGAGCTCCCGAGGTGCTGCAGGTCTAAAGCACCAGAGGTCAGACTGAGGGGCTCTGCCACGGTCCATTTCAGTGGCTTTAATGAGGATATTGTTTTAGCTCCAAAGAAAATAGAATTCTGTCAAGTGTCAATATGTTTCAAGAGTCTTTTTCAGTTCTGACGGGGTTCTCTGAGTCACTGCCTTATATCTGTTTGATGGGAGGAGCTAACTGCACTTAAACTACCACCCCAGCTACACAGAATTGCCAAACTCGCACCAAAAATGAGAAAATCTCGACCCTGTGCTCAGTTTGCTCTTGGCCGCGTCTCATTTCTCTTTCCTCGCTTCCTTCTCCTCGATTCCTCGCCTCGATCCTCCATTTTTCAGCTGTCAGTCAAATGTGTCATATTAAGCGGAGTCCCAAAGAAAACCACGGAAGGAAGGAGTGAACCTGAGGGAGGCTTCAGGAGGCAGACATAAGAGAAAAGAATCAAACTTTATTGGAGTGAGGAGTTTAGATCCTCTCTCCTCGCTGTGTCTCCTCTGTGGGCGGGACTTCCTCACCCATTTCCTGCAGAACTGAGGAGAGGAATCAAGGACAAGGAAGTGAGGAAAGAGAAATGAGACTCAATTCTGCAGGAAATAGGTGAGAAAATGACCCTGTAGTGAGGACTATACTTTTTTTTAACATTTTCTTTTAGAGAAATGTGTTTGAACATATATTTTATTAGTTTTAATGTCAAATCCAGGATTATGTAACATGTCAGACATCCTTTGCTGCTGTCCCTGTGCTTGTGTCGTTGCAACAATACAAACTCCTCACTGATGTCAGGTTTCTTCTCTGGTTCCTTTCCCTCGCCTCCTCTGAGCTTCGAAACACCACTTAATATGGAGCACTTGATTGACAGCTGAAAAATGGAGGATTGAGGAGGTTAGGAATCAAGGAAAAGGAAGCGAGGAAAGAGAATTGAGACCCCCCAAAATCGGAAAAAAAACCCTGTTTCCTGTGCTCAGTTTGCTCAGTGTCGTCTCTACAGGAAGTGAACCACAGGCGGGGGTCATTAGGAGTGAGTTTTGCACCTTGACCAATGCTTCACATGTGTCTGTCCAAAGGTGTTCACTGAGTGGCTGTTGCCGTGGCGATATCACTCCACATTTGCATAAAGTTAACTTCAGTTCAACTCTGATATCCTCAGGTCACCACTTCCCTTAGTCTCCTCCTGTTCCAGGAAATGAATGGAGCAGCGTGTTGGTGTGAGTGCGATGACGGCTGCGTTCACACCGCTGAGTCCAAATTCTCTGAAAACACATGAACACGCCGCAAATATCCATTCGGAAGAAAAGTTCAGATTTTCCAGCTCTGGTGTTTGACGTGTGGTTTGACGTTTGACGTTTAAGTATTTATGTGGTTGCTTATGTACAAAACTTTACAAATATTTACATATAAAAAAAAACATTTCACACTACATACTTAATGTTATTTTTACCCAACACCCAGTGTTGTTAATAATAATAATAATAATAATAATAATAATAATAATAATAATAATAATAATAATAATAATAATACATCAGTTTTATATAGCTCTTTTCTGGACACTCAAAGACACTTTACAGATCATTATTCATTCACTCTACACTCGGAGGTGATACTCACCCTTATACCACAAAAGCAAAACTCTTTATAATTTATTTTGAAGCTGTGAATATTTGGACACTGCTTCAGGTTTTCTCCCAACCCATTCCACAGACTGACCCACACACCGATACACATTCAGTCTTGACTAAAAATCTTCAAATGGCGACTAGAAAGTGTCCAAAATGAGACAACAATAACAAAAGAACTCCATATTAGGTTATAAATCACGTACACTGGTGTGTGAATGTGTGTGTGGTTCCTTGTTGTAAAGCACTTTGACCACTTTGAAGGTGGAAAAGCGCCGTAAAAATAAAAATGTGACTATTTACCGTTATATTTACAATTGTACAACCCTATTGAAGAACTTAGCCCCCCCCCCCACAGCTTCTCCAATCAAAAATATCTCAAAAATATCCCCTGCTACATGCACATCCTCCATAGACTTTGCGCGTAAACCCCACACCCGGCCAACAATATAATATAACCAACAACCTTTGACTAATGACTGCTGATTTAGATGTTGTCGTTCTAATTTACACGAGGATTTGTTGTACTATTATAATCTTCATAACTTATTGCGTTCCATAAATGTTAAATACATTAATTAAGACTTTATTATTGTATATCAAATTATATTAGTGGCAGTTGGTGAGTACACTGTGTTCTAATGTGTCATACCACATAATATAAATCCAGCGTACACACACTTTGACTTGAGAGCCCATGGACTATAATTACCCTCTCTGCTTTTCCATACGTGCGGCGCAGCTCTTGCATATTAAAGAGGCTTCATAAGAGACATGAGTGAGGCCAGGGTCACCGTCGGCAACAGCACCATCCAACCCGGGCTGGAAAATGCATAGAAATGAGATAATCAGCAAATGTATGTCACTGCAAAGGTCTAATTGGACATGTGTGTACGTCCTGACAGGGCAGGGCCTCACTCTGACACTAGGGGGCGATGGCCTTTTTAAAAAAAACATGTACAGGAACAAGGCAAACAAGAGCAGGGCATGGGAGAGGAGCCTGTGATTACGACAGTGGCTGGAGGCTATGTACAGGGACATTAGAGCTTTAATTGTGCTTGTTTAGAATAGAAGAGATGACATTTAAACACTAAAATGATATGGTAATGGATTCTAGTGTGTATAAATTGGACTGGGTTATATCTTAAAGGTGCATTGTGTAACTTTTCTGCATGGTGGAGTGTCCATCACCTACTTGTTCCTATGGATACGTCATTGCTTTGCCTGGAATGTTCCACAGTGTGACATTAAACAGCTCTACTTTACATTTATTCAATTACAGTGGTTTTATAGCTCATAAATACTTATAAAAAACAGGCATTCTCACTGTGAACAGGGTCCGGTTTGGACTTCATGAAGAGAGAAAGGTTTAATGCCATACTGTGAAACATTCCAGGCACCTTTAATGCATCGATTTTCCAGTGTGCCTTGCTCTGCTGCTATAGACTGTACAAAGAAATGAGGGAGTAACATTACACATGGCGTCTGGTTGCATCCATCCATCCATTTTCTTCCGCTTATCCGGGGCCGGGTCGCGGGGGCAACAGTCCCGAGGGAGGCGTCCATCTGGAACAGATGCCCGATCCACCTCAGCTGCTCCTCTCGACGTGGAGGAGCGGCATCTCTACTTCGAGCTCCTCCCGTATGACTGAGCTCCTCACCCTATCTCTAAGGGAGCGCCCAGCCACTCTGTGGAGGAAACTCATTTCGGCCACTTGTGACCGCGATCTTGTCCTTTCGGTCATGACCCAAAGCTCATGACCATAGGTGAGGGGAGGAACGTAGACTGACGGTAAATCAAGAGCTTTGCCTTTCGGCTCAGCTCCCTCTTCACCACAACGGTCCGATACAGCGACCACATCACTGCCGACGCTGCACCGATCCACCTGTCAATCTCACGCTCCATCCTCCCGTTACTTGTGAACAAGACCCTGAGATACTTGAACACCTCCACTTGAGGCACTCCACTCATTGCCTCAAGTGGAGGAGTTGCAACCAAATGAAGCTAATCGAGGCCAGGAGTTATAGCAGCTAATCTGGAGCCAAGTTCCATATTTGGATCTGGGTGAGCAACCAAAGAACCATTCAGGAGGTTGTTAAAGGTACTCACCCACTTCCTGCACGCTTAGTAACAATGCTTGATGGCTGTCAGTCAAACCTGGTGTTAACACTAGGGAAAAAGGCACCTGTTTGGTCTATATTTATTGTTCTTTTATTGATTTACAGACAAAATGGTGAAATAAAAACCCAAGGATCATGTAGAATGGATTAATACAAATATTTTAAGGCTGGAATGAGGAGTCTGCAGCAGTTACGGAGGGGCCACCATTTTCTCCATAGACATAAACTGGAATCAGACCTTGAAGGAACCACTTCAGTTTAACCTATAGTTTTGCCTAGAATAGTATTGGCATATAACATATCTTATCCCTATGGAGATAAGCAGCCTATGTTACAAGTCCGATCTGTGGAGAGGCATTAGGCGAGACCACTCACAGTAAAGCCGCCACACACTACAGGATTTTTGGTCTTAAACGATTTTTAAATGTGCGACAAAAAGCGAACGCCACAGACACGAGGAGAATCTTATGAGACTTTAAATCTCCGATCGCAAAGACTCCAGCGGGATATGTCTACGGACCACAGGGTATACTTCACATCTCCTGTTTCCTGTCTACAGTAAAACCACTCGCTCTGAGACTCTTAAGTGTTCAAAGATCAGAGCTCTGCACTTCTAGACACAAGTCAAAACTGTGTTATTATTATTTGTGAAATGTGGTGCAAAACTTCAGATACATGATTTTTAAAGCATTAAAGTTTGGCGATAAAGTCCACAGGAAGTAGAGTCACTGTCACTAATCTGCAGCTTCACCTCGATCCGTCGCTGTGTGGATGTAACAAACACACGTGAGGAACGACTCTGGACTTTTTACTTTTAAAGAGCGCAGAAAACTGGATTCACAGAGCGGGTTTGTGGACTGGGGTCATTATTTGCTGAGGACAAGTTCTATGGATAATGTGGATGAGATGCTGCACTTTAAATTTACCACTTTACGAGAGGTGACGAATAAAGTAGCCGCATTATTTTCACTATATCCCGAGTTTGTATGTTGCGTCTCTGTGTCCGTCACGCCGTCGGCCCCTGACGCTCTGTTTTATCGGCTTTTACTGTAGCTTTGCTGATGTTTGGTGGTTACGATCTGACACTGATACCACACACGAGCGCAGCGGCTTCAAAATCGCACACATAGACAAAAAGTTGGGTCACGCCTCCCCAAATCACAAATTGCAGCCAAAATCGGGCAAATTCTCCTGTAGTGCATGGCGGCTTTAAGAATGCACGTTTCAGAATGTAGTTTATGTAGCAATGGAAACATCTGTAACTGAATAAATGCAAGATCCACAAGTTTAATGCCATACTTAAAGCCAAAGACGTTGTTGCAATCTAAAATTAGTTTAATTTATTCAGTATGCTCGAGTTGTGCTTTGTTGGCCTTTCTGAAGAAGCAAAAAAAAAAAAAAAAAAAAAATCAAAAAGACAAAACGGAAGTATAATAAATAAACATGACCCATATTCTGTGCCTCACCACTGGTCATCCATTGTGTTAAAACCACATGATGCCCAGATAGATTTATCAATTTTCCAGATTTGCAAAGTGCGCCCAGGTCTCCCCACGAGACCCCTGCCCGGGAATACACTCCCAGACAATACCTGGATAATGAATTGTCAAAAAGCAGCCGGAGAATTCACCAGAGATCCAGCCATTTCTAATCCAGTGTCTTCTGGGTTTGACCAAAGCACCTCCACACCACAAAGACGTATTCATCCGCTGGTTTAAGCCTATTATTCCATTGTTTCTCCGCACTGTCCCACTTCCTGGACATCGGGCAGGGCTTTCCCGTGTCTCCTGGGCAGTTCTGAAAGAAATCCCGGGTACTTTTGGGGCTATGGGAGCGCGCACAGAGACGGAGATAACACCAATGAACAATGAGATGAGAAACCCTCCAGGAGCTCCATCTTCAGACTCCCTCCGCCAGAAAAGACAGGAGAGGAAAGAGGGGAGGAGAGGAGAGAAAGAAGAGGAGAGAGGGGAGGGAAGACGAAAGGAAAGAGGAGCTGACATCTTCAGACTACCTCCACCAAACAGGTGGAGGAGAGGGGAAGAGGGAGGAGAGGGAAGAAGAGAGGGGACAAGAGAGGAGATGGGCGAGGGGAGAAGAGAGAGGGGAATGGGAAAGAGAGAGGAAAGGAAAGAGGAGACAAGAGAAGAGGGGGGAATGTGGAGGAGAGGAGAGGAAAGAGGAAAAGAGATGAAAGAGGAGAGGAGAGAGAAGAGAGGGGAGAAGAGGAGAGGAGATGGGAATGGGGAGGAGAGGGGAGAGGAAGGGAGAGGGTAGGAGAGAGGACAAGAGAAGGAAAAGGAGAGGAGAGAGGGAGATTAGAGAGGAGAGGAGAGAGGAGAGGAGAGGGAAGAGGGAGAGGAGAGGGGAGGGGACAGAAGAGAAGAGGAGACAGAGTAGAGGAGAGAGGGAAGAGGAGAGGAGAGAGAAGAGGGGAGAGGAGAAGAGAAGACAGGAGAGGAGAGGAAAAGAGGAGATGGAGCAGAGAGGTAAGAAGAGGAGAGAAAAGAGAAGAAGAGAGTAAGGGAGAGAAAAGAGGGGAGAGGAGAAGACAGATGAGAGGAGAGAGAAGAGGGGAGAGGAGAAGAGAAGACAGGAGAGGAGAGGAAAGAGGAGATGGAGCAGAGAGGAGAGAAAAGAGGAGAAGAGAGAGAAGGGGAGAGGAGAGAAAAGAAGAGAAGGGAGACGAGAAGACAGAGTAGAGAAGAGGAAAGAGGAAATGGAGCAGATAGGGAAGAAGAGAGGAGAGAAAAGAAGAGAGAGGAGGAAAAGAAGAGAGGAGAGGGGAGAGGAGAGGAGAAGACGGAGTAGAAAAGAGGAAAGAGGAGAAGGAACAGAGAGGGAAGAGGAGAGGAGAGGAGAGGAGAGAAAAGAGGAGATGGGAGGGGAGAGGGGCCTGCCAAGCCAAATTCTCCTGTACTATCACCCGGGGAATATTGTATTTTTATCCTCGTATATTGTCTGACACAATTCGTCTTTTCATGTGCCGAACCAAAGACGCCAAAGCTCAAAGGGAGAGTTTGAGCTGTGATGTGTTTTGACGTTACCACCTGCTAATATCTGCCAACGCCAACGTGAAATAATTGAAAGAAAGAAAGAATTAGACAAAACAATGTGATCTCATTTAGGTGTTGTTTAATGACACGAACACTTTTGGCACCAAAGAACAACGTTTAACAGGTCCTTTTTTTTACACTGAATTGACTTTATGAGCATTTAACTGTTCTATAATGTCCCTTTTTCAAATACATTACTAAAGAACGTGAACGTATACATTACTATACGAGGTTCAGGGGTTCATTTCCGGGTTTTTCTGTGTGGAGTTTGCATGTTCTGCCTGTGTCTGGGTGGTCAAATCCAGCTAAGGTAGACCTGAAATGCAAACGACCAATATCTTTCCGGGAACAATTACGTGTAGCTTAATCTTAAAGGTGCACTGAGTAACTCTTCTGGTCTATCACCTGCTTGTCTCCATGGAGATGTTATGTCTTTGCCGGAAATGTCACACAGTATAGCATTAAATATCAATATAGCATTTATTTCAGTACGGGTCTTTTAGTAGAAAAAAAAACAAAACGAAAAACTATCCATCCATCCATTTTCTTCTGCTTATCCAGGGCCGGGTCGCGGGGGCAGCAGTCTAAGCAGGGACTCCCAGACCTCCTTCACCCCGGACACTTCCTCCAGCTCCTCCGGGGGGACCCCAAGAACGAAAAACATGCATTCTTAGTGTTACTGTAGTAGAGAATTTCAGCCCAAAGCAAGAGCATTTTCATAGATACAAACAAGTGGAACCTCTACCAGTAAAGTTACGCAGTGCAGCTTTAACTTTTTGCCAAATATGTCTCTTAAGATGGGTCCCTGGGCGCTGTACGACATTAGTTCACTGCACAGGTTGGCCCAGAAGAACTGAAGGATGGGTCAAATGCAGAGAATACATTTCCATCACAAGGAATTAATAAAGTACACCTTAACCTTAAAGCTACCACCTGCAAGATTTGTTATTTTATTTTATTTTTTTAACTAGTAGATGGCAGATGTGAAACCTGTTCCCGTGTTCCACCTGATCTGTGGAGAGGCGACCCCGCTCAGTCAGAACGCCTGTTTTTTTAGGCATTTTTGAGCTATAAAACCACCTGTGATTGAATAAATATAAGGTAGATCTGTTTGTCATACTGTGGAACATTCCAGGCTGAGAAATGGCATATCCATAGAAACAAGCAGGTGACAGACCCACAACCAAAAACTTACTTATTTACTAAAAACTTTTCCAACCAGTTTATAAAAAAATAACAAAAATACAGAAAAAAATATAAAACGTGAAATGTATAGCTAAATAAGAATAAATAGCAAAAAATAAATAAATGATTATTATTAATAATAATAATAATAATAATAATAATAATCATAATAATAATAGTAATACAATAATAATAATCATAATAATAATATAAAAAGTATTAGTCTCCACCCCATCTGATAATGCACTATATGAACTTTAGACCATGACAAATTCTGCTTAGTCTCGCTGTGTCTGTAAAATAGTCCATCCAAACCTCCTGTTTAATGAAAATAACACAATAAATAACTGCAACTGAGCAAATATGCAAAATAACACTGACTTTCCCCAACTGCTACTTATCGTTTACCCATCTCCTTCACTGCATTAGCATCAACCACACCCACAACTAACCACTAACCGCCACCTCAGCGAATATTCGTGCTTATTTGCTGTTTATAAAATGTATCCTTGATTATTTGTTTGTTTATAAAAATGAATTTGCATGCGAGTGTGCACATGATGGCGCGGTGAAACCTTCGGGGGGCAGCCTTCTCTTCTCTGCCGAGCCCCGGACCTGTATTAGCATTCATTCTCATTCAAATTGGACCATGCAAGCTCATAAACATAGCATTAGATTATGGTAATGAGGGGTCTGCATCCTGAGTCGTTTAATTCCTTTTGGGAGACGTTTAATTTAAACAAATAAATAAAGATTGCGGAGGCCTCAGGTGTTGACGAAGGCTATTGTTTAAATGTATCAAGGCAAACCGAATCATGATCTGCTCATTTGACGAGGTCCGTGCAATCAGGAAGCATGGAGCACTTCATTACGGCGCTAATAGGCTTTTAAATGTGTGCGGCGCCGGGCGGCTTTAAAGACGGCCGCGCGGGGAATTGGCTGCTTGTCATTCACCGTGAGGGTTTTGGTGCGATGCCCAAAAGCTGTCAGGCGTTAGCAGCACGTTGCTGAAGTCGAACGCTAACGACAAACAAAGGACGGTGACACGGTGACCTTCAGACTGCGACTGGAAGAGCAGTGTCAGTCAATTTGTTAGCTAGAGCTTCTGGTCGTTTTTTTAAGAAAGAAAAATAAGGATGACAAAATTAAATTATTTCAAAATTCAAAGGCGGACATTTTTAAGATGGATACTGACTTTTGAGTTCTTCTATTTCAAATGATTATCTCCATATAATGCCTAAATATATATATTTTTTCCCCAATTTCCGATTTTCTGGCATTTTCGTAGCCAAACATTTGCAACTCAAACAAGAAATAAAAAATAAATAAATATAAATTAAAAATAAAATAAAATAAAATAAAAAATAAATGTTAATTGTGTGATTTTTTTTTTTTTTTTTTTCCTCATGTTGGACGTTTTTATTCCACTGATACACGTAGAAAAAACATCTTTACTGTGAGCGGGCTTGCATCTCCACAAACTTGACTCTTATTTGAGCTAGAAGAAGGCCTTACATTTCCACCAGAAATCACCGCAGTCATTCTCTCCACCATTACAAACTGCCTGTCTGAAATTAAAACCTGGATGAACCACAACTTCCTCAAACTTAAGCAATAAAACAGAACTGCTCATCACCGGACCCAAAGCTCTCCTCCCCCCTGATCAGAACATCTTCCTCTTCATCGATGGCCACACTGTTACCCCCTCTCTGTCTGTACACAGTCTCGGTATTATCACGGACCCTCATTCAGAGGCCACATCAGCCACATCACCAAAACATCTTTTTCCATCCCCGCAACATCGCCCGACTCCAGGCAGAAATCCTTATTCACGCCTTTATCTCCTCCAGACTCGACTACTGCAGTAGCCTTCTGTACAATCTCCCCTCCACCCTCTAGAACTCCGCCGCCCGCCTCCTCACCCACACCTGCTCCAGATCACCACATCACTCCAGTCCTCAAGCAACTCCACCGGCTCCCCGTACAACACCGCGTTCAATACAAGGTCCTCCTCATCACCTACAAGTCCCTCCATAACCTGACCCCGCCCCATCTCACCGACCTTCTCCATCTGTACTGTCACACCCGCCGCCTCAGATCAGCTGACACCAACCTCCTCGCTCCCCTCACCAGGACAAAGAACCTCCTCACTCCCCTTATCAGGACAAAGAACCTCCTCACTCCCCTCATCAGGACAAAGCACCTCCTCGCTCCCCTCACCAGGACAAAGAACCTCCTCACTCCCCTCATCAGGACAAAGCACCTCCTTGCTCCCCTCACCAGAACAAAGAACCTCCTCGCTCCCCTCATCAGGACAAAGAACCTCCTCACTCCCCATACCAGGACAAAGACCCTCTTCACTCCCCTCACCAGAACAAAGAACCTCCTCACTCCCCTCACCAGAACAAAGAACCTCCTCGCTCCCCTCATCAGGATAAAGAACCTCCTCGCTCCCCTCATCAGGACAAAGAACCTCCTCACTCCCCTCATCAGGCTACAGAACCTCCTCGCTCCCCTCATCAGGACAAAGAACCTCCTCACTCCCCTCACCAGGACAAAGAACCTCCTCACACCCCTCATTAGGACAAAGAGCCTCCTCGCTCCCCTCATCAGGACAAAGAACCTCCTCACTCCCCTCATCAGGACAAAGCACCGGACCTTGGGGGACCGGTGCTTTGTCCTGGAACTCTCTCCCAAAATTCATCAAGAACTCGGACTCACTGCGGTACTTCAAATCACGACTAAAAACTCACCTGTTCAGTCTGGTATTCCTCATGATTCCCCCCGTTTCCTACAGTGTTACTGTTGTTTGTTAAGCGTCTTTGGGTGTCCAAAAAAGCGCTATACAAGTCTGACATATTATTATAATAATTATTATTATTATTATTTGGTTATTTTGTTCCATGGAAATGTTGTTTCTTTGGTTATGAAATTCCACAATGTGTTATCAAAACTAATTTGGAGAATGTGTTCTGAATGTGAGAACGTGCCACATTCAGAAAGTTACATGATGTCGCTTTAAGGTGGCTAGTAACTTTTGAGTTCTTACATTTTGAAAAATTATCTCCATAAAATGTTAACATGATGAAACTGTGATTGTGAAGTTGTTTTAATTAGAATTATATTTTTTATGTTTATTTTTCTACGTTGCCCAAATCCAGACCGAGATCCTGGCTTATTTCACACCTGACATCTTTTTTGGTATTTATTTAGAATTTATTATTACCATTTATATATATTTTTTATTGTTTGTTATTATATTATATTGTGATGTGTGAGCTATTGTGTCCAAATAATTTCCAGTAAAGTTTGTCTAAGTCTAATTTTATATAAGATCTGAAGGAGGTTCTGAAGTGCTGAAGTACTAAAGTGTTGAGTTGTATAAAAAAGTAGACATATGAGAGGGCTTGCATCTCCTCATTTTACCTCTTGCTTAAACGTTGTCTATGGAGAATGGATTGTTTAAACTTTCAATTTCCACATAACTCAAACTTTAACTTGAAAGTTACATGGCTTTGCTTTAAAACCAACCTGACTGCGTCTCAAAAACGGGCCTATTTCCATACTACGCCGCAAACACACACAAAGAACGAAAAATACAAACCGCTATTGTTTAAACTTGAGAGGGCTTGTCAGTTTGGCTGCTCTCAGACTCTGCAGAGTGGAGTGAAGGAGGAAGAGGAGGAGGAGGAGGAGCGCAGGATTGGGTTTGACAGTTTAAGAGTTGTGAGAAAAACGCGTGTCTTTAAACAAAAGCTTTGGCGTCTGGAGCTGCTTCGTCTCCTCTCCTCTGTCTCTGCTCTCACTCGTGTCAACTCAAACTATGACAAAACAAAACCAGCGGGACTTCATAAATACTACACCAACCCGGCCTCGTACCAGACCTGTCAATCATGTAAATACAGGGCTCTCAGGCTGCGGCGAAGGTGTGGCGTACCAAGGGTTACTTTTACGGTTCTTAAGAGCGTTTTGAAGTTTAAGTCCAGACGAGGTTGCTGTGAGTTCTAGACTTCGATGGTGTTATAATTTCAGATTTAAGGCAAGGGCTTGTATAACTCTAACTTGCCTTTTTATTCTTATGTCTTAAAGTCCTTTTAACTGACAGCGATCACTGGCGCCGCTTTCTGAAGCTATAGTCAAAATAAATAAACTTGTACAGCATGGTTTCTTGTGGTGAAGGCGTGGGGTCATTTATATAATGTTTTCAAGTTCAGAATAAACTTTGTTGTGAGCTAGACTCTAGTTCCAGCTCCAGTTTAAAAAGTTCTGTGTAGAAATCTGAAGATCACTGGAGCTGCTTTAGACCAGATCCAACAACGACAACAAGAGCTGAACTGTAGGGATATTGTGAATATGCAACTTTTTCCTTTTTAAAAGCCTTGAAAAAATATTGAAAAAGCCATTGCTACTGTTATAATATGAAGAATTAAGAGTCAAAAGTGCTCAATAACAGTTATTTCTCCATGTAGTCTGCACTAACAACACCAAAGAATCATGTCCTGTTTTACATAACACATAAAACATTAAAGCCATTATGATTTATATATATTTAGGAAAAGTCATCAAATTTCAGGATAAAAGAATGACGCTTAAGGTATTTTTACAACTGCTGAATGTCAAAATGGGTCAAATTTGTAAGGGTTAAGCAAAGAGACTTGTAGTTCGATACATTGTGAGGACCTCAGAGGTACTCCTGTATATTCTGCACGGTCCAGTTTTATTTCTGACCGCTACTGATCCACACCAACGGTCGTCTTGGCATTTATTTATTTCAATGAGGAATAAGAGACAAGTATTACCACAAATATGATATAAAGTAGACTGACTTCAGTGTTCAATCTTCAACTGTTCAGTGTTCATGTGCACCAACAAGTCAACAATGCAGCCTTTCTCTGGCTTTCAGGCTCTGTTCACATTTGGAAACATGCGGATCGTGACTTCCGGTGTAGTTCCCGACATTGGGCATGTGATAAAACCGTGGATTCAGCAGCAGCTTCTTCACAACCTGCCAAAGCTTTACATGGGGGACGGGACGCTAATCGTGTCCTCGATGTCACCTACAGGCAACTGGTTGGAACTGTTGATCTGCCGAACATAACGGAAAGCTGCAATGATATCTTTTTTTTATTAAGTTAGACAAATTATAATACACAAATTCATAGGCAATTTATAAAAGGAAAAAGAAAGAATACAATGACATCTAAGTGAAGAAAACCGGGCCATTTTCTCAGTTTTCCCAGATTTTGTCAGTTACTATCACCGACAGAGCCCAAAGGAAGTCTTCATCCAAATGTTTCCAAATGTCTTCCAGTTTTGTGACACAAGTGTGAATAGAGCCCTTTGTTTTCAATATAAAATTTATTTCAAACAATCAGTCAAAATGAATGAATCTTATTTGCTGTTGAGACTGGCCACAAAATCACACAACAGAAAAAGGGCCACAGATGGAGGCGCCTGCGGTAACTTTCCTGAATAAGATTAACTCACTTTGTACAAGTTATCCTTGACATTGCCAGTATTAACTGTATTAATATGAACGTGTTCGCTTCAGATTTGAGTTGTAATAAAATTTGACGACTGAATTGCCTGAAGAGGGCGCTAGGACTGCATCTACTGGAGCATTGAAAAGTGAAGGCGTTTGTGTGAAGCTTGATGTTCAGAATACATGTGCTGGATTGGTTTAAGAAGGCTTAGTAATCAAAATGGTTCCACTGACTTCCTATGCTCAGATGCCCTCCCTGTGTGTCAGATGCCCTCCCTCCCTGTGTGTCTGCAAAATAATAATGTCTCCCTTAAACTCTGCAGTAATTATGAGACTGAATCTGTTGATCTGCTAATTTCCATTGAATCGTGCAGTTGACGCGCCGCATCCCGAAAGTCACATGGTGTCGCTTTAAGACGGCGAGTAACTTAACTTTGAGTTCTTATATTTTGAAAAAGTTATCTCCATAAAATGTTAACATTCCAAATGTAGCCAAAAAATGATGAAACTGTAATTGCGAAGTTGTTTTAATTTGAGTTGTATTTGTATGTTTATTTTTCTGAATAGGGCCATAATATCGACATTGTTCTAAAGGATAATGATCGATTTATTAGACGTTATGCTAGTCATTCGGCTGGATAAATTAGATAAAGATCCTGTTTATACTTACTTTATCTTGATGCTTCGCAGCTGATATCATCTACATTCCCTGGGAGTATGATGCTAACTGTAGGCACTGCTCTATCTGAGGCTTGTTAGGCCTAAATCCAGAATGAGATCCTGGTTTCTATGAGAACTGGAGGAGGTTCTGAAGTGCAGAAACTCCTGTGTTGTGTAGGATAAAACATAGACAAATGAACAGGCTTGAAACATGTAAAAAGTTGGCTTTACAAAGTAAAGTTCACAGTTCTTTTCGATGACATACACACACGTTTTTTTCCTGTAGTCGATCAGAACGAGCCTTCTGGAGAGTGCAGACACGGAGCCGGAGACAGGCCTCTGCTGCTTTAAATAACTGAAAGACACTGGCGCTTTGCTATTCCAGGCATCACGCGCCTCAGACAGATTGTTTAATTATTCTAACGAATCTAATTATAAGAGATAGATAAGGACTGGGTAAACAGGACGCATACACTGCAAGGCCATGTGGCGCACGCATTTGCACAACCAGACCCTATATCTGGAGGAAAGTTACAGGAAAAACAGAGCAATTTAAAGACTTTTGATACTTTGCAGCTAATGTCATCAACATTCTCTAGGGGAGGGGGTGAAGTGAATTAGAGGCACTGCTCTGTCTGAACTTTTGTTACTGTCTGTCAAATTAGACTTAATCTGAGCTTTATTTGAACACAATCTGGACAGAAAGAACTGACTTAGCTGGAGTCAAATCTTTCAGAAAACATCACAGTCACAAGCTCATCTACAAACTTCTTTTAGTTCAGTCCTGATTCAGTCCTGGTATAGTCCTGGTATAGTTCTGGGTTAGACCTGATTCAGTCCTGGTTTATTTCTGGCCGAGTCCTCTTATAGTCCTGTTATAGTTTTGGTACAGTCCTGGTTTAGACCTGATTCAGTCCTGGTTTAGTCCTTGGCTCGGTCCTGGTTTAGTCCTTGTCTAGTCCTGACGTAGTCCTTGGTCTACTCCTGACCTAGTCCTGGTTTAGTCCTGGTTTTCTGGTATAGTCCTGGTTTCATTACAGGTCTAGTCCTGTTATAGATCTGTTATAGTTCTCGTAGAGTCCCAGTTTTGACCTGATTCAGTCCTGGTCTAGTCCTGGTTTAGTTCTGGTGTAGTACTGTTATAGTCCTGTTATAGTTCTGGTATAGTCCCAGTTTAGACCTGATTCAGTCCTGGTTTAGTCCTGGTCTAGTACTGTTAAAGTCCTGTTATAGTTCTGGTATTGTCCAAGTTACGACCTGATTCAGTCCTGGTTTAGTCCTGGTCAGGTCCTGTTAGACAGTAGTCCTGTATAGTTCTGGTATAGTCCTGGTTTAGACCTGATTCAGACATGGTTCAGTCCTGGTGTAGTCCTGGTATAATCCTGGTTTAGTCCTGGTCGAGTCCTGTTATTGTCCTGTAATATTTCTGATATAGTCCCAGTTTAGTCCTGGTTTAGTTCTTGGTTCAGTTCTGGTTCAGTCCTGGTTTTCCTAGTATAGTCCTGGTTCAGTTCTGATCTAGTCCTGGTTTAATTTGAATGTGGTGTATGTTAAAATTGCTGGTCCAGGCGAGACGAGAAGTCTCAGAATGTCAAATGTATTTATAATTCTTTTTCAGAAAACTGTGCAAAATTAGATGCAAATTCAGTGTCAGTAAAGCAGCGTTTTAATCAGCCTGACATTATGTCCGTGTGTACATCGACCGGGGAAGAAACGACCGAGCTGCACAGACATATGCGCCATTCAATGATAGAAATAATGCAGAGAATGAAAGGAGGCCATTTGCATCCACACACACACACATATACATACACATATACACATTCACATATACATACATATCTACTGGGGCTTTTCATTTCAGAGGCCACCGCAATGGAGGGAATCACCAAACAGCATTCAGTCCACTTCATGAGGCAGGCCCGAGCTTCAGAGAGAGACCGGCTAAGAAAGTGTAATGAATAATATTGGATAAACTGGATACTATGCTAATAAAAGTCCTATATTTCCGCAAAATTGACTTCTATGAGCTTTAAGTCATGTTCTAATGCTGTTACCTCCTCAAAAACAGACCTGGAGTTGTGTTTTGTTTCATTTGTTTTACCTGGTTTACTAGTCTGTGTACATCTCCGAAGCTCAAATCGCTCTGTTCCACCTTGTGATGTCATGAAGCGGTAGTTTTCAAGTTAACAGCTACTTTTACTTTTAGTTCAGTCGAGATCGGCAATTCCAGGGCTGAAATGATCCAAATGATTCTAGTGAAGGTGCAGGGACGGATTGGCAATCTGTGCCTTCTGGAAAAGTACAGAACGGCCGACCGGTCTATGGCCGTTGGTCGACCGGCCCCGTTCAATAACCAAAATGTAGAGTCTAACACCAAACAGCCAGAGGGCGCTAATACGATTATTTGTTTTAACTTTTAAAAGCCAACAAAAAAGAATCAAAATGGCAAGCATGAAGCGCAAGGAGAAAGGTCAGTTAGTGGGCCTATTTGGGGGAAAAAAAAAAGTCCAGGGCCGTTTTTTGGTGCCAGTCCGTCCCTGTGAAGGTGTGCGGAGTTTAAAAACAGCAGATTGCTTCCTGTATTACAACATGACATCACAAGGTGGAACTGAGCATTTTGTGTTTTCAGTTTGAGAGAAGAATTCAGCCTAAATATGCAGAGTTTGTGTATTAAACGCGTGAATGAATCCAGATCTGTTTGTGATGAGGAAACAACATTATAACATTGATCAGAAAATAGCGTAACATGGGCCCTTTAAATCCACTATACCTGATTTTTACTGTGTTAAAAACGTGACTAGTTCATTTTAAACTGCAGTGGTCCAAACAACTAGCTAACAACACACTTCCTGATTATCGGACAATAAAACGCTTCATATTTAGCTGCAGACAGAACACAGCGGACTTATTTTGACCTCAAGAGCTGCTTATACGATATATCTGCACTGTGGCAAGACACTTTTTGCTCAAATACACAGGAAAAAAAGTTATTAGACATAACAAGAGGTTGTGGGTTGTATTGCCTCATTAATAAATATTTCCCAGCAGCCTCACTGTTGGCATCACTACTTCCATCCAGTTTGATCTGTTTTTGCCAAATTGTACTAAAATAAATACATATTTAAAGCTGCACTGTGTAACTTTTTTTTTTTTTTACTGGGGGTCCATTACCTTCTTGTTTCTATGGATACGTCATTGCTCTGCCTGGAATGTTCCACAGTATGACATTAAACAGCTCTACTTTACATTTAGTCAATTACAGGTGGTTTTAGAGCTCAAAAATATCTAGAAAAACAAAGTTCTGACTGTGAGCGGGGTCGCCTCTTCACAGATCTGACCTGTAATAACATCACCATGGAGAAAAGCATTTGACGGACCCTCCGCTGGAAAAGTTACGCAATGCAGCTTTAAAGACCAGGCAGTGAACACGGATATAGAATAAACCATATACGCACAATAAAATACATTTTAAAAAATACACAATGCAAAAAGATAATAATAGCAATAATAATAATAATAATAATAATAATAATAATAATAATAATAATAATAAAATCATTGTCACAAATAATTGTTGTAACAATTAAAATGGATACGTGAGCGGAGGAGACTTCTGTGTTTAGAAAGAGAGATATTTGTGCTTAATGCTCAATGTTGAGGCATAAAAAATATTAAAAACACGCCACAAACTTTACACGTTATTTTTCTCTCCTCTTTGCCCTTTCTCTCCTCTCTCTTCTTTACTCCCTTCCCCATTCTCTCTATCCTCTTTTCTCCCCCACTTTCTCATCTTTCCCTCTCTCTATTGCCCTTTTCTCCTCCTTCTCCTCTCCTCTCCCCTTCCCTCTGCCTTCTCTTCCCTCCCTCCTCCTCCTCCTCCCTCTCTTCTGTGTCACCGGGCCAGTGATCGGCAGGTGTGCCCCGGTCCTGCCAGGTGCAAATCTGCTCCCGATTTGTTGTGCTCATAAAGCCGATGCCAGAGTTGACTTTCGGGAGGGCATTAAATCGGCTATAACACAATTACTCCAGTGTTAATCCAGTAATGCCCCTGCTGCCTCCGACAGGGGCTTCTGTCTGACAACTTTATAATATCTGAATATAAAAGTGAGTTCTGAGAGGCGGTTTCATACGATTAGAGGACACAAGAACACTGGAAATACACAAGCCTCACTGAAAATACACAAGCCTCACTGAAAATACACATTATATTTGAAGGAGGGAAGGCTTGTGTCGAATCGGTGATGTTTGGCTGTAGTTTATTTTTAAAGGTGACACGAGTAAAATTTGTTTTTTAAGAGTTTTTAAACATGTTACGTTGGTTTCTCCTTCAACATCTGACCTCCCTGAGCTGCACTTTGAGATATTCACGCTTTTTGGATGCTGGATTTACACTGACTGTAAGTGTGGTGCAGCGGTCAGAGGTCACCGTGGTATTGCACAGAGGTCAGTGTGGCAGGGCGTAGAGGTCAGAAGTCAGTGTGGCAGGGCACAGAGGTCAGTGTGGCAGGGCACAGAGGTCAGTGTGGCAGGGCGTAGAGGTCAGAGGTCAGTGTGGCAGGGCGTAGAGGTCAGAGGTCAGTGTGGCAGGCCTAGAGGTCAGAGGTCAATGTGGCAGGGCGTAGAGGTCAGAGGTCAGTGTGGCTGGTCGTAGAGGTCAGAGGTCAGTGTGGCAGGGCACAGAGGCCAGAGGTCAGTGTGGCAGGGCACAGAGGTCAGTGTGGCTGAGCGTAGAGGTCAGAGGTCAGTGTGGCTGGGCGTAGAGGTCAGAGGTCAGTGTGGCTGGGCCCAGAGGTCAGTGTGGTTGGTCATAGAGGTCAGAGGTCAGTGTGGCTGGGCGTAGAGGTCAGAGGTCAGTGTGGCAGGGCGTAGAGGTCAGAGGTCAGTGTGGCAGGCCTAGAGGTCAGAGGTCAGTGTGGCAGGGCGTAGAGGTCAGAGGTCAGTGTGGCTGGTCGTAGAGGTCAGAGGTCAGTGTGGCAGGGCGTAGAGGCCAGAGGTCAGTGTGGCAGGGCACAGAGGTCAGTGTGGCTGAGCGTAGAGGTCAGAGGTCAGTGTGGCTGGGCGTAGAGGTCAGAGGTCAGTGTGGCTGGGCCCAGAGGTCAGTGTGGTTGGTCATAGAGGTCAGAGGTCAGTGTGGCTGGGCGTAGAGGTCAGAGGTCAGTGTGGCTGGGCCCAGAGGTCAGTGTGGCTGGGCGTAGAGGTCAGAGGTCAGTCTGGCAGGGTGCAGAGGTCAGTGCGGCAGGACGTGAATATGCCTGTATTGTCCTGCATTCGCTTCGTACATTTCTATTTTCACCTACCTTTAAATTTTATTTTATGTGTTTCCAAGGAAAAAAAAAACACTTCTCTAAAATCAGTGTTTCATGTGATTTATCCTTAACTCGGTTTTAACTCGGACGGACCGTGTCTTTCTCTGATTGGCTAATTCATGCATCAAAAGTTGCCAGGCAAAAGAGGTCAAATAAAGTACCACCATTTTCAAACCAAAATCCCCAATTCTTGAGTCTTTTTTCCGACTGCCCCCCTCAAACCTGATCAGCTCAAACTAACACTGACCAAAGTCTGTATGAAACTCTGCTGACTTCACCATTTGAAACTCTTGCATTGCCAATTAGCCTCCTAAAACGCGGCTATAGCGTTGTTAGCCCTGCTGTGTAGATCTGTGTACGGACGACTCTCTCCGTCTCTGAACAAATTCAATTGAAATCATTTTGTAAACTCTTTGAACAGTTCTTTCTTCGGCGCTCGTGTCTTGTTCTGTTCCAATCTGACTTCCTCCATATCTCCGCCAAATGACTCTGAACTTTTAACTAAGCACAAATGAAGAGCCTCCAATGGCCTTTATGTCGGAAGATCAAAGAAATGCAAATGGCCGTCATTCAGCTCATGCCAATTTATTCTGATGTGTTTTTTTTTTCTTCAAAACGCAAAGACGCTCAAACAATACGAGATCAATAAAGGACTTTTTGATCTAAACGTGGGCAGTGGCGGTAGTTAAAGCAGATGTGATGTAAGGTAGGCCAAACTAAAGAAATTACATGATAAAAGAGACGCTTTGAATTGCAGTGAGTTACAGCAACATAAAGGAGGCGCGGGGAGTCGGTAAGTTTGGGTCGTCTGCTGTTGTGTTCGTGTGCAGTGAGAAGTGAGAATGGTGGAATGGAGAAACTTCAGTGGGCTGCCTGGTAACCCTGGACCCATATTAGGAAAAATAACTTATTAACGGCAAAATAAAAACCCCAGGATCACATAGAGCGAACATACGAACACTTTAAAACCAAAATGACGAGGTTCACTGCAGCAGTTACAAAGAGAAATGTGACAATATTCCAGTGTAAAATCACTTGGAGCCAGAGTCGATGGAGACGGAAGCGCGCACATGCTCACTTCCTGTTTGGAACACGGCGTCTAGTGTTTTAGCTGTGTTCATTTATATATAAAGTCTATGGTCGCGCCTCAAGCCAGGACCAAACGTGATCGTCCAATCAGATTTGTTTATTTTATTGAAACGACGGAGCTCACTGGTCACCATCATTTACAATTTTTTTTTACATTTTTTTTTTCTTTTTCCTTTTTTTCTCATTAGTCATATTTGTTTTGATATGGATGAACCATGAGTGTCCCTGATTGGCTAATCCACCTGTCAATCACGCCCCTCTGAACCCTGGGAGATTCTCGATGTATCGTAAAGAACTGGAAAAGTGTGTTGTAAAAAACATGATCAACCCATATAAAGAAAAAAAAAAAGCATTTTAAGATAATTTGTCCCATCGGATTTTGAATTTTAAACGCAGCAAATTCCTCACTTGTTTCACTGTAAACTATAAGACTTGAGACGTGAATATTTAAAAGTTGAATATTTAAAAGTTGAATGTGCTGTTTGTATTTTGATATGGTGGACCATACTTGTCCCTGATTGGCTGATCCACCTGTCAATCACGCCCCTCTGAACTCTGAGATTTACCATGACCAGACTCACATCTTTGGAAAGAGTTGGAGAAGTGTGTATTTTGGAAACGTAAACGGAACGGTGGACCTCAGTGACAGGACTTGTGATTTTCAGACTTCTGTTGTGTGGAGCAAATTTTGGAAAAAGAAATTGGACTATTTGTGTTAAATTAAAAGTCTGTTGATTCGTGATTTTGACGATTTGAAAGACGTGTTTAAATGTTTTTGATCAGAACAAATAAAATCAATAATAAAAACATGATCAACCCATATGAAGATAAAAAAACAACAACTGTATTTTAAGATAATTTGTCCCGTCAGATTTTGCATGCAAATTCCTATAAGACTTGATTGAACTTCAAAATTGTGTAATTGAAATTCAGAATGAAAGTAATTCCAAAATTTCAGTTGGAAATCTGATGAAACAAACATTATCTTCCATATTCATTGGAGAAATTAGAATACCTGAAAGAAACCTATCCAGACACAACACACAAACTACCACTGAAAGTCCATGCAGCATTTGGGAGTTGAACCAGGGACCATCTTGCTGTGAGTCAAGAGTGCTTTTCCATTCAACCACTGCGCCGTGTATTTTGAGCTGGAAAAATAATCCATCAACAGGCGTAACAGCTGAAAAAACATCTTATTTTATCTCTGTAGCCCTTTGACCACTTTCAAAACAAGTACATAAGATCTCCATGATGAATAATTGTTGATTTGTCTAGTGTCACCAAGTCACGGCGAAATGACGAGAAACGAAACGAGAAACAGCACTGGCAGGCTTCCCGTCGGCCATAAGGGAAATGTAGCGTCCACATTAGCGCCGCAGTATGCCCTCAAAGTCCTTCCCTGTCATCGGAACATGTCAGGTACAGCGGCGCAAACAAACCAGCAGACGTATTGAGTGTGACAGCTTGTCCGGGAGCCATTTTCAAATTTATTTCCGTGACAAGTTTTGATTTCAAATACATCATGTGGCGTGGCGTGGCGGCAGCGGTAGCGGTGGAGGCGGTGTGGGCTGTGCTGTTCCGGACCTGATAGAAAACGCGCACGGACGGTGAATAGAAATAAACAGGATCAGAACGAGCTCCATGGGCATTAATCATAGTTTGGATAAAGCAGGATTTCACTGAGTGTAATCTGTCAACATGAGAAGGTAATGGAAGGATTAGAAACAGGGGCCATGCAGGTGACTTTGTAGTACTTATACAACAAAAGTACGTGACAACTGAAGTACTAGAGGAGGTACTGCATAGACCGTGCTCCTTTGCTCCATTTCAGTGCGGACTACATGAAGAAGTAACTGTTATGAAGCGTAAAATGCATATCTAAAGTATAGTTTAACTTTATAAATACCTGAAGAGTGTTTCAATTTCCTCAATTCCCACCACTGTTGCATACTTGTTGTGTCACTGAGCAAGACACTTCACACGCCTGACATGAACAAATGTATTAGTTTAATTTGAATTAAGGAAGTGAATTTTGAACTTGGAGGGTCCGTCAAATGCTTTTCTCCATGGAGATGTTCTTACTTTGTCTGGAAAGTTGCACAGTACGGCGTTAAACCTTTCTATCTTCACAGAGACCAAACCAGACCAAGTTACAGGTCAGATCTGTGGAGAGGCGACCCCGCTCACAGTCAGAATGTCTGTTTCTCTAGGTATTTTTGAGCTACGTAAACAGCTGTAATTGAATAAATGTAAAGTAGAGCTGTTTAATGTCACACTGTGGAACATTCCAAGCAGAGGAATGATGTATCCATAGAAACAAGCAGGTGAGGGACCCTCAGACAAAAAGTTATACAGTGCATCTTTAAGGGTTCTTGTTTGTCTCCATGGAGATGTTGCTTTTCCTGGACTTATGGTGTTAAACAAAAAAATAATAATAAATCATCAATCAAGTAAAACATGCTTTTTTTTTTTTTTTTTTTTTTTTTTTTTTTAATTTTGAGCTATGCCACCTCTCTTAAAATCTGACCTGTAACCTCACCTGCATTTTTCCGTGGTGATAAAAATGTTTTGATGTTTCAGAATGCACTTGGATGTGTGGAGACAGTGCAAAATTGTCCTTCTGGTGATCTTCAGTGCAGGGACCAAATACAAAAAAAAAACAAAAAAACTGAAGCACTCAAACTTTTGAACATTATTAAAAACCTTTACGGCAGATTAAGCTGAACTTTACCTACTTGTTTCCATGGAGATGTTATTGTTATGAGCTGAGAAACATACAGTATTCAATCAAAAAACATTTGTCCAGTATTTCTGATTTGCTATGGATCCTACCAGGACAAATGATGAATTTCACGAACTTTCATATTATTACCTCCGCTAAGGAGGTTATGTTTTCGCCTGAGTCTGTCTGTTTGTTTGTTTGTTTGTTTGTTTGTTTGTTTGTTAGCAAGATAACTCAAAAGGTTATGGACGGATCTTGATGAAATTTTCAGGAAATGTTCCTAATGGTAAATCCAACAGATGATTAAATGTTGGTGATGATCCAGAAGAAATCCTGGATTCTGGATCACTTTGAAAACTGAGCTGCTTGGCGGAGGTCTGCGCTCTCTGAGTGCTTTTCTAGTTTTATCTTATTTTATTTTATTTTATTTATCTTTTTTATTATTATTTATATTATTTATCTCTATATATTTTATTTTATTTATCTTATTTAATTTATTTTATTATTTTATTTTATTTATCTTATTTTCAAGTCAATGTAGTAATTATTGACAGGCCAACATAGTGTCTCACTGCACCTTTAAATTATAATCAATATAATATACACTGAACACAGCACACAGAGACGTCACATTTCCTCTTTACTGCAAGTACAAAATTAATAAAAACTGTGGCGCACTAACAGTTTGATATTATTAAGTCTGTATTACCACATGGCAGATTAAATTTCCTGTATTATAAAAAAATGACAGACTTTAAACCGTGTTATAACGCTGTTACATCCTCGAAAACAGACCTGGAGTTGTGTTTTGTTTCATTCACACGTTTAACTAACCCTTTATTATTATTCTGTTTGTATCTGCAAAGCTCAAAATGCTCCGTTCCACCTCGTGATGTCATGACGCGGTAGTTTTCACCTTTACCTTTTACCTTTAATTCAGTGGAGATTGACAATTCCAGGGCTGAAATGATCCAAATGATTCTAGTGAAGGTGTGTGGAGTTTGAAAACACAGTGGAGCACTTCCTGTATTACCGCGTGACATCACAAGGTGGAACAGAGTGTTTCAGTTTTGTTAAACATGTGTGAATGAAACAAAACACAACTGCAGACGTGTTTGTGATGAGAAAACAACATTATAACACAGAAAACAGTGTAATATCGGCCATTTAAGTTAAAATTACACTTTTTTTTCCACAATTTTGTATTAAAGATGTTTCGATACCACAGTGCAGAACTTTACTGGCAAAGCGACAAATCCGAGTGCAACTTTAAAACTGTAATCACTCAAAAAACACTGAACACAGCACAAACATACTCCTCATACAGTATTTCCTGTACTTGACCACACGTGTAGTTTGAGTAGTTTTTGTTTTTCTTCTCGCTCTGGTCTAGACCGTAGCTGGACTCGGTTATATTTGAGACGCTGTAGTAGTAGTAGAAGTCTGTATATTGCAGACGCCCTTTGACCTCTGTGGGAGATGTGTCCAGAACGGCTCCCTTTGGGTTATTGCTCAAGGTAAACAGTTTTTATTTTATTTTTTACGCTCAAGGTTAGAGCTGCAGCATTGTTCACTCTAAGATTTGTACAACTCTGTGGTTCATCTACACAAATAAAACTAAATTCTAAAATAAACACGGACAATTTAACTGGGAGACTTCATAGTAGCAGAGTGGTCAGCATTCAGTATTTTTGTGAATTTACCTTTTGGATATTTCATAGTAAAGTGCAATGTAATCAATAGGGAAATCTGGAAGTATGACATCACATTCTTGAATCTAAAAACAGCTATTTTTACTACTGTTTTATTTTATTTTTATTTTATTTTATTTTATTTTAATACTCTCAAGGTTAGAAGTGTACCATTATTCACTGTAATATTTGTACACAACAAAACTATATTCTAAAATAAACATGTGCAATTTAACTGAGAGACTTTGTAGTAACTTTGTGCATTTATATTTTAGATATTTACCTTTTTGGATATTTCATAGTAAAATACAAGGTCTGTAATCAATAGGGAAATCTGTCTCTTGATCCCATCTCAAATCTAAAAACAGACATTTTTACTTCTACTTTTTTTTTTTTTTTTACTCTCAAGGTTAGAAGTGTAGCATTGTTTACTGTAAAATTTGTATTTGTACTATATTCTAAAATAAACATGGACAATTTAACTGAGAGACTTAGAGACTTTAGTACTTTAGTAGTGAAATCTTGTTTAAGTAAATTTTATTTCACTGTAATTAATTATAAATACAGTTGGGTGAAACGCTGCATTGTGTAACTTTTCTGGTGGAGGCTCCGTCAAATGCTTTTTTTTCTCCATGGAGATGTTATTGCTTTGTCTGGAATGTTTCACAGTACGGCATTAAACCTTTCTATCTTCATGGAGACCAAACTGGACCAAGTTACAGGTCAGATCTGTGGAGAGGTGACTGCTCACAATAAGAACGCCTGTTTTTCTAGGTGTTTTTGAGCTCTAAAACCACCTGTAATTGAATAAATGTAAAGTAGAGCTGTTTAATGTCACACTGTGGAACATCTCAGTGCAGCTTTAACTATTAAAAAATGTACATTCATTAATTATCAGAACAGTTTTATTACAGCATAAAGTTTTATCTACACCATAAAGATTCAAAATAAACATACGTATAAGAACATCTTTGAGTCAGAATCAGTTAAAGGCTCTGAACCTGATTTTTACTATCTTAAAAAAAAAAAATATATATATATATATATATATATATATATATATATATATATATATATATATATATATATATATATATATATATAATTTATTTATTTTACAGTTTCTTATTGTTCACGTTTCTAATACATTCAGAGCATCCCAAGTATTCAAGTATTCGCCGTGATGAGTTTCCACAACTTTTGGAGACCTGAGTTTTGCCATCACGGTAATAACGGTAATAATAACCACTAGCATGCTAACAGAGCACTTCTTGAATCTCAGCATATAACAAAACTGACACAGACAGCACAAAGTGGTTTCATTTTGACCGCTTTTACAATATATCTGTATCTGTCCTCAAAATGGATACAGAGCTCTTTTTAACGTTAGGATAATATTGACAACTAGCATGCTAGCAGCGCACTACCTGAATCCCAAGATAATAAAACGCTTTAGACAGTACACAGCTATTAAAAGCTGCATTTACTGTATATTTGTACTGGGTAAAATGAAACTTGCTCAACTATGAAACAAAATAAAAATGGGGGCACCTATAATTTTATATTTAGGCCTAAAGTTATTTTGTTTTAAATGCCATCATATTATTTCATTTGTACTTTAAAAACCAATCCATTTAAAGTTGGAACAGATATCTCTCATTCAATCATCTTATTTTTGTCCCTTTGAGCTTTGCAGACTCCGCAGCAGACCCAGCGCTCCCCCGACAATGCTCACAATAGCCCTTCCTGCTTTCCTCCGGCTAATTCCCTCTCTGCTCTTCCACTTTCATTTAATCCCTCTGTTTTTCCTCCTCTTTTACTGTACTCCCTCCAACTCCTCCAACTCCGGATGGAACCACTGATCTCACACTTAACCATTCTCTTAACCATCAACCGTCTGTCTGCCTCTCTCCCATTGCATGCTGGGAAACCATCCATTGCCTTCTGATCTCCAAACGTGTAACAACAGATGAAAATGACTGCGATTCCCTCGTTGTATTTGTTGCCTCTCTTTTGTTAGCTCTGATAGCAACAGGAGCGGAGAGAGACGGCGCTAAGGCGGCTATAATATGCTGACTGCGAGATTAAACGCCCACGGAGTGAATTCAAATTACATACTGCAAATTTAATGTACGTTTGGTGAACAGAAGCTTTCTAGAGATCGTTATCTAAGACAGTTGTGTAAATTGTAATGGATACACGTTATCTTTGCAGGGTTTTTCTATTGTGCAATAATATTTAAAGAACCCAAAATTCTGCATTCTTATGGCTTTAAAGTGCATATTCTCTAATCATTAAGTGCATTTACAGGTGCCTGAGTATCCCGGTTATGAATCTATTCCCGGTTCTGACAGTATTCTGGATTTGGTGTTTACCTGTGCCCAGAGAAACCAGGATACTTGTATTCCTGTACATGAGGAATCAGAGTATCCTGGATAGTTGGGCTGCGTCCCATTACTCTGTCTTACCCCTTCCCCTTTATCTACGTCTTTGTCATGTCCCTCGATACCGAGCTGTGAGGACTAGGGGTACGAATGTTCCCCTAAGAAATGGTACACCACTCGATTACCGTTTGCTTCTGTTAAGCAAATTGACTTCACACTGATTTCACCTAAAAAGTGCCACGTCAAGGATTATCGGGTACCTCAACTCGACAAAAAACGAGCTTGTTTATACATGAAAGTTCGATGAAAACAATAACGTCGGCTAAACAGACATTACTACAATTAAAACCGCAACAACAGTTCAGTAAAAGTAACTTAGAACATAAGCGTCATAATTGTAAACCTGCTAAACTGTTAATTGATATTTCCAACTGATGAAAATACTTACATTTATGAGACTCCTTGGCTGGTCGATGTGACGCTCCATCCTGATCCCAACACCTGCCTGAGCTTGTAGGCCGACCCCTTCGTTTCAAGTCTGGTCGGGGAGTTTACTTCGTTTCAAGGAGTTTGTAGCCCAAGGTCGTGGCCCTAGCCCGTGATCAAAATTAGAATTGAGACGCCCCTTGCCCTCACATGAACGCACAAAACCAAGGGGTAGGGGTAAGATGAAGGGGTAAGACAGAGGAATGGGACGCAGCAGTATATTTGCTATGGTAACTGTGGCACAGATATGGCAAGGAGCTAAACATGTAGGAACTTTGCTAACTTAAGGCTTTTTAACAGGTTTCTAACAACAAAAAGAAGACGTACATTCATGGAAGAACATGAGACTGTGGAGCTCTGTCACAGCTTCAGTAAAAGTCATTTTTAACACTTGAAAAATCCTTGAAAAACACTTGAAAAATTGTTTCTGAGTGTCACAGAGTCAGTTTGGCTCAAGAGCGACACAAAGCAGCACAGAGATGAGCCTGGAGTTAAAACGTGGCTGTATTTTTGTTTATAAGTATAAAATTATTATTACTTAAAAAGTCCTGGTGAGTCGTTTTGGGAAAGTAACTGTGTCTGAAGGCCACAGTATTCTGGATAGTCTCTGTTTTCCCAATTTGGCTATTTTTTTAGGTTTAAAATGTTACTTCCTGGTAGAAAATCGTCACACTAGGGAATTCTGTAACTGTTACCTAGCGACACACCTGTAATGTACACAGAAATAATGAAATAATGTTTATAGTCTCAGACAAAATGTGTTTCTTGTGTGTAAATTGTGTCTAACTTTTGGACAGAATTCTCCATAGTGTGATGTTTTCAGTACATTTAGAACTCTCCACTTCCTGTAACTTTCAGCTTTTTTTTTCAACTTTTCTTCACAAATTGCTTCTTGATTGGTGTAAAACTATAATTTATATTTACAACAGATATTATCCCACCAAGTCAGAATTAGAGAAAAAATTATAGTTTTACACAAATGAAGAAGCAGTTTGTGAGAAAAAGTTGGAAATGTTGAAAATTATAGTCTATTTTAGAGAGTCCCACATCACACTCTGAGAATTCTGGGAGGTTTTTCTGATGCTTTTAACATGATTTCAACAAAAATTAAGGTGTTTTTTTTATTCTTGTCACATAATTCTGTGTACATTAGAGGAGTTTTGGCCCAGTATACAGCAGGGTTTCAAGCCAACCAGTAAAATTTAAAACCTAAATAATTGCCAAACTGGGAAAAAAGGTGAAATTTTTAGCAATATCTTAAATAAATAGTCTAACCTGTCATAGGCGCCTTAATTCTCTTTTAAACAGGCTTTTGGTCACCTTCAGATCACTATTTCACATTTATTTTCAAGCTTAAAATATTGTCTGCATTTGGAAACACACTTTATAAACTACACATCTGTTTCCAAATGAAGTACGATGTGAATGCTAAATTCTAACAAAGCCATGTTATTTGACAGCAGCTTGAGTCTAGTGATGGTTTATAGGTGTAAAAACATAGGAGAAGTCTGGAGTTTTACCTGTGACGCAACAAAACAGAGCATTTTTGAGGCTATTTTGGGTTAATGGATCAATGAAACAAGAATGACAAAAGTAAAAATACAAATGTTATATGATTATTGAACTTTTTCGAGGTCCATCTAATTATTTTCCCTATCGAGATGTTATTGTTTTGTCTGGAATGTTTCACAGTATGGAATTATTCCTTTTTATCATAATGAAGACCATACCAGACCAAGTTACAGGTCAGATCTGTGGAGAGGCGACCCCGCTCACAGTTAGAATGTCCGTGAATGAAACAAAATATTGATACAGAGTCTGAGAAACGCAAATATTAAGATATACAATTTAACAAGCCTTAAGTCTCAAGAAACTTTGCATTTTTGCATATTTAAAAATTATTATTATTATTATCTATTTTATTTTTTTTTACTATTTTTCTGTATATAGAACATATAGAATATTTAAAGGTGCATTGTGTGACTTTTCTGGTGGAAGGTCCGTCAAATGCTTTTCTCCACGGAGATGTTGTTGCTTTGTCTGGAATGTTTCACAGTATGGCATTAAACCTTTCTATCTTCGTGGAGACCAAACCAGACCAAGTTACAGGTCAGATCTGTGGAGAGGCGACCCCGCTCACAGTCAGAATGCCTGATTTTCTAGGTATTTTTGAGCTGTAAAACCACCTGTAACTGAATAAATGTAACATAGAGCTGTTTAATGTCACACTGTGGAACATTCCAGGCAGAGCAATGACGTATCCATAGAAACAAGCAGATGATGGACTCAACCAAAAAGTTACATCCACAAAGGAGCCAAAAGTGCCATCATTACTTTTGGATATTTCATAGTAAAGTACAAAACATAATCAAGAGGAAAATCGTTACGCCGTCACCTTCACATTCTCAAATCTAAAAAACACCTCTACATTTTTACTCAAAAAGTAGAAGAGACGGTTCTGAACACTTAAATCGTTTTTGTGTGTCTTTGTGAAGTGAAGTGGGTGGGAGTACGGGCGAGTTTTATTTTGATGTTTGATGTTTTTGTGCAGGACAGAGGCTGGTGGAGTAGAGACTATCACAGACTCACAGACGTAATTGGAATTCTCTCAAACGGTGCTAAAAGAAGTGTCTTGCTGTAGGATTCTTTGACTAAACCTTTTGGGATGTGGATTTAGAAGCGCTTGTGGATTATCAAGTTGACATCAAGCAGCAAGAAACATGGCATTATGGGTAGTTTAAAGGCACTGCACCTGATTTTTACTGTCTGAAAAAGGTGAAAAACAGAACTGTGGTCCAAAGTTATTCCTCACTTACCTTAAGCATTCAGGGCACACTATTAACTGAGTTTATGAGTTTATAAGCACTTTTCACAACTTTCAGAAGCCAGAGCAGAGTTTTGCTGTCATCAAATAGCATGCTAACCACGCACTTCCTGATTGTCGGACAAGAAAACGCTTAATTAACACTGTAATTAGATGCAGACAGTACACAGCAGCAGCAGCAGCAGGCATATTTTGACTTGCATAGCTTATCCCCAAGCAGATGCCTTTGTTTTGATTGGAATATTCCACAGTGTGGCATTAAACTTATTTATCTCCATCGAGGCAAGTTGCAGGTCAGAGCTGTGGAGAGGCAAGCCCACTTAGGAAGAATGCATGTCTTTCATTGTACTGTTTTTGGCAATAGAAACGCCTGTCCTCTCACTGAATGAATTCAAGTTAGTTGGTAAGTGCCAAGTTTAATGCCATACTGCGGGACAATCCAGGCCAAGCAATAGCATCTCCATGGAGACGAGCAGATGGCACCGCAACAACAGAAAAGTTTCATAGTGTGCCTTTCATAGTTATTAGTTTAGCCAATAATTTAATACAAAAATATGAATCAGAAAATGTGAAAAAATGTTAAATTTAAATTATCCAAACTGAATGAATGCCTAGCTAGTTTCCAAGTCACTTTACAGGTAAGATCCGTGGAGAGGCAAGCCCCTTCACAGTAAGAATGCATAGTTTTCAATGTATTTATAAGTGACACAAATACCTGTAATTGAATAAACTGAAAGTTAGTTTAAGTAAGAAGTTTAATGCCATACTGCGGGAGAATCCAGGCCAAGCAATAGCATACATCTCCATGGAGACAAGCAGATGGCACCGCAACAACAGAAAAGTTACATATGCACCTTTTTTTTGTAAAGGCCTCTCCACAGATCTGACCTTTATACTAGTAGATATAGTTTGGCTCTGTTTATTAATGCAGTGTCGACTCCAAACAGAAATGTTCGATGTTGCAAAATCAAAATAATCCAAACTGAGTGAATGCTACGCTAACTGTTAACCACCGGCTAGCCTCCCCATGACCGCAAAACTGACAGATAAATATATGTTTTCCCATCAGGTCATGTTATTATATCAACCCATTCACCATGTCTGTTTGGGTCCACGGCAGATACTTTGATTTCTGGAAAAACATGGATACAATTTGTGTGGAGTTTAGTGACCCAAATCAACCCGAAGCCTGTGAAAAGCTACGCCCTCCCAGCTTGAAATCGATGTCTTAAAGCAATCCAGAGAGCTGAAATGATCCGTTCTAAATGAAATTCACAACATTACGGGGCACCGCTTATTTGGTGGATTTGAACAGACGTGAAAAACATTGATTTATGCGAGTTATGCTGTATTTTGGTGTCTTTTTTGGTGTCACGCCGACATGCAAAAAGGTGCGGTTTATTTTGGAGCTAGCCTTGAAAACACAAAACCCAGCAGATAATAACAATAAATAGTGTTTTTGTGTGAAAGTGAAAGGCTGAGCGCTGGGAGCCAACACGGAGAATTGAAAGATTCCTGAACGCGGCCTTGACTAAACCAAACAGAAGAGAAACGGTGGTCAAAATATGGAACTCAAATGTGGGATTTTTGGATTGAAAAGAAAGTTGTTGGGAGGACGAGGTTGTGTGTTTACGGGCTGAACGGAGAATAGAGTGTTTGATATCAGATCAGAGGTGGAATAACCAGGCTTTGCACAAGAAATTGCCTTTTTATTGAGGAATTATTTGGACAGGTTTGTGACGGTAACATGCAGAGAAGGTATACCTGCGGAAAATAAGGCAGGATATTTGTCTTTCAGATGTTGTTGGTACCAAAATAGTTAAAGGGTCCATATTACGCCATTTTCTCATCTACAGTGTATTCTGATGTTGTTTCCTCATCAAAAAAACAGACCTGGAGTTGTGTTTTGTTTCATTCACACGTTTAACGCACAAACCCTGCAGATTTAGGCTGAGTTCTTCTCTCAAACAGAAAACACTCTGTTCCAAGTTGTGATGTCAAGTGTTCCGTTGTTTTTTAAACTCCACACACCTTCACAAGAAACATTTGGGTAATTTTAGTGATGGTATTGCCCGTTTCTGCTGTACTAAAAGTAAGAAGTAGCTGCTAACTTGGAAACTACTTCATGACATCACAAGGTGGAACAGAGCATTCTGAACTTTGGAGATGTAAACAAACTAATAATAAAGTGTTACTCAAACATGTGAATGAAACAAACATAACTCCAGGTCTTTTTTTGATGAGGTAATTACATTAGAACATGGCTTAAAACTCAATTTTGGACGTTTGCAGGTTGGTAATAGTTTTTCATGTTTACCAGTGTGTAAAGACGGTGGGGATGGTGTTCTTGGGGTCATATGCGGCATTTCTCTTCCTCCAAACACGGCGAGTTGAGTTAATGCCAAAGAGCTCGATTTTGGTCTCATCTGACCACAGCACCTTCTCCGAATCACTTTCTAAATCATTCAGGTGTTCATTGGCAAACTTAATCCATTGTGGCGTAAAGTGTTCCCAATGGTTTTCTTAGTGACTGTGATCCCAGCTGCCTTGAGATCATTGACGAGCTCCTCCCGTGTAGTTCTAGGCTGATTTCTCACTGTTCTCATGATGACTGAAACCCCGCGAGGTGAGATCTTGTGTGTTGTTTTGTATTTCTTAAAATTTCAAACAATTGCACCAGCAGTTGTCTCCTTAACACCAGCTTCTTGCTTATGGTTTTGTAGCCCATTCCAGCCTTGTGCAGGTCTACAGTCTTGTTCCTGACATCCTTTGACAGCTCTTTGGTCTTTCCCATGTTGGAGAGTTTGGAGTCTGATTGATTGACTGATTCTGTGGACAGGTGTCTTTTATACAGCTGACTATTTAAAACAGGAGTCTAATTCAGGTGACGAGTGGATTAGGAGTGTCTAACTGGTCTGTGGGAGCCAGAACTCTTAATGGTTGGTAGGGGATCAAATACTTATTTCACACATTGAAATGCAAATCAGTTAATATATTTTCTGTAATATGATTTTCTGGATTTTCTTTTTGATATTCTATCTCTCAATGTTAAAATAAACCGACCATTAGACTTATAGACTGTTCATTTCTTTGTCAGTGGGCAAACCTACAAAATCAGCAAGGGATCAAATACTTATTTCCTCCACTGTATGTATATTGTATAAATAGCTCTTGAGGTCAAAATAAGTCCACTGTGTACTGTCTGCATCTAATTATAAAGTGTTTTATTGTCCGATAATCACGAAGTTCACATTAGCATGCTAGTCGTTGCCACCAAAACTCTGCACTCCTTACAAGGTTCATTCACTTTTTTATTTATATTATATAAACAGCTCTACTGTCTGCATCGAATTATAATGTTTATATTGTTTGATAATCAGTTAGCATGCTAGTTGTTACAAGGCTCATTTACTTTTTAACATAACTCCTTCTTGTTTGCACCTGCCCTGTCATTCTTTGCCCCGTCAGTCGTTTTCTTATCAACTCAACTTCACCCAAATCCCCTAAATCCCTGAGTTTACATGCATGGTTAGCTCCTTTGCGCCCTCATTTCGGAGACACTAGCCTCACAAAATCGTCTTTCCTTGCTGTCACAAATTGGCAACGCTCTACTACAGTGGGCTAAGCTAACTGGGCTAATTCCTCTTCTCTGAGTTTTACGGAGTTCATATTGTCAGACAAATCCGCCGTCAGCGCGCAAGCCCCATCTTAATCCTCAGAGCATAATGTACATCGGAATTTGCATTTTCCATCCCCGGCTTCTCCAAACTCCATTGTGTGCACCCGCAGACAGACCCCCATTGTTAACCGCCGGAGCAGCCAAAAGTCCCACTCCGACGGGGACAGTGAAGGCAACAATCCACGGTAATTAGCTGAGAATGTGTTTTACAAGTCAGCCAGTGTGAGCAGATTAGCTGTAATTGCTCATTTTGGGGGAAAGTTTAAAGACAGTTCGAGGTTGGATTCATTACACTTACATTACAATGGGATTCTGTGGGAGACATGAGTTGCTTTATGTCCAATTACAGGAACACAGACTAATGTATTTCGGACTACAATACTACAGGCAATTACTGTATTTTGAAATGAGTTGTAAAGCATCTTTCTATGCTTTCCACCATTGTTTTTTATTCTCTTAAAAGGCCCCAGATTACGCCATTTTCCTGGTCTATGTTATAATGTAGTTTCCCCATCGCAAACATACCTGGAGTTGTGTTTGTGTTTCATTCACACAAACCCTGCATGTTCCTCTCTCCACCTTGTGTTTTTAAACTCTATGCACCTTCACTAGAATCATGGATTATTTCAGCCCAGGAATTTCCAATCTCTACTGAACAAAAAGTAAAATGTACTTACTAACTTGAAAACTATCGCTTCATGACATCACGAGGTGGAACAGAGCGTTTTGAGCTTTGGAGATGTAGACAGACTAATAATAAACGTTACTTAAACGTGCAAATGAAACAAAACACAACTCTGGGTATGTTTTTGGTGAGGAAACAACATTCTAACATGGTTTAAAGCTCACAAGAGTCAATTTTGCATAATATAAGACCTTTAAATTTAATTCAGACTGTGTAAAAGTGACTTGATCACATAACTTTCAATTCAGTAGAGGTTGACAATTCTAGTGAAGGTGTATGGAGTTTAAAAACACTGTAGAGCACTTTCTGTATTACCACGTGACATCAGAAGGTGGAGGAGGGTGTTTTCTGCTTGAAAGAAGACCTAAATATCCAGAACATTTGTATTAAACGTGTGTGAATGAAATAAACTCGCACAACTCCAGATGTTTGTGACGAGGAAACAACATTATAACATAGATCAGAACATAGAGTAATAAAAGTTCCCGCATGTTTCTGTATTGTAATACTGTTTTCCAGTATTTCCAAACCAATGCTGTTCTAAAACTTGTTTACAATAAATTAAATTAACAAGCCAATTTAGAATGTAGTGAACGTAATGCCATAAAAACACGTCTTATGGTAAAGTTTCATTCACACTTCTATCGATTTCCAGTTCATTTGAGGTCTGTAAGTGTAGAAACTATGAAAATCCTGGTCTCTGACTCAGATTCGAGTCAGGTATACCGCGTTTTAAAATGTAAGTCTTTTTTTTTTTTTTTTTTTTTACACTAATGAAACGGGCAGCAGGCGAAGCGCTCGGGGCTAAAAGCTATCAGGCCGTTCCAGGACGCCGCTTCGTTGTTTTCGTATTAAATTATTTTCAAAATTAAAATCAAATTATGTTTTAAAAATGTGCGCCGCAGGAAAGATGTTGCAAATGTACGAAATAATAAGTGGTGTTTAACAGAAATCATTATTTATTGTCATGATGCAAGCTCGAGATGAGAATTTAAATGGAGAACGTGTTAATAAGGTGAACTTCTGGCCTAAAAAGTGGCCGGTTACTTTTACTGTCTGTTCATTTGTTTGTTTATCTAGAAGTTAATAATAATTCAGCTCTAATTACGGCGCAAAATAAGCTCAAATCAGCGCCCTCTGTTGGTCACAGGAGAGCGGTGAAGTTGTAAATAAGGCTAAACACAGTAGCTGTTTGGAATAAAGGTGGATTGTTTTACTTTTCTGATGGCGGCGCCGTCAAACGCTTTCCTCCGTTAAATTGTTATTGCTTTGTCTGGAATGTTTCACAGTATGGCATTAAACCTTTCTATCTTTATGGAGACCAAGTTACAACGTTACATGTCAGATCTGTGGAGGGGCGACCCCGCTCACAGTCAGAACGCCTGTTTTTCTAGGTATTTTTGAGCTATAAAACTAAAACTAACCGTAATTCAATAAATGTAAAGTAGAGCTGTTTAAGTTACACTGTGCACCTTTAAATTAAATCAACTTTAAAAACCCAGAGGATCGCGTACCAATTCAGTTAATGGAACAAATTATTTTTAGCTCTCAAGAAAGACTGAGAAACACAAGTCAGTATATCTTTTTTGTTTGTTTGTTTGTTTTTTAAATAAGGAAGGTCATTATAAAGCTATTAATAATGAAAGATTAATAAATAAAAGTATAAATGTTAGCATGCAGGTGGAAGATCTCAGGGCTAATGAAGGTGCAAATCTGTCTGGGGATTTTCTGGACATGACGTCGTTAGACCAATGGGCCTTGAAATGCCTTTTACACTGTTGTTCTCTTTCTTTTATAGTGACACTGATTTGTAGCTCAGGGGTCAGTGCTGTCCTAATGCTAATGGCGCTGTGGTTTGTTTGTTTGCATTATCCAATATATGAAAATCAATAAATAAATAAATCTGTCTGCATCTCCAAAGCTCAAAACGCCCTGTTCCACCTTGTGATGTCATGAAGCGGTAGTTTTCAAGTTAACAGCTGCCTTATTTGCTGGTAGTTCAGTAGAGATCGGCAATTCCAGGGCTGAAATTATCTATGAATGATTCAAGTGAAGGTGTATGGAGTTTAAAAACACAGTGGAGCACTTCCTGTATTAGCACATGACATCACAAGGTGGAACAGTGTGTTTTTTGTTTGTGGGGAGAACTCAGCCTAAATCTGCAGTTTGGTTTTTGTGTGAAACATGTGTGAATGAAACAAAACACAACTCCAGGTCTGTTTGGGATGAGGAAACGACATTTAAACAAAGATCAGAAAATACCATAATATGGGCGTTGCCATGGAAATCCGCCGTATTTGCAACAGTCGTACAAAACTCTTCTATAGACATACATTAGCCAAAACAATGTGAAAAAGTAAACGAGGCGTGCTGGAGAGTGACGTCACAACACCGAGCTCTACTGCTACTTTGTGACTTATGTCATCAGCAATCTGTGGTGGTGTGAAGCTAACTGAAAGCACTGCTCTGTCTGAGGCTCTTGTTACTCCAGTTAGACTTTAATATAACCCCTAAACAGGACCATGTACACTCATACTGATCACAGGCTCCTGTAAATCTGTTTAAATCCATTTTATTTTTTTTATTTTGTTGTTTTGAGACAATCTTAACTTAGTTGGCTGTGTTTGCTAATGTGTGCGTTGTCACCATGGTAACTGCTGAATATTCTTCCAGTAGAGATACAAGCAGAACACCTGCCAGCATGACGTCACTGCAAACTGTCAACGCATTCGGGCCCACTTCTCACCACTTCTTTCTGAATATTATACATTTTTACATCTTTGTCGGTGTAGTTCTTTGCATCGGGTCCGGTCTGCGGCAATGGTTGTCATGGTTACGGACACAGCTGAATTGTGTTGGCTCGTCCTCGCATAGCTCAGATATAGCACAGATCAGACTGATGGAGACTGAAGCTGGCTCAGAGACGTCCTCTCCTCCACAGCCAGAACATACAGAATACAAACTGCTCCAGAAATCTGTTCGCAAGTCGTGACTGAGTCGAGTCCAGTGAAACAGACAAAGTAACACTCAAAAGACTAAAGATGGAGAAAAGAAAAGATGAAGAAAATCAAGTGTTTGGTGTGATAATGCCCAGGGTAAATAGAGAGGAAGTTGTATTATATAACTTAAAGGTGCATTGTGTAACTTTTCCGGTGGAGGGTCCATCAAATGCTTTTCTCCATGTAGATGTCATCACTTTGTCTGGAATGTTTCGCAGTATGGCATTAAACCTTTCTATCTTCATGGAGACCAAACCAGACCAAGTTACAGGTCAGATCTGCGGAGAGGCGACCCCACTCACAGTCAGAATGTCTGTTTTCTAGGATTTTTTTTAGCAATAAAACCACTTGTAATTGAATAAATGTAAGGCAGAGCTGTTTAATGTCACACTGTGGAACATTCCAGGCAAAGCAATAGCATTTCCATGGAGAAAAATGTTTGATGGACCGTCCACCAGAAAAGTTACACAATGCACCTTTAAAAAAAAAAATTCAACTTTCAACAAATAGACCTGTGAAATTTCCAGCAATAGAGCTCCCCCTGCAGTTCCTTTATGAGAATATATTGTCAGAGAACAGACTCGAAAGTTTTTTTTTCTGTTTTTTTTAATTGACATAATTCAGTATAATCACATACAAAAATATGTCACCAAATATTAAAAATAAAAAGATCCCGGTTTTCCCAGAGGGTTGTGTCAGCCATATTGTAAGGCTGGTTTTCCGCAGAGGGAAAACAGGTGGAGATGTCAGACGCTTCAAACTCCACAAACACACACGTTTCACCATCACAGGGACTTACAAAGACTTTAATTAAGTAAAAATGTTACTTAGTTCTGCCTTAATAAACATAAATAAATAGTTGATATATTGGAATTCATATGTCACTATAGCAACACACTCCCATATACGGAATAATTCACCTGACAACACCTGGAAAACATATATTTTTCCTCTAAACATGAGACATCAGACATTCTATTCCCTTATGACATAGAAAGAATTTATTTGAAACGTGTGTGAGAAGCACAGGCACAGATTCGAAACTCATTTCAAATCAGTGTTGAGTGAGACAGAGGCTCAACTGAGACACACAAATGTGTCCAAAGGCTGGTCCAACTGTACTCCTGAAGAGGACGAACTCCTCTACAGCCAGGAGTTCAACCTCCACCCACCAACCTACACCAGACCTCTGGACCATCTGAACAGGTGGTCCACACCGTTCTATCTCTGGAGGAGTTGGAAAGGAGCAGTTAGGACCTCAAAACCAACAGAGGTCTAAGGAGGAAGATGAGAAGGGCGTGATCTTAGTCACGACTCGAAACTGCCTCTAAAGCTGCTCAGGCCAGAGCCAGAGAGGAACATCTGTTCAAAGAGCTGGAAGACCTCAAGAAGCTTTGAGAGAGAGATTGTGACCAGCACGAGGAGGAGAAACTTCATTTACTGAGGAAAATGAAGCTGATTATTTTAGCTCATAACACCCAGATGGAGAGAAAGGACAGAACAATCCAAGAACTCCAAACTGATCTGGACACAGTGAAAGAGGAGAGATGAGCACCAGACAGACCAGACAGATGAGCTGAAAAACCAGCTTCAGTCCAAGGATGACTGTATTGAGGCATTGCAGAAACAACAAGAGGAGGCTGAGCAGAAGGTCCAGATGCTCCAGAAAGTACCAGACAAAGAGACACAGGTCCAAAAGATGGAGGAGGAATGCCATTTTGAGGACCTGTGAGGAGCTGAAGAACAATCTGAGGAGGTCATTCCAGAGCTGAAGAAGAAAAAGAGGAAGTGGTACAGGAGGCTACTGCACGTCTAGACCCTCTCTCAACCACCCTCAGTGTTCTTCACGTGAACAATAAAGCATAGCAAAATAAATTATGTTAAAGATGCAGTTATTGTTCCATTTTCCACATTTTTTACCTCAGTGTGCAGTGTGTTTGTAATCTAAACATAAATGCATACATTTATCTGTTTTTCTAGAATATGCAATGATCAAAAATGTTATTACTGAACTTATCATAAAATAAAATAATAATAATGGAAAACCTCTACTAAGAATAGAAACCGCCACACAAATATAAGTGTACACAATAGTGACGAATATGTTTGGACTGGTACATACTGACTATACCACTTAAATATAGTCCTACACCTATTTTGTAGCAGTAGCAGTAGCAGTAGTAGCAGTACTAGTAGCAGTAGAAGCAGTAGTAGTTGTCCCTTAATCATTTACACTTCCATCCACCACCACTCAGTCAGTCACACACACAAGGTGGGTGAAGTGTTTTGCCAAAGTGAACAACAACATTATGCACTGAGATGGAAGCCCACTCAGAGTAAAGACTTGTGTTTATCAGTGCAATAAACTTCTTGAATTAAAAATAAAAACAAAGCATGTTCATATTTTCGTCTATTTTTTGCCAAATAGTCACAGCTTCAACCACTGCTGCCTCGGTTCTGTTGCAAAATACAGTACGTTGTTAATATTTTCCAAAAGGCAACCAAGATTTATCACTGTCTTTTTAGATCCATAGTTGCCGATATCTTCCCAGTACCCGTCGTAAATCTACAGTTTTCTCAAAGCCTTTAAGAGCAGCCCCTCTGCGGCGTTAGAGCAGTGCGTATACGTCACCGTTTGATTGCATTTATCCCACGCAGAGAGACCCGTTTATGAGGGTGGCCATTTTGAAACCTGATTGTAGCTCTCCAGGGTCAAGGCTGAGCACTCACTGGATTATTGGTTCAAATGTTTACTCCACTTCGGCACAGAGTGGTGAGAGTGCGGCTACTGCTGCATAAGGACGGAGAGGGGGGTCTTCAAAATAAATAGTAGAGAAAGACTCAGCTAAAGGGCCTATATTACACTATTTGTTCTGATCTATGCTATAATTCCTCATTTTTCCTCATTTCCTCATCAGAAAAATACCTGTAGTTGTGTTTTTAGTTTCATTCACAACGTTTATCGCACAAGCCCTGCGTATTTAGGCTGAGTTCTTTTCTCAAACTGAAAACACACACTTTTCCACCTTGTGATGTCATGTGGTAATACAGGAAATGCTTCACTGTGTTTTAAACTCCACACACCATTATTTCATCCCCGGATTTGTCAATCTCGTCTGAACTAAAGGGAGCTGTTCACTTGAAAACTACGACTAGACGACATCTCAAGGTGGAACAGAGCGTTTTGAGCTTTTAAAAGATTACTCAAATGTGTGAATGAAACAAAACTCCAGGTCTGTTTTTGAGGCGGTAACAACATTATAACATGGCTTAAAGAGTACTACTTTAAAACAGCTGAGAAAAGCAGTATGTATTGTGTCTATTTTTTATATTTGATTATTTTTTATATGTTCTCATACCTTTGCTCTATAAATTAATGTGATTGATTTAAACAACTGGAGGAGTTCAAGTATCTCAGGGTCTTGTTCACGAGTTAGGGGAGGATGGAGCGTGAGATTGACAGGTGGATCGGTGCAGCGTCGGCAGTGATGTGGTCGCTGTACCGGACCGTTGTGGTGAAGAGGGAGCTGAGCCGAAAGGCAAAGCTCTCGATTTACCGTCAGTCTACGTTCCTGCCCTCACCTATGGCCATGAGCTTTGGGTAATGACTAAAAGGACGAGATCGGGGATACAAGCGGCCGAAATGAGTTTCCTCCGCAGAGTGGCTGGGCACTCCCTTAGAGATAGGGTGAGGAGCTCAGTCACACGAGAAGAGCTCGGAGTAGAGCCGCTGCTCCTCCACGTCGAGAGGAGCAGCTGAGGTGGATCGGGCATCTGTTCCGGATGCCTCTTGGACGCCTCCCTCACGAGGTGTTCCGGGCATGTCCCACCAGGAGGAGGCCCCAGGGAAGACCCAGGACACGCTGGAGGGACTATGTCTCTGGGCTGGCCTGGGAACGCCTTGGGGTCCCCCTGGAGGAGCTGGAGGAAGTGTCCGGGGTGAAGGAAGTCTGGGAGTCCCTGCTTAGACTGTTGCCCCGTGACCTGGCCCCGGATAAGCGGAAGAAAATGGATGGATGGATGGATGATTTAAACATATCCAAGTTTTGTTATTTGGACAACAATAAGAAAATGGCTGATAAATATTGGACCCCCTGTCCTACTTTTATGTAATCCACTTTTAGGACATACAATTTGCCCAAAAATTACATGCACAGTTTTGCAAACAGTAAAGTAATAGTCATGGAAATACAACTGGTCTGACGTGTGTAAAAGGCTCTCTTGTAAAATTGCTCAAATCCTTTTTAAAAAGCCAAACACAAATGGCTAATGCAGGTATTTTAAAGTAAAAGTGATTCTCTTCAGAAGTTTAGGTTGCCAAACTCGCACTTCATGAAAATTATTCACGACCAAAGATCTTTTTAACATTGTCCTGATCAAGGGTTGAACACAAATGCGGAGCAGTAAAGGTAATTAATGGATTTTTATATAACTGTTAAGTGTTCACCTTGACAAGAGCCCTGTTAAAAGTAAAGCGCAGAATACTGAATTTTCTCTGTCTCCATCTCTTAAAGGTCTTATATTACACAAAATAGATTCTTGTGAGGTTTAAGCCATGCTCTAATGTAGCGTCCTCCTCAAAAACAGACCTGGAATTGTGTTTTGTTTCATTCACACATGTCTGAGTAACCCTTTATTATTAATGCTCTGTTCCACCTTGTGATGTCATGAAGCAGTAGTTTTCAAGTTAACAGCTACATATTTTACCTTCAGTTCAGTAGAGATCGGCAATTCCAGGGCTGAAATTATCCAAATGATTCTAGTGAAAGTGTGTGGAGTTTAAAAACACAATGGAGCGTTTTCAGTTTGATAGAACTCAGTCTAAATATGCAGGTTTGTGTGTTAAACATGTGTGAATGAAACAAAAAAAACACAACTCCAGGTCTGTTTGTGACGAGGAAACAACATTAGAACATAGATCAGAAAACGGCGTAATATGGGCCCTTTAAATATTAACCATAGACTCAACATTTTGGTCATTCAACTTAACAAACTTGATGTATTCTTAGTGTTGTCTCTTTAGGAAGCAAAAGCTGCGTAAGGAAGGATAGGTTATGGTTGTAAGCTCTGCAATTATTAATAATATATATTTATATAACAAACTGGCAAACTATTTTCAAATTTTCTAGTAACTATATACAGTCCTGAACGGACTTTTTGTCTGTCGATTGTCCCTGTGCAATAACCAAAATGTTCACTCAAAAAAATATGTACTCACTAATATGTGAGTGTATATTCAAGGTCAGTTGGTGGGCCTATTCGGGGGAAAAAAAAAAAGTCAGCCGTTTTTTGATGCCAGTCCGTCCCTGACCATATATCTTAAAGTTGCATTGTGTATCTTTTCTGGTGGAAGGTCCGTCAAATGCTTTTCTCCATGATGATGTTATTGCTTTGTCTGGAATGTTTCACAGTATGGCATTAAACCTTTCTATCTTCATGGAGACCAAACCAGACCAAGTTACAGGTCAGATCTGCTCGCTCTTAGTCAAAATGCCTGTTTTTCTACGTGTTTTTGAGCTTTAAAAAACACCTGCAATTAGATAATGTAATGTAGAGCTGTTTAATGTCATATTATGGAATATTCCAGGCAGAGCAATGGTGTATCCATAGAAACAAGCAGAAACAGACCCCCAACAAAAAGTTATAGTGTACCTTAGTGTTAACAGTGTTTTGGACTCCAAAAAAAAAAATAAAAGTCAGATTGTCTATGTGGAGGGTTCTTTCAAAATCAGTATTCCCCATAGTGTTAAACAGCCCTGCACCTCTATGTCAAATTCAGACATCAAATTCTCAAACATGAGCATTATCTCTTGTCTTCCCTCGTACAGAAGCTCCCATCTCTCTGTCATTTTGATAATAACTGTTTGAAATCTCTACTCTCCTCCATTTTGAGACCTTTTGCTCCTTTTGTCTCAGTAGCCTGTTCTTCCTTATGTCCCTCTGTCAACACATCATCCGATCCCTGTGAGAATGAGACGGAACTCGCCGAGGCTCTCCTCTATCTCCTGCCATTTCTCATTACAGCGATACCAATCACTCCTGACACCGTGTAATTGGTAAATGGTAATTTCTTATAGAGGAAATTCTTGGGCAGTGTGAAAGATAGAAGGAAGAGTGGGGAAAAAAAATCCACTTTTGATTTGAGATTATGACATGAACGGAGACAGGGGCTTAAGCGCTTCTTCTCACTGTCGTCTTTTATTGTATCTGATCTCTGGAATTCTCGCAGTGCTGATATGGAAACCCCATTATATTCTCCCCTCTCCGAACATGACTGTAGTGTTTTAATATGAGACGACTAGAAAGGAGGTATCTCTATTGACGTACGGCAAATGTGGTTTCTGTAAATATCGTTAGTAATTGTTTTATCGGGCCTCACAAAATACTGCGGACTTGAGCAAAATCTGTATTACCCCAGTACAGATATATTGTACTATAAGGAGCTCTTGAGGTAGAAAGGAGGCCGCTGCATACTGTCTAAATCTAATTATAAACGGTCTTATGGTCCGAGAATCAGTAGGTGCACTGTTAGCATGCTAGTTGTTGCAAGCCTGACTGCAAAACTCCGCTCTGGTCTATGAACGTTGTGAAAAATGCTTATAAACTCATTGTTTTGTATTTTTCATTTTTCTTTTTTTTTTTGTTTTCATATTTACCCTCCGCCCACCAACTCCACCCTTAAAACTTAAACCCAAAACCCATCCACCCACCTGCCCCGATCCTACATAGACACATGGTCACATCCCCCATAGTGCTGTATTTTTATTAATGATTCTTCTGTTTTGAGGTGCCCCGGGTGCACTAGGGCCCAGCGCATCCAGCCCTCTATAAAAATAAAAGGGACCCGCCTCCTATGCCCAGGCCTGCTCCTCTGGCTCGACTCCACCTGGCCACGCCATCAGCCGATTGCCACGACGTACTTTTGCTTTATTTGCACATATTTATTGTAACTTAAATGAATGCTCCAGCAGAGAGCTTAAACCATTGTGGTAGTTGTGTCTGCCACTTTTCTCTGTTGTCGTCATAGAGCTGGGTCGTAAAGCACATATATAAACTTTGATTGCTGCCATATAATTCCAAAGACAATTCGATCCAACTACAGTATTTTTGACAGCGCCAATAAGCACAGATGCCTGCACAGCCACAAACGGATTTACACATTTATATTATATTTATATTTTATCTTGATGCTGTGAACAGTAGGGTAGAAACAAGACACAGAAGCACAAAAAACCCTAATGTAAGTGCAGAAAATATCATAAGACTGAAACCAAGATGCATGCACTAAGTAACTCTCTGCTTTTACAGGTTATATATAAGTAACAATCTGCTTTGTACTTTTTTTGTACCAGTGGAAGCACCCTAGACTAGAACTTGAGAGTTTTTGCGTACTGGATTATATAAACTCATCACAGCGAATAATTAGGATGCTCTGAATGCATAAAGTAAGCGAGGAATAACTTTGAACCACTTCAAACTGTTTAAAATGAACTAGTTCTGTTTTTTTTGCGTTTTTAAGACGGTAAAAATCAGATACAGGTCCTTGAAGATACTCGTGAATGACCAAACGACCTTGTAAAACATGAACTTAAATCAGATAGCAAAAAAAAAAAAAGTTGTAAAAAGCATGCACCCACCTTGGCTATGCATGGGTTTCTGAATGATGAAAAGTTTGCACAGTTGCCATAGCAATTAACAATTCAAAACAAAATATTATACTTTTTGAAATGTGAACCTTCATCGAAATGACTCCATAAGGAAGTCTTGAGTGTCCAAAAAGTACTACTATTACACTTTGTCCATAGTCATTTCATAATTTCATATGTACATAAAAATCCTGTTGTCTCCTGTTGATACTTTGCAGCTGATGTCATCAAAATTCCCTGGGGTTGTGATGCTAACTGTAGGCACTACTCTGTCTGAAGCTTTGTTACTCAAATTAGACTTTAAGTGGAGTTAATATGATTAACTTAGATTCAGGAGCTGGACCACGCCTCAGCCTCCTCGCCAGCCAACCACAGCTCATCTCGACCACGACTTCAATTACCCAGAAGCCCTATTTATACAGCCTATCCCGACAACACCGTCCGTGTCAGCTCTCTCGACCACCTCCCTCCCACCCTGCGTCTCTTGTCCATCCTTCAGCCTGAAGACATCATCTTTAAGGAGGGGGAGTTCCAAATCAGCTGGGAGACCATTTTGGATTAGAGACGGAGCCCCCATCCTGAGTCTCCTCCAGCATCACGTCCACCCACCGTCAATTAATATCTTTATCGTATTTCATTGTCGCGGCGTGGTTCTTGCTAGTGACCCTGAGATTTAGTTTAACACAATCTGACCAGAAAGAATTAGTTTAGCTGGAACTACAACAGGTGAGATGATTTGTGCTGTTAAACAAATCTTAATACACTCACACGCTAGCTCGCATTAGCCAATGGTTTTTCAGTTAGTCGCTTTTACGTTTTTGTTGAAAATCTCCTAAACAGGACCATGAACACGCTCGGATTGACCACAGACTCCTGAAAATGTGCTGTTTAAATCAATTTTGTATTTTTTCTTGAGTTTTCAGAAAAAAAATCTTAAAATCTTACCATATACAACATTTGGAGAACTCTTTCCCATTCAAAGTACTGCATATATCACTGTATATAATTGTAAATTGTTAATCGCTATGGCAACAGTCCTAATTTTTCATCATTCTAAAACCTTTGGACAGAGACTTTGCACAAATAGTTTCAAACACGTATTACAGGGAATGCTCCACTGCTCTACATGTATTTGGATCATTTCAATAACAGTTAATATAGATTCTCTAACCTTTCATTATTCATATCAGATCTTCTATTCTCATCATCTCATCACTGGAGCTTTGATAAAACCATCGGAGAAAAGTCTGTGATCTGTTTTGTGAAGAACTTCGAATCGTATTTCTCCAAGAGTTCGCGAGTCTTGATTTCGCGCCCGGTAATTAAAGCTGTCCATTAATCAGGCACACTTTCTGCAAATTAACATTAACATTGCAATATAGAGATGAGAAGTGAGGATAAAAAGACGCTAGCTCTGGCAATTAGGAAGCCATCGCCGCGCACAGACCCCTGGAGGGAAGCCGCGCATGCTTGCAAAAGGACTAATTGGTTTCAGGTTGGTTTTTCATTCGTTAGCGTAGCTCATATAGTCTTCAGGCCAATATGCGCTGTCCTTTTCGCATTATCCAGACTTAATATGAGCTCAGAAAGGCATACATTTTCATTACCTGGCCATGCATTCGCCGTATTTCGCTTTGCTCCCAGCACCATACAGTAACTAGGTCCTGTTTAATAATATAAATGGACTACGAGGCAATTTTATCCCTGCGTCGTGATTGGTCCGACACAGTTCAGTAGCTCTAAGAGGAAGGTGAGGTTGTCAAGGGAATCACCATGGGGACGGAGACCAAGATGGAGGATTTGTAAATTAAGCAAAGTTGTTATGATTAAATATTTTGGGGGGATTTTTTGATGTGTCCCTGGTGGGTTGGGGTAAAATGTAGAGGTAATTACCAGGATGAAAGCACAGAGAGTCTATGCTACTATTACGGTGTCAAAACATCCCATATTATGCAAAACCTTTAGAGTTTTTTCATGTTCCTTCGTCAAATTCTTACCTTAAAATGCACTGTGTAACTTCGGTTGGGGGTCCGTCATTCGAGCACTGACATATCCATAAAAACAAGCAGGTTAGTTTCTTTGCCAGAAATGTTCCACAGTATCACGTTAAACAGCTCTACCTTATGTTTATTTAATTACAGGTGTTTTTATGGCTCAAAAATACCTAGAAAAACAGACATTCTGACTGTGAGCGGGGTCGCCTCTCCACAGATCTGACCTGTAACTTGGTCTGGTTTGGTCTCCATGAAGACAGAAAGGTTTAATGCCATACTGTGAAACATTCCAGACAAAGCAATAACTCTAATCTCCATGGAGACAAGCGTTTGACGGACCCTCCACCAGAAAAGTTACACAATGCCCCTTTTGTTTTGTTTCACTAAATTTTTTTAGCTGATTTCAACAGTTATTGCTTTAAACCTCTTTTAAACTGCTTCTCTTCTCCTTTAGTGATTTCAAGGGCGCAGTAACAGAAAATAAAACTCACTTTGAAAATGTCCATACGTATTTTAAAACTGCACTGTGTAACTTTGCCACCACCTTGTCTCCATGGAGATGTTTCTTCTCTCAGGAGATGTTAAAGCTTTGCCTGGAATATTCCACAATATTGCATTAAACGTATCTATTCTGCATTTATTCAATTGCAGGTGTTGTGTTGGTCGTATGGCTTGAAAAACATTTATTAAGTAATTATGTTTTTATTTATAAAGCGCTTTTCACAGACTTATGTCACTAAGACGCTTTACAGATCATTTTTCATTCACTCCACACTTGGTGGTAAACTGTTATTGTAGCCACAACTGCCCTGGGGCAGACTGGCGGAAGTGAGGCTGCCAATCTGCGCCATCACTTTCATACAAGGCAATGTGGGTGAAGTGCCGGTATGGCCACGCCGTACCTCTTACTGTAAGCAGGGTCTCCTCTCCACAGATCTGACTTGTAACTTGTCCTTGTAGTTAGTTGTCACTAATTGTCTCCATAGAATTTTTTTTTTAAAGTTGAATGTCATTATGCGTAATATTTCATGGAGACAAGCAGGTGACAGACTCTCCTCCAGAAAAGTTACATGATGCACCTGTAGTTTTTTTTTTTTTTACTTTCATTTTCATTTCAAATCCCCTTAAGGCTTCTATAATAAACCCAGAATCCACTTGAAGTAGGCCATATGCATTAACCCTGTCAGCTCCTCACTCACACACACGATCTGTCAGGCTGAATAAACACCCAACATGGCAACCCACAAACCTATGCCACTTATGTTACGTTGTTTGGCATTTAGACTTTTGTGAAGCTCGCTCTGACACGCCGTATTTCCATTTGAAAGAGGACGCTAACCAGGACGCAAAGCTATTTTCTTTCATGATAGCTGTGAATGACAGGAAAGACTCACTGGAATATTACTGGAATAAAAGTCGGGCTTTAAGCAGCTGTTCAACATGCATGGAGGAAACAACTACTTAGCATGTTTTGGGAGAGATTGGGCGAAAACGCGCTGCTATGATTTGACTTGAAATGCATGAATGAACTCCAATATTGTGACAAAAAATGGCATCGTGTATGTTTTGTGGTTGGAGATCACTACGCTCATGGTTCTTGCTTTTGGATCATTCAAAAAGAAAAAATTGTATTGTATTTTTACTAGTTTTTAGTTTTTGCGAGATAAAACCCACTAGACTAAAGCATGCCTCAAGTTGCATTCATTTTTGTTGAAAGTTAAAGGTCCTATAGTACGAAAAACAGACTCGTGAGCTTTAAGTCATGTTATAATGTTGTTTCCTCCTCAAAAACAGACCTGGAGTTGTGTTTTGTTTCATTCACATGTTTGAGTAACTCTTTATTATGAGTCTGTCTACATCTTCAAAAGTCAAAATGCTCTGTTCCACCTTGTGATGTCATGAAGCGGTAGTTTTCAAGTTAACAGCTACGTTTTAACTTTAGTTCGGTGGAGACTGGCAGTTCCAGGGCAGAAATTATCCAAATTATTCTACTGAACTACAGTAAAGGTAAAATATCGCTGTTAACTTGAAAACTGCCACTTCATGACATCACAAAGTGGAACAAGATGTGTGAATGAAACAAAACACAACTCCAGGTCTGTTTTTGAGGTGGCAAAGCTCACTCACAAGAGTCAGTTTTGCGTAATATAGGACCTTCAGTGTCTTTTAGAAAAACAATGACTTCTCAGTGGAGACAAGCAGATGACGAAGCCGTATAGAGAAAGGTTACACAGTGGAGCTTTAACCTTAACCCCAGAATAATGATTGGCTCTTATGTGCGGAGGCTTCCAGGTGTGTGCCTCTTGTACAAATCCTGTGTTTTATATAGTTTATACTATTGTGGATAATGTTAACAAGGTCCCCGGGTCAATAACCAATCAATGCACAGTGTATTTCACATTTCCAAAATAAATTGAGATCAATACAATTAAATGAAACGGCATCAGCGTGTATCGAATGACACGCTGGAAAAGAGGATTGTCTTTGCATTTTAATCAAAAATTAGGCCCGCGAGGAACGCCGGTAGAAAGGTTATTGTGCTCCCAATAAGCAGCCGTGTCATTGGTGTTTAAGGTTACAATAATACAGAGAGTTCAATGAAGAATTCTGTAGGTATGGTCTTAATATATAGGGATTAGTTTCACAGTATGACATTAAAATCTTAATGGAGACCAAACCATGAACCCCGCTTACAGTCAGATCACCTGTTTTTCTAGGTATTTTTGAGTTGTAAAACCACCTATAATTCAATAAATATACTGTAGAGCTGTTTAATGTCATATTGTGGAACATTCCAGGTAGCGCAATGGCATATCCATGGAAACAAGCAGGTGATGGACCCCCAACCGAAAAGTTACACAGTGCACATTTAAGTCTAGGTATCACTTTGACACTTTTGGACCATTTTCTCATTGTTTTGTGTTAAAAGTCTGATTGGACTCGTGACATTTTTTCCCCTTGTTATTTTTATTGTCCGATAATCAGGAAGTGTGCAGTTAGCATGCTAGTTGTTGCATTACCGCGATGGCAAAACTCTAGTCTCTGAAAGTCATGCTTTTAAAGCTATAAATGCGTAAGATAAGTGAGGAATAACTTTGGACCATTGCAAACTCTATAGAATGAACTATTTTTTTTAGGACCGTAAAGCCCCGGTGTACACAACCCCCCGGCAGAGTGTGGAAACCGTGCTCCCAAGACAACATGTTCGCGGAGATTCACGCTCTGGTCGGGAGTTCACGCGACCTTTCTCGTGCTTTTGGATACAGTGACGTCTACAATGGGCAAGTACATTTGCAAAGTACCAGATTTTATTCTGAAAATACACCTGATTTGTCAGTTCTGTCCAACTGATTTCCTGTTTTGCTCGTGATTTTGTCAGTTTGACGTCAGAGACCTTCTTGCGGATTCTTCATGCTGTCCCGCACTGCAGGGTGCGACTGATTTTAATGACGTCTTGCGGGACCAGCGCGTGCCCCGAACAGAACCGCACCTGCAGTCAGTGTGCACCGGGCATAAAAGTGCAGTGCTTTTAATCTTGATATAACTTTTTTTTCCCCCCCCAATATACATGTTTATTTTTGTGTTTCTATTCTAGTCTTATACTCAATGTTGTTGCTGAATGTTGATGATATATTTTCCCAATCCAGTCTCTATTGCCTCAAATTTGCATTTAGATAATTTCCTTCTAACATCGTTCAGCCTCATTAATGCATCAAATCTTCGCACCTGGAACACGCCGTACACTGGAACAATGGGCTAAACATAGCTACATCATCAAGGTTAGCGCAGGTTAGCGGCGTTAGCATCAGCACAAATAAAAAACAAAAAAAAACAAAGCGCAAAACCAACCCGCCATTTGGGTTATGGTCAATCATTTCAACCCGGGCCTTTGTCAGTCTCCAAATGCGATTCTGAAGAAAATATAATGAAACAGCCCGTCTATCTGCACACAACGGTTCACAGACATAATTAGGAGTAAATAAAGTAATTACTCTACCACAAAAACCCTGCATACAAATGGGCATCATTATAGGCTACGGCAGACGAGCGTTCCTACCTTTTTAGTTCGATTCTGATCTAAATTGATTGCTATGGGATTATCGTGGATTTATTAAATATTAAAGCATTGACTCAGGGTAATGCAGGTAATTAAGGTTTGCACAGAGTCTGAGCGAAATTGGCATAAAATGTGCAGTGAGAGTGATTTGTGAGCGAGCACGCAGCCAACACATCAATTACAGTTTTCATTACGTCTCCTAATTAAGCAGACTGGAGAGGAGCGCGCCGTTTAGAAGAATTGTTAGGAGCTCATTCTGGATTAACCGGTACAATATGACAAACAGGCAGCGGGCGCAAGTATCGGCTACAAATGCGATCAGCCAATTAGAGCGGAGAGGAGGGTTCGCCCATTGGCTCCTGCAGTGATCACAGTTACATGCGTTTATTACATTATCAGTGTAAATAATACGCAATCAGGAGAAACATTCAACACTTAGGCGTGATTACAGTAAGATTTTCAAACCGTGAAAGGAGGAAGTGGGTGTTTAAAGGTTCTATATTACGCAAAATGGACTCTCGTGAGCTTTAAGCCGCGTTATAATGTTGTTGCCTCCTCAAAAACACACCTGGAGTTGTGTTTTGTTTCATTGACACGTGTCTGAGTAACCCCGCGTTATATCTCAAACGTCAAAATCCTCTGTTCCACCTTGTGATGTCATGAAGCTGTGGTTTTCAAGTGAACAGCTCCGTTTACCGTTTGTTCAGTAGAGATCGGCAGTTCCGAGGTTGAAATTACCCAAATGATTTTAGTGAAGGCACAGTGAGTATTGAGTTTGAGAGTGCTAGTGAAGGCTGCCGTTGTGTCCTTGGGCAAGACACTAAACCCTCCTTGTCCCCCAGTGTCTGCGAACACTGGTGTATAAATGTGCGTTTGAATGGGCGAGCGGTTCCTTGACGTAAAGCACTTTGAGCCTTGAAGGTGGGAAAGCGCCGTATAAAAGTGACCATTTACCGTTTTACCATAAAAACTCAATGGAGCCCTTCCTGTATTATTACCACATGACATCACAAGGTGGAAAAAATTGTGTTCTGTTTGCGAGAAGAACTCAGCCTAAATATTCGGGTAGGATTTGTGTGTTGTGTGAATGAAACAAAATAAAACTCTTGGAAACCGTATTAGAACATAGATCTGAAAATGGCGTAATATAACCAACATTACTGAACGACAATGTGGAATTTCAATGTCAACTTTTTTTTTATATCTTTATTTAGTTGTAATAGAAATATATGCCCTGTTCACAGCATAAACACAGCTCTCCGTGTATAGACTATAGTTTATTTGTCAATACACTGAGCTGTTTATGAACCTTGACCCCGTGACCTTCAATAAAATACAATAATGACGGCTGAATTACGGTTGCTAATATAGAAAAGTGCCATTATAGAAAATACTATAGTTTAGTGGAATAAAAGCAGCTGAAAATCCCATATCCATCTCCATTGTCGCCTCAGTGTGCGGTGAACGGGATGTGTGTAGAAATAACAAAAGTGTAATGTAATTTATAATGAAAAGTTTGCAAAGGGCTAAACCTTGAACCAGCCTGAGTCACTGTCTATTCATTTTGTTATGTGTAGTGCTCTATATGTAGAAAAAAATACAAGTTTTACTATAAAGCCGCACTATGTCACTTTTCTGAGGGTCTGACACTGGCTTAGCTCCAGGGAGAAGTTATTGTTTTGTCTGGAATGTTCCACAGTATGGCATTAAACCTATAAGTCCTGTGCGTATTCAGTTGTGTGTTTTTATTACTCAGAAATACACTTAAACATATGCATTCTTACTGTTGAGCGTGGTGGTCTCCTCACAGATCTGACCCGTAACTTGGTCACTCAGGGCTTAGCTCTAAAGAGAGGTTATTGCTCTGTCTGGAATGTTCCACAGTATGGCATTAAATCAATATGTCATGCATGTATTCAGTTGCACATTTTCATTACTCAAAAATACACTGAAACTTACTGTTGAGCGTGGTGGTCTCCTCACAGATCTGACCTGTAACTTGGTCACTAATTGGCTTAGCTCCAATGAGAGGTTATTGCTTTGTCTGGATTGTTCCACAGTATGGCATTAAACCTATATGTCCTGTGTGTATTCAGTTGCATGTTTTCTTACTCAGAAATACACAAACGTACGCATTCTTACTGTGAGCGTGGCGGTCTCCTTACAGATCTGACCTGTAACTTGGTCACTGGTGGGGTCATCTGGTTGTTTCCATGGAGATAAGTAAGTTTAATACCATACTGCGGAACATTCTAGAAAATGTAATAACATCTCCCTGAAACGAGCACGCCCTCGACCACAAAAAGTTGCTTAGTACAACTTTAAAGCTGACTTTTCTCATATAAAAATGTGAATTATTTTTTCCTCGTATTTTGTACAACAAACTTTTAAGAGTTGATTTGCTGAGTGTTTGTGGTCCGAGATCCAGAACTTCTCCAATACTTTACAAAAATGTGAGTCTGGTCACCACTGAGTTTTAGATGGACGTCACTGACAGTTCGATTAGCCAATCAGGTCGGTCTGTTTCAAAATAAAATAGCTGCTTAAGGAAAATATACAGGAAAAAATATAAATATAACAGGGGACTGAAAAACATGACGGATTTGAGCCGAATCAATGAATGAAACACTAAACTGTTATTCTAAGATGAGAGGAATGAGTTATTTTATTGTCCTTGTTTTATCCTGGTTTTATTTTGTAATTTCTCTGGCTGTGTGCGTTTTGAGTTTTACTTCCTGTTCCTGTTTTGGTAGTTTGTCCCGCCCTAACGTGTCTCAGCAGTGTCTTGCTCATCTGTCCGTGCATTTGTACCCCGTGTTCTCCTCAGCCCTTTGTTGGTTCGTTGTTTGTGTGAACGATTTTTGTGTTTGGCCTTTCTTTGTTATATTAAACAACTTTGCAAATGCGTTCCTGCGTTTTGGGTCGTCCCTCTGCTCTAAACGAGACAAGAAATTTGGGTTTGTTCAAAATGTCGGGCGACCAGTGACACGCGAGTCACTGAAATAAACAAATCGGACTGGACAGTTGTGTTTGGTTCTGGCTTGAAACGTGGCGGAGGGAGACTGATGCAAAAAAATAAAAAAAAATAAAAACACAGAGAGATATCACTGTGGACTGAAATAAAACTGTTATTATCGGCATGGCAACAGCAGCCGTTAACTGTGTTGTGGCGAGCCTTATGAAGAGTGGAGTGAGTTTAAGCAGACAGCAGAGACTCATCCGTCACTCCACAGACGCGGCGTCAGAGCGGAGACTGCCCCCGGTGGAGAGGGTGATTAGTGCCATGTTGTCCCGGCCACAGAGCGGGGGACTGGGAGCGCTCAGAGTTAATCACAGAACAATGGGGCGTAGTGGAGGAGGAGAGGAATGGAGAGATGTGGAGAGAGAGAGAGAGCGAGAGAGAGGCAGGAGACAGTGGAGGAGGAGGGAGGAGCAGAGAAGATGAGAGAGGAAGAGAGAGACAGGATGGACAGAGGAGAAGGGATGGAGAGAAGAGGAGAGAAAGACAGGGGCAGAGAGATAGGAGAGAGAGAGAGCAGAGGGGAGGGAGCAGAGATGATGAGAGAGGAAGAGAGAGAGACAGGATGGACAGAGGAGGAGGGATGGAGAGAAGAGGAGAGAAAGACAGGAGCAGAGAGATAAGAGAGAGAGGAGAGGGATGGAGAGAAAAGGAGAGGAGAAGGAGGGGGGATGAGAGAGAGGAAGACCGAGAGAAGAAGATGAAGAGATGGAGAGAGGGAGACGGGGAGGAGGAAGTAAGGGATGGAGAGAAAAGGAGAGAGAGGAAGAGAGATAGGATGAACAGAGGAGGAGGGATGGAGAGAAGAGGAAAGACTGGAGCTGAGAGATAGGAGGGGGGAGGGGGAAGAGAGGGATGGAGAGAATAGGAGAGAAGAAGGGGGGGTGAGAGAGAGGAAGAGCAAGAGAAGAAGATGTAGAGAAGAGAGAGGGAGACGAGGAGGAGGATGTGAGGGATGGAGAAAAAGGAGAGAGAGGATGAGAAAAACCGAGAATAGAGGAGGCTGGCAGAGAGAGGGGGAGAGAGGAAGAGGAAAGAAAGAGCAGAAGAGGAGATATATGGAGAGAAAAGAGGGGAAGAGAGAGAGGAGGAGAGAGGCGAGAGATGTGAAGAGAGAGGAGGAGAGAGGGATGATAGAGGAGGATGAGACAGATGGAGAGAGAAGGGGAGAGACAGTAGAGGAGGAGAAGGGGAGAGGAAGAGAGAGAGTAGGAGAGGAGGGGTGGAAGAGAGAGAGGGAGATAATGAGAGAGTAAGGGAGAGAGAAGAGGAAGAGTGAGACAGGATGGAGAGAGGAGAGAGACAGAGGAGGAGGAGGAGAAGGGTAGAGGAAGAGAGAGAGAAGAGAAAGTAGGAGAGGAGGGGTGGAGGAGAGAGAGGTAGAGGAGGAGAGAGGAGGAGAGATAATGAGAGTAAGGGAAAGAAAAGAAGAGGAGGAGAGAGACAGGATGGAGAGAGGAGAGACAGGAGGAGGAGGAAGTGAGGGGAGAGGAGACAGATGGAGAGAGAAGGAGAGAGAAGAGAGGGGAGGAGAGAGTAGGATAGGAGAGATGTGGAGAGAGAGAGAGGAGGGAGAGGAGGAGAGAGTAGGATAGGATAGACGTGGAGAAAGAGAAGAGACAGAGATGAAGAAGAGAGAGAGAAAAGAGAGATGTGTAGGGGCCCTTGTTCAGACGGGGCCCCTGGAGTTTAATTGCCTTTGGATAATCTCATTGTGTCTGTGAGTGCAGCCTCTTCAAAGGGGCTCCAGCTCCACAACGACAAATGAAAAGAGCTTCAGCAGAGGAGAGGAACGAAATGAAACCCCGAAACATGTGGTGGAGGTTAGAAATGAACGGTTTATGTCATTCGTTAAAGCTGCACTACGTAACTTTTCTAGTTATGGGTCCGCCGCCTGATTGTACCCAAGGAAATGTTATTATTTTGCCCGGAATGTTCCACAGTATAACGTATCAATCTTCTTTATGGAGGAAAATGCATGACAGCACCAAGCCAATTACTAGTCACATCGGCGGAGAGGCAAGCCCTGCAAGAAAGAAAAGCACTTCAGTGTAATTCAAGAAATGCTCAATAGGTTTAATGCCATACTGTGGAACATGTTAACAGAAGTAATAACAACTCTATCATAGGGCCCACAATGTGTCTCTAATGAAATATTATTCTTTTTGCCAATAATGTTCCAGAATATAGTGTAAAATGTATATATCACCATGGAGACAAACAGGGGAGCCCGCATGCAAGAGAACCACAGTAACCGAAGAAATGCACAGTAGATTTTAATGCCATACTGTGGAACATATTAACAGAAGTAATAACAACTCTACTGTAGGGAAACAAAACTGGTAGACAGAGAAATGCACATCTGATAAAAGCTGTGGCTGCTGCTGGTCCAAAGACAAAAATTGTGCAAAAGAAAAAACATGTTTCAGGGTCAATCCCTTGGGCGACAATAGCTCAGTTGGTGGAGCATTTGTCCACTGATCCGAAGGTTGGCGGTTCGAATCTTTCCATCCATTTTCTTACTCTTATCCGGGGCACGGGGGCAACAGTCTAAGCAGGGACTCCCAGACTTCCTTCAGGGACTCCCAGACTTCCTTCACCTCGGACACTTCCTCCACCTCCTTCGGGGGGACCCCAAGGTGTTCCCAGGCCCTCCAGCGTGTCCTAGGTCTTCCCCGGGGGCTTCCTCCCGGTGGGACATGCCCAGAACACCTCCCGAGGGAGGCATCCAGGAGGCATCCGGAACAGATGCACAAGCCACCTCAGCTGCTCCTCTCGATGTGGAGGAGCAGCGGCTCTACTCCGAGCTCCTCACCCTATCTCTAAGGGAGCTCCCAGCCACTCTGCGGAGGAAACTCATTTTGGCCACTTGTATCCACTTTGGGTTCGAATCCTGCTCGCGATAAACATCATTGGTTGAGCGGTCTGATCCACAGGTTGGCAACACGATTTCAGCTCCTATAGACGAATGCTGCTGTTGTGTCCTTGGGCAAAGACACTTAACCCACTTCATCTCCAGTGTCTGAGTACATTGGTGTGTGAATGGGTGAGTGGTACCATGATGTAAAGTGTTTTGAGTGCCTTGAAGGTGGAAAAGCGGTATATAAAAATTTGGCCATTTATCATTTTAATTTAAGAAATGCCATACTGTGGAACATAACAGAAGTAATATCAACTCTATTAGGGCCCACAGTCTGTCTCTATTGAAATGTTATTATTTTGGCCAAGAATGTTGTCTGTGTACTCCCTCAGTGGTCCAGGTATGATCATAGGAAAAAGTGTGTTAGTTTCAGTAGAGTTACCTCCTCTCTTCCGACAGATATAAGGCCGTCTCCACCAACGTCTGATCAGAACTGAAGGGAAGAGCTGCGAAATGTCTTCACTCTCAAACTTTTGTCCAGTTGACAGAATCAGATTCTCTTTTGCACTGCCAAGTTCCACTAAACTTAACACTAAACTTATATATCTCCATGGAGACAAACAGTGAGCCTGCATGCAAAAAGAGCACCACGAATGGGAGAAAATGCACAATAAACAGGGTCCAATGCCATATTGTGAAACATTTTGAGAAAATTTGTAATGAGAAACTTAAATCTTGTTTTTTGCAATGCGGTACCCATGGATCTTTCTCTACGTCTGTTCTTGAGCCATAATTCTGGTCAAGAAAGAAGAAACCAGTGTCATAATATGCACCATTTTGCCATTTAGTTTAGCGCTTTAGCCTATAGAACATTTTTTCATTTGTTGTGAATTGTTCCAGTGCCAGCAAAAACAATTTCACCTCAAAAATAATACCTAGAAACGAAGCATTCATTACAGTACTTAATTATGTAATATTAATATGGATTTACATTTGACATTGGCCCCAACATTGACCCCCTGAGGAGTCCCATCTTTGACTGTTGTTTTAAGATAAAATGTAATGATTAGTTTATATTAATTTATTAAAAAAAAAAAAAACAGATTGAAAAGTACTATGTTTTTTTGTGTACTTCTAATTTCTCTTGTAAAGTATTGTAAAATGATGCTTTCCTAAATGGCGTTAGCATCTAAACTTGAAAAATACCAGTGTTGCTTCCTGATATTTCAGTCTGGCCTGTTTCCTCAGAGTCTGTTCCCTCTCGCTCTGTTTTCCCTGTCATATCTCTCCCTGTAATTTGATGTGATCCGAACATTTGGAGATCTCTGAGTGACACAACCACCTCCAGATGTTTCCACGTCAACAGCCTGTGTGTCGCATCGCCACACTGTCGCCATGCCAACGGAGGCTGGGGCCGGTCCAACATCCAGCCACGAATCAGGAGTCAGGGAAACAGCAGGGACCAAAGCAACCGGTGGGACAACATCTGTGCACACTTTTATGAATGGGCAGCCTAAATATCTTCATTCCCCTGCAAATTTTGGTTTGCTTGTTAAAGACTGGAATGTTTCGTGGTATGGCATTAAATTTTATCGTGCATATTTTAACAAGAAGCAATATTGTTTTTAAAAAATGAGTCAATAATGACAAAAAAAGAATAAAAAAGGCTTGTCTCCCTACAGATCTGACCTGTAACTTGGCCTGCTGGTGTTGTCTGCTTGTCTCCATGGATATAGATAAGCTTAATGCCATACTGTGGAACATTTGAGGCAAACCAAAGACATCTCTACAGATAAGCAGCAGTAAATACAGCGTTGCTTAGTTTTATGTTTGTAAGGAAGATCATTTGTTTCATCAGATTTTGAATTTGAAATGCCATTGAATTTCTCAGTAATTTTCAATTTTTTTTTACTCTGAAAAAAACATGTTTGAATTATTTTTATTCTGAATGGCAGTTGATGAAATTTTAAGTATACTTTTCCAATATGTTTCAAATTCAATATAAAATAATATTTAAAAGGTGAAATTTGAAACATATTGGAAAATGTACACTTAAAATATTAGCAACTAAAATTCAGAATAAAAATAATTTAAACATATTTTTTCATTGTTAAAAAATTCAAAGTGAGAAATTCAAAGGTATTTAAAATGCCAGTTTATCCTGTAGCTCCACCTCCGCTCCTATAAACTTTTTGAACTATAAAGCTTCTACATATTTTTATGCCTTTTTGTTAATTACTTTGTCTCGATATTATGTTGTTGCCACTTGTTAAGAGAGAACAAGGAGCCCCATCAAATACCTGGGTATATTTGATAAAATATATCTCACAAAATCTTTGGTGCTTTCTATTTGTGATACTGTTAATTTAAAACAATTTTTGATGAAGTGTGCTGTGTAACCTAAGGGAAATATACTGTTGACTATACTCCAGCCTATACAGAAGTGGTTCTTTTCTGTTGTGTTAGAGTGGTATGTTGTCAATATACTTGGATTCACCATGTATATGTATATGGATATTGTTTTTAATGATCACATTTGATAATTGGTCACACGACCCCTATAAATATGGTCACACCTGCTGCTCACTCTGTCAGCCCTGATGAAGACTCACAAGGATTCGAAACGCATGACCGCTAATAAACACACTGCAAATCAGAGTGTCTCTGCCATCCTCTTTTATCTCTACAAGAATTCAAGCCCCCTGGTCTGATGAGCACCTGTTTTGATTCAGTGCACCACTCCAATATCGTAATTTTTATTATTTTTGTATACAGCATGTTTCAACCTACCACAATATACTTTCCGTACATTCAGTTTGAAGAGCAATTTTTGGCGTAATGTTCTAAACATTTTTATTGGGTCTTACTGTTCAGTGAGGTTGGAGTGTGTACGCAACCATCAGCAATTACCCAAAGTTTTTAGTTTGGTCCATCAAGGTCTGACTTTACATCTTAAAGGTGTAACTTTGTGTCACTTTTCTGGTGGAGGTTCGTCAAACGCTTTTCTCCATGGAGATGTTATCGCTTTGTCTGGAATGTTTCACAGTATGGCATTAAACCTTTCTATCTTCATGGAGACCAAACCAGACCAAGTTATAGGTCAGATCAAACACCTGAATGCATGTATTTTTGAGCTATAAAACTACCTGCGATTATTATTGTCCTAAACATATCTAAACCATTGTATAATCTTTATTTTCATCATTTTCACATCGAATTACCTCATGAAAACCGTTGCGTAGCTCCCATGGCCTTCACACCGCCTTTTAAGAACCCCTGGATTACACTAACCTGAGTTACAAGCCTTTCCTTTACTAACTTTGGCCGTCAACTTGAGCAAGAAGTTACTGTCCGAACCATTCTGTAAAGGGCCCATATTACGCTATTGTCTGATCTATGTTATTAGTTTAGTTTAGTTTATTTATTTAATGAGACCGGGACAGTGCACAATATACATCAACCTTAACAGCAGAGATGCATTGTATCAGGTTGTAGCACCAGAGCTAATTTCCACCTGTCGTCCTTATGCAGGTTGATGTTATAGTTCATAAAATCAAACGTACAAAGAGAAATGTCTTTATAATGACAAATTCTGTATCCTCATTCACACCCAGTTCTCTCAGCACCTTAAAATAATCATTCTTGTCAAAATCATCCTTCAGTTAATTCACTCCAGAACATCACACTCTCTTCAGACACTCATCAGTCACATTATTGGCGCAGGTTTGGTTTGAAAGGAGCCATTGTTAATGTTATAATGTTGAACAGATCATTTTGAGCTTTGGAGATGTAGACAGACTAATAATAAAGAAACCAAACACAACTCCAGGTATGTTTTTGAGGAGGTAACAACATTCTAACAAGCTCACTAGTAAATTTTGCGTAATATAAAACCTTTAATCATGCTCACACCTTTCCTGGCCCTTCCACCGCCTCTTGAGAACCTCTGGATTAGCTCAACCTGAATGACGAGCCTTTCACTGAGTAACTTTGGCAGGCGGCTGCGTTTGATGCTGAGGGGAATGGGGAGCTGCCAGCCTGGATATTTTTTATTTCTTTTTTTTTTTTGCTGAACGGGTTCCGAAAACATGATGGCGAGATTGTAATTATGATCAAGCAGCTGGCTCATTGTAAGCGCCGGATGGAGGGAGGCAGAGGCCCACATGTTACAAGACGTGCGGCGCTCTGGCAGTGCCCATCATCGCGCGTAATGAATAAATCAGGGGACATGGCGGCGCAGACAGGAGCGGAGAAATGGATGCAACAGTTTGGATGGCGTTTTATCGACTCAGAACAATGCCATCAAAACAAGTGGGACGAGGAAGCAGATCTCCAAAGACAGGGGAGTAATGTAGGAACGCCAGCCCCATTCACAGCTCTATCAGCGAACAGATCTGCTGTGAAACGGGGAGGGCAGGGGCACAATGTGGCACAGTGTAATGGAGAAATGCATTATGATGTTTACTTTGACAAAACACAACCTGATGTCTCAAAGAGTTTGTAAATGCAAACTCTTTCAGACATCAGTAACTGTAACAGTGTTGTATTCATGAGTGATGGGTGCGGTTGGTCAAAGTTTGCCCTTTGTCCTAAGGGTAGCAGGTTCGACTCCTGACAAGGCCAGGTTGCTTTTAGATTATCCTCCGAATGAAAAGTAACTTAAAAATTAAAGGTCCTGTACAACTAAATGCCTTTTTGAGATTTTTATTTTATTTATATATATATATAGATGTATATTGATATAAAAAATTATGTAAATATATATTGGTTCATTGATATATCCAGCCAATACTTGATATTATCACTTTTTATAGTATTGGTTATCAGCCTTCAGTCTCCTTTACAGGCCGATATTTTGCCTTTCGAATATGCATAAAGCTTTAGTTGAACACTTTAGTGCAAAGAGATAAGTTCACAAAATGACTACACAGCTTTTTTTTTTTTTTTTTTTTTTTTTTGTCGTAAAAAAAAAAAAAAGGTAAAATTTGTAGAAAAATTAAATAATATAATATGGGGAAAGTAGTTGAAATCAGTCATACATATCAGCCCAAAAATACTGGCGAAGTTCATTAGCCACTGCTTTCTCTGGGCTCTAAACAATCAGCCATAAAAAAAAAAAAAAAGTAATTATTTCAGCACTTAGAATCTCTTCTTTGTGAACTTTGACATATCTCGCCTTTTTTGTAGAAGCTGCATTAACCCATTTTTATTTTGTAAATGAGCCAATCAATGCAGTTATTCCCCAAACAAACAAACGTGCTTTGTTTTGTTAAAGAAGCTGTTCCTAAAGGTTCATTGTGTAACTTTTCTGTTGAAGGGTCCGTCACCTGCTTATTTCTATGGATGTGTAATTGCTTTGCCTGGAAAGTTCCACAGTATGACGTTAAACAGCTCTACTTTACATTTATTAAAACGCAGGTAGTTTAATAGCTCAAAAACACATGCATTCAGGTATTTGATCTGACCTGTAACTTTGTCTGGTTTGGTCTCCATGAAGATAAAAAGGTTTAAAGCCATACTGCGAAACATTCCTGACAAAGCAATAACATCGTCATGGAGCAAAGCATTTAACGGACCCACCACCAGAAAAGTTACACAAAGTTATACCTTTAAGATGTAAAGTCAGGCCTTGATGGACCAAACGAAATACTTTGGGTAATTGCCGATGGTTGCGTACACACTCCAACCTCACTGAGCAGTAAGACCCAATAAAAATGCAGTTCTCATTGTAGCTACAACGAGGAACTTGGACTTGAGTCTTGCACACACTCCAAACTCACTGAACAGAACATGAGGAAGTGTTACGGGGAGCTCGGGAGCCACTAAAGAAGGCGCAGGGCCCGGGCTGTAAATGTAAAACGGATCTTCGCGCCGCCATTTTGGAAACAATTCTCACAAGGACAATGATGATTACAGCCTCTTATGTTCTGCTGTTACAACTTTATCGCTCGGTGAAGGGGGGACAACGGAGGGGCCTCACTTTACATTAATTATTCACCAGTTTCATTGCAGCCGGTTAGTAACAAATTAAACCATCCTATAGCCCTCTGTGACTTTCAGAGCGCTGTGTTAACTTTTGATCTGCTAAATTGTAGATTCAAACACTTACAAGTTGTATATTTCTTTTTTTGTAATTCTTGCACAGTATTTACATCATTTCACATTTATTATAATTCTGAACGCTGAATTTTACTGTCTTAAAACTTGAAAAACAGAATTAGTTCCTTTTAAATAGTTTGCAGTGGTCCAAAGTTCTTCCTCATTTACCTTCTGCATTCAGAGTGTCCTCGTTTTTCACCGTGATGAGTTTCTAAGGACTTTTCACAACTTTCAGAGACCAGAGCGGAGTAAAACTAACAACTAGCATGCAAACTAGGGGTGTAAGAAAAGATTGATTCAGTGATATATCACGATACTTCATTGTGCAATTCTTGTATCGATTCAAAATGCATCTAAAGCGATTTTTTTTTAAGGTCATGTTTTCATGAAAGTTCCATTGACTGATCTCATGATTTAACTAGAAAAGCACTCAGAGAGCGCAGACCTCCGCCAATCAGCTCAGTTTTCAAAGTGATTCAGAATCCAGGATTTCTTCTGGATCATCACCAAAATCTAATCATCTGTTGGATTTACCATTAGGAACATTTCCTGAAAATTTCATCAAGATCCGTCCATAACTTTTTGAGTTATCTTGCTAACAAACAAACAAACAAACAGACTCAGGCGAAAACATAACCTCCTTGGCGGAGGTAAAGATTTAATACAATGTAAAATTAAAATTAAATACTATACGTAATTATTGATGCATCACAATATATTGTCCTTTACGGTTTAGTATCGGGGTCTGTTTTGTTACACTGAATCGTGACATATCATGATGAGCCAGATTCACGGCAATGCTCATTCTTAATGCTAACACACACTTCCTGATTATCGGACAATAAAACATTTCATAACTTGATGCAGACGGTGCACAGCGGCCTTATTTTGGCCTCAAGAGCTGCTTGTACAATACTGTATATCTGTACTCGGACAAGACACATTTTGCTCAAATATATATAAAAAAAAAAGGCGTACTGACCCTTTAAAGATCACATATTGTACTTGAACTGCTATATACTTAAAATATACAACACTCATAGATCATTGTGTCATTATTTACACATTTTAAATCATAATAGTCATCTAAAACAATTTCATTAACTCAAAAGAAACATGGATACCATGTTTAAAATGAAATATTAGGTTTTTGCAAGGCCACGCCCACATCGCTTCGTGTGACATATCGCTGCCAACAGATCCGTAACACTGGAAACTCAATGGAAATCTGCACACCACGTTAACAAGCAATATATATATTTTTTTTTTATTCGTACCAAAATGATTACGCTATGCTGCTGAATGCTGCGAGTATCACTGATTGAGAAAATAAAATTGTAGAACGAAGTGCGGTGAACACAGGGGATGATCGGAAATACGGCGTCTTGAAAAGTAAAGATGACTCAAACATGCACAAATTTTGCAGAATAGGTGTCGTTTAAATAATTTGCAGAATAGGTGTTGTTTAAATAAGCATCTGATAAAGGAAAACAGGAAGTCCTCAATAATAAAAGCTCCATTATATTTGAGGATTAAACATCTCATGCATTTATTTAAACTGCTCCTGCTTAAGCCGGGCTCCTGATTGTTACACACATTTTCAGAGTTGAGCAGGTTATTTGGAGCTAAAATCATAAAATAAATTCTCTTTTGTAGAGAAAATCTGATGTAGTTTCGTTATTAACTCTGGGAGGGCAAAATCTGTAAATTACATACAGTTTGTGAATCGGGGTGGTCACAGGAACTCTCTTTGTCAGTGCGTTTCAGTGGATAAATAAAAGCTTTCACAGTCGTATTTTGGATTTATATAATTTAAACTCTTTGGTAAGTATTTTCCAGTCAAAGCCTCAGTATTATTATTATCATTTTTTTATGTTTTTATTGCACTGAAAAACATTGTCCCTACCATAAACGGTATAAAGATGTGGACTGAGGGAGTGTCTCCCATAGTGTTCAGCTCCAGTCAAATGAAGCTCATTGAGGCTTGCAGTTACAGGAGTAAATTTGGAGCCGAGTTTCATATTAGGAATTTATTTACGTTCAAAATGGTGAAATAAAAACCCCAGAGCAGGAGCCAGATTTTCCTGTTAATAACCCTGGACTTTGCCGTCTGTTTAGGTGTTGGATTTTGAACAAAAAGGAGAAAGTGACAAACTGAAGAACTGTTGGCTAACGCTATGACTGTCATTTTATTTGAAAGGGACATAGCCAGGACGCTCTTGAAAAAGAGATTTTTAATCTCAATGAGACTTTTTCCTGGTTAAATAAAGGTTAAATTAAAAAAAAAAAATAGCAAAAGAGAAAATTTGAATTGAATTTCTCTTTTGTTATGGATCCTACCTCAGACTGTGTTGAAATAATCCTCAGATTCAAGTCAAATAAAGCCTCAGAAAGAGCAGTGCATACAGTTAGCATCACGACCCCACGGAATGTTGATGATATAGCTGCAAAGTATCAATAATGTTCCACAGTATAGCATTAAAAGGAGAATGAATGATTTTAATGTTGGACTTTTATGGAATCGTGCAGGTTTTGTGCCCGCTGCAGAAACTTAGACTGTTGGTTTAAAGTCATATTTTTCTTATTATTACCCAGTCCCCACTTTGCCCTAGTCTTTTTCCACATATAAATCCGATTATTCTTCCCAATTCAAAGTTCCAATCTTGTGGAGCCTGCGCCACGTTTCTCGAAATAGTTTTACTCTTCACACCATTAGGTCCTGGAGCAGAGACGCACTTTGGACTTTCTGCCAAATAAACCCGTAGTGACAGTGTGGGCACGCCAGAGCACGCCAGGGCAGTCCACCTCTCTGCGGGCGATTCTTCAGAAACAGCCTGGGCAGGAGCCTCAAAAGGGCCCTAAATGGGAGTGAATATAACTCGCCCAGAGCTTTCAACTTTGCTTGGTTAAAACATGGAATTCTACAGCGGCAAAGTCTGCACAGAAAGTGAAAAATAGTGAATTTCTTTCTTTAAAGGGCCATGTGTAACTGGTGGAACTGAGCGTTTTCTGTTTGAGAGAAGAACTCAGTCTAAATCTGCAGGTTTGTGTGTTAAATGAATGAAACAAAACACAATTCCAGGTGTGTTTTTGATGAGGAAACGACATTATGAAAAGACACAGATCAGGAAGCGTAAGTAAGTCTGCTGTGTGCTGTCTGAATCCATTTAGAAGACATGTTATTGTTCTGTTATCAGGAAGTGTGCAGTTAGTATGCTATTTAGTTAGCTTTATCGTGATGACAAAACTCCACTCTGGTCTCTGGCAGTTGGGAAAAAGTTCAAGTAGGACGCACAGAATACTACGGATGCTTTTTCAGTTCTGATACCGATTTCAATACTCGAGCTTTATCTGCAGATACCAGTGCAGAGACTAAAAACAGCATTTATTTCCTTTAAACAGACAAAAAATAAGACAGAATTGATCCAAATATTATCTATAGCTGTTTTTTTTTAGGTGTTTTTTTTTTTTTTAGTATTTTTCTTAAGTATCTACAGAACAACTTTGTCTAAATAAAACATCAATTTCTGGGTCAACTATGGCCAGTAAATAGTCTTATTACATTCATTTATATATCCGACCGGAATATCGACTAAACCAATATTTGAAAGCTTTTTTTTTTTTTCAGAATCAGCGCTGATATCTCATACCAGTATCAGATTGGTGCAGGAATAACTTTGGACCACTGCAAACTGTTTAAAATGAATGAGAAAACAAATCTGTTTTTCGCTTTTTTAAGACAGTAAAAATGTGCCTTTAACTTTTATTTACATTTAGACAAACTTTACTGATCCACAAGTGAAATTATCTTGACACAGTAGCTCACACATCACAATATATTATAAAACAAAGAGTAAAAAATGTAATTGTCAATAGTAAAGTCAAAATAAGCAGCAAAAATCGCAAGAGACAGGAGACTAAAAAAAAACACCAGACTTCTCTTTTTCTGTTTCTTTTCTCATGAAGAATTCACCTCCATGGAAGAGGACTGCTCCCGGATCTTACATTTGGTGATTTGAAATTCACCTCGTCACTTGCAGCCGCGGCAGACTTGTACGTTTCAAGCTCGCGTCTAAAGAAAGTATGCGGAACAATCTGTCAAGACGCCATGGCAACGCAGGACCAATTACCGCCGGGTGAAGGAAGGCAGCTGTCCGGGCCCGTGCTGCTTCGTATCACTGTTACATACCTGGTCTTATGTAAACGCATGTACCTGTAGATATCAAATAAGAAAGAAGAACGGAAAATGCACGCAGCGAGGATTCCAGCTGATCTCGTTTTAATTATTTTAGTGTTGGAGACGTCGCCGTGGCTCTGTGGAAATGAGGTGTGACACATGAGAGTGGAGACGGCATATTTTAAAGGTAGGACCCGTTAGCTTCACTGCGGAGGATGCAGGATATGGAAATAGACTCCAAGTATAGGCTGACCATATGTCCGTGCGCGTGACGGCTGCTGTCCTCATTTACATGCATATATGCACGGTCATGGGTTACAATTAGAAACTGCAGATACAGAGTTTGAGAAATGCAATAAGGAAGATATACAATTTAAGCTTAGGTAAAGAGATTTTCTTAAACAATTCACACTTTGCACTTGGCATACTTAGAAATTATAATGTTATTATGTTTTTCTGACAGTTTAAAAGTTGCTAATACAATTTTTTATTTATCAGTTTTTTTTAGTTTTCTGTCTCTTGCGATTTTTGCTGCTTAGTTTGAATTTACTATTGACAATGAAGTTTTTTTTTTCTAACAGTTTAAAAGTTGCTAATACATTTATTTATTTACTTATTTATTATTATTATTATTTTCCCCAAAAAACTTATATATATATATATATATATATATATATATATATATATATATATAAGTTATATTTTAAGTTAAGTTATATTTTTATATATTTCATGTTTTATTCGTCATTTAAATGCTTTGAATTAACTTTATTACTTTTGTTGGGCCTACCTACAAATACTTTCAAGATCTGATCTATGTTCTAATGTTGTTTCCTCATCACAAACATACACACTGGAGTTGTGTTTTGTTTAATTCACACGTTTAACACACAAAAAAAACATGCATATTTAGGCTGAGTTCTTGTCTCAAACAGAAAACGCTCTGTTCCACCTTGTGATGTCATTTGGGAAGGAAGTGCGTAAACTCCACACACTTTCACTAGAATCATTTGGCTAATTTCAGCCCAGAAGTTGCCAATCTCTACTGAACTGAAGGTAAAAGGAACTTCAAAACTGCCACTTCACATCACGAGGTGGAACAGAGCGTTTTGAGTTTTGGAGATTGACAGAGTAATAATAAAGGATTACAAAAACATGTGAATGAAACAGAACACAACTCCAGGTGTGTTTCTGATGAGGAAACAGTTTGATAACACGACTTAAAGCTCGCACTAGTCCGTTTTGCGTAATACAGCCCCTTTCAGCATGTTCTTACATTTTTACATTAAGTCTTAATTCAATTACTGCTTCTTTCTTCATTGCATTTAACTTTCTCGGTAACAGTGTACAAATGGAAGAGCGATAATTACAAATGACAACTTCACGAGAGAAAATAATTTTCTCTCATTATAAGACACTATAGAACGGCATATATCTAACCAGCCTGTACTTGTATGTGGGCACAAGTTCTGGTCCGACTCCCACAATGCAATCTGGCGCTCCTCAGTGTAATTGCTTTGATAGCTTGTGGCCAGTGAGCAGGCGCGTCACCGTTGTCTGCTATTACCAACATGTCACAGCAACTTTGAGTCAACACAGCTTCTTAATTAGGCCTATAATTGTACTGCAGTGTTCCCAGGCTTTACACTGGCCACGCACCGCCAGCTCCAGACCTGTCTCAAACGCAAATATACACAAACACATATAATAACACTTTTTATTTATTGATTTTATTCATGATTTACTGTTTTTTATTGTATTCATTTGTCTGTGCAGCACTTTGGAAACTGTCATGTTTATAAAATGTGGATTGGATTGGAAATATGTGTTGAGTTACTTCAAAATAAGATTACTGTATTGTGTATTGTGTAACTTTTCCGGTTGGGCGTCCGTCACCTGCTTGTTTCTATGGATATGCCACTGCTCTGCCTGGAATGTTCCCCAGTATGACTTTAAACATCTTTACGTTACATTTATTCAATTACAGGTGGTTTTATTGCTCACAAATACTTAGAAAAACAGGCGTTCTGACTGTGAGCGGGGTCGCCTCTCCACAGATCTGACCTGTAACTTGGTCCGGTTTAGTCTCCAAGAAGATAGAAAGGTTTAATGCCATACTGTGAAACATTCCAGACAAAGCAATAAAATCTCCATGGAGAAAAGCATTTTAGGGACCCTCCACCAGAAAAGTTACACAATGCACCTTTAAATAGTGACACAAGAAGGAAGAGTAAAAAGTATTTGTTGAAACTGCTGCTCTAACTACTGAGTTGATGTTAAAGATGTACCATGTAACTTTTCTGATAAGTTCAAGTTATCTAAAGTCCCATAGAGACAAGCAGGTGGCGCTACTATGCCAAGTTACAGGTCAGATCAGTGGAGAGGTGATAGCACTTACAGTAAGAATGCATGTTTGTCATGATATTGAAAGGACCTGTACCTGATTTGCTTTCCAGACTTTATATTTGAGCAAAATGAGTCTAGTCCAAGTCCAAGCAGCTCTTGAGGTCAAAATAAGTCCTAGGAGACTATCTGCATTTAATTGTGAAGCTTTTTCAGGATGTGCGCAATTAGCATGGTTAACAAGCTTAGCATAACACTGACAAAACTCCACTCTGGTCTCTGAAAGTTGTGAAAAGTGCTTCTAAACTCATTATGGTGAATAATTAGGATGAATACATAAGGTGAGTGAGGAATAACTTTGGACCACCACAAACTGTTTACAATGAACTAGCATTTTTTTATTTTATTTTATTTTATTTCAGTGAAAATCAGGTACGGCACATAATAATTAAATAAATGGTTAAAAACAGGTAAATAATTTTAGTGCAATACTGTGGAACAAGCAATGGAATAACCATGGAGACAAGCTGACCCTTCACCAGAAAAGTTACACGGTGCTTAATTGGACATTCTAAAGTTAAGTCCTTAATGAAGATATAACATTCTGCATATGAGGCAAAGAAAAGAAATATTGTTGTCCACTATCACGACAGACATTTCCAGCAATGCTTTAATCTTGCAGCTTTACTGTAATCCTACAATCCAGTAATTCATGCAAATATTACTGCATATTTTTATTTTTTATTTTTCCCCACAGGAGGCAAAGCAAAAAAAAAACAAAAAAAAACAAAAAACGGAAAAACAAACATGGCCATCCACTGTATCACTTGAGACGTTTCCAGGAATGCTTTAATTCACCCGATCGACCCGTGCATCTGCTGTTGTGGAGTGAAATATTAAAATTGATTTTCAACATGTTTCTAAGGCCGTCTTATCCGTTTGCAGACGCACTCGAGCCGATGTGATGATAGACGTGAAGTGTACCGGCCCTATGTTCTGACATCTACACCAGACACTAAACCGGGCTGAACCAGACTGAACCAGGCTGACCTTTAAGTCCCTCTACTTCCGTGCATTTGTATTGTAATATTTGTAATATTTACTTTTTTTTCTATCTGTGAGTCTAATCCCTATGGCCTGTTGACTTGAGTTACGTCTTATCTACTGTAGAAAACGATCCGGCTCCTATTGTGTTTTAAAACGTGTTGGAAATAGGGTCCTTAAAAGTATCGAAACCCAGTAAAAGTAGTAAAGTACAGTACTTGAGAATACTTTTTAGGTACCTGTACTTTACTTTTTCTGGTGGAGGGTCCGTCAAATGCTTTTCTGTGTGAAGATGTTATCGTTTCGTCCGGAATGTTTCACAGTATGGCATTAAATCTACCTTCTAGCTTCATGGAGACCAAACTAGACAAAGTTACAGGGAAGATCTGTGGAGAGGCGACCCCACTCACAGTCAGAATGTCTGTTTTTCTAGGTATTTTTGAGCAATAAAGCCATCTGTAACTGAAAAAATGTAAAGTAGAGCCATTTAATGTCACACTGTGGAACATTCCAGGCAGAGCAATGATGTCTCCATAGAAACAAGCAAGTGACGGAGCCCCAACCAAAAAGTTACATAGTGCACCTTTTGGGGAGGGGCATATTTGGAACTTTTTTACCTTTACTTCACTACATTTGAGCACAGATTTCTGTACTTTCTACTCCACTTCATTTTTGAACAGGACTGAAAAGCAAAAGTATTTTTAGTGTAGTTTGAGACCTGCTGAAAAGCCAGAGGGGTTTATTTTTAACACGTTCATAGTTTGAGCAAACAAAAATATACAAATAAAGACAGCTAGAATAAAAAAAGATCATTCAATAGATTCTGTTGAACAAAATTCTGCAAAAATCTTTATCAAAAACACAACATTTGAAGCCTTATAAGACCTTAAAACACCTGCGAAATCCTGTACTTTTTAAACAGGAACTTTAATACTTAAGTAGATTTTTTCATGCAATACTTTTACTTTTACTTGAGTTTCTTTTTGGTGTGGGATTTGTACTTTTACTTAAATAACAAAATTAAATACTTCTTCCACCACTGGCCAATACTAAAACTGGTATCGAAACTAGAAAAGTCCTAAAAAGTCACATTTACAGGACATAAATTAACTTTTTAAAGATATTTTATAATAAAATCCTAAAATAATCCACCTTTTGCTTTGTCGAAGAAATATTTAGTGAAGTAATTTAACTTTTTTCTTTAAACTATCTTGCTTCACATATTCGAGGTCTTTTGTGTGTATCTAAAATGTAGAAAATAGTGAGAAAAATGAAACAAAACCTTGAACAAGAGGGTGCGTCCAAACTTTTGAGTGGTTGCGCGTACAGTCTCTGATTATTGTACGATCCCTGTACAAATAAATGCATTTTATATCAACAACCTTCACTGTAATACAATGCTTTGCTCATTTCCACACATTTCTACAATAACTTCTCTCCAGCCTGCACCCAACTTCAGCTTGTAAAACTCCTGTTGAACTCTGCGTCTGTTTTATTTGCGCATCCATCACTCCTCACCTGTTTTCCTCTTTATTGCTTTATCCATAAACAGGAACAGCAGAGGCAAAGCTATCAGGACAATAACATCCACCACAAATTACCCAGAACCACACCTGCTGCTGTCCCATCTGCATGACATTTCCAACACGTAACCCGATTACACAACTCCACCAGTACAGGCCAATATGTGTGTAATCTTTGTTATCTCATTACTTCAACTTTGATTTTTGTGTAATTTTTATTTTTTTTATTTTTTTTTTTAAATTTGGGGTGGGCGATGTGAACAGTTATCCAATTTTCTATTTTATTTTATCTTCTCAAAATCAGACAATCATGGCTTTCAATATTCATTTTGCAAACATAACACAGACATTTGACCATCACGCTTAAAAAACAAAATAAAAAATCGTTGGGATGGGGAATATGACTAAACAATTATTCTAATATTTTTTTCTCATATTACAATTTTCAGTTTTATTTTGTCTTCTTAAAATCAAACAATAATGCCCTTCAATATTATAAAAAAAAAAAATAAAAAATAAAATAAAGAAAAATAAAGTCTTTGGGGTTTGCAATATGACTAAACAATGATCCATTTTTTTCTGATATTACAATTTTCAGTTTTATTTTGTCTTCTTAAAGTCAAACAATAATCAAACAATTAAAAAAAAAAAAACAAAAAACATACAATACAGACATTTGAAAAAAAAAAAAAAAAAAGTAAAATCTTTGGAGTTTGCAATATGACTAAACGGTTATCCATTTTTATTTTTTTTTTCTCATATTACAATTTTCAGTTTTATTTTGTCTTAAAATCAAACAATGGCCTTCAATATTAATAAAAAAAAAACATACAATACAGACATTTGAAAAAAAATAAATAAATAATTAAATAAAATCTTTGGGGTTTGCAATATGACTAAACGGTTATCCACATGTTTTTTCTCATTTTACAATTTTCAAAATTTATTTTATCCTATTGTGTTTTAAAACGTGTTGGAATTAGGGTCCTCAAAAGTATCGAAACCCAGATAGTAATCAATACGAATGGTGGAATGTAACAAAGTAAAAGTAGTAAAGTACAGTACTTGAGAATACTTTTTAAGTATCTGTACTTTACTTTTTCTGGTGGAGGGTCTGTCAAATGCTTTTCTGTATGGAGATGTTATCGTTTTGTCTGGAATGTTTCACAGTATGGCATTAAACCTTTCTATCTTCATGGAGACCGAACCAGACCAAGTTACAGTTCAGATCTGTGGAGAGGCAACCCCGCTCACAGTCAGAATGTCTGATTTTCTAGGCATTTTTGAGCTATAAAACCACCTTTAATTGAATAAATGTAAGTTAGAGCTGTTTAATGTTACACTGTGGAACATTCCAGGCAGAGCAATGACATCTCCATGGAAACAAGCAGGTGACGGAGCCTCAACCAAAAAGTTACATAGTGCACCTTTTGGGGAGTGGCATACTTGGAATTAGGGTTGTCAAAAGTATCATAAATCAGATATTAATCAATACCAGCGGTGGAATGGAACAAAGTAAAAGTATTTTTAAAGCTGATACTTTTTACCTTTGCTTCACTACATTTGAGCACAGATTTCTGTACTTTCTACTCCACTTCATTTTTGAACAGGACTGAAAAGTAAAAGTATTTTTAGTATAGTTTGAGACCTGCTGAAAAGCCAGAGGGGTTTATTTTTTAACACGTTCATTTAACACTTCGGATCTCAGAGGCTCAGCAGGGCCGGGCCTGGTTCGTACTTGGATGGGAGAGTGCTGGGAAAATCAGGTGCCACAGGGGGCGCCAGTCGCAAAAAACTGTTATGTGTCCTTAGGCAAGACACTTCACCCACACTGCCGAGTATGAATGTGGTGTGTGCATGAGTGGCGTGAATGAATAATGCTCTGTAAAGTGCTTTGGGTGTCTTGAAAGGCGCTGTATACTGTAAATGCAATGATTAATTAATAATAATAATAATAATAATAATAATATTCAAATATATAATGGCAGCCACTTCTGTGTCTGTCAGCCCCGGGGCAGAACTGTACAATCTGCTCTATAAATAAGGCCTATGCATAATAACTGTAGCACGAAACGATGTGCTGAATGCGTTTGACACCTCTCATCATATAAATGGTATCTGTGAGAGTGTGATGTCTGCTTAAGTAATTTTGACGAGGTTAGATCAGTGACTGAGAAGTGACGCTTAAAGTGTGAAAACAACTGCCTTCTACAATCCACACATCTGCTCCTCAGCTTCCACCAGAGCCAGAAAAAAGCTACTGTCATCTCTGTTTGTCTCACAGGGTTTACACAAGTGACATTTTAGAGTCCTAGTTCTCCTGAAAGTGATATTTTTATTGTAGTCATGAGACGGCGCAAAGCATAGACTGTATAAAAAAAGTGGACTGCATTGTTTTACCTGGAATGTTCCAAAATATGGCATTACTTGCATCCAGTTCATTCAGTTACAGGTGTTTTTAATAGGAGAGGACGCTGGCGTTGTTTGTTTGCTGCTTCTCCATCTGTTGTTCTGTTCTTCAGTCTTTCTGCTTTTTGTCTTTTTGTTTTATTTTCACCATCTTATCCAGTAGCAAAAAGAGAAATTCAACTTGTCAGCTGGACAAAAGTTTATTAGGCCGAATACGTTTTGCGGCTCATCCAAGCTGCTTCTTCGGTTCTGGTCCACCAGCGTCTGACCAGAACTGAAGATGCAGTTTGACCAAATAAACTTTTGTCCAGTTGACAAATTGAATTTCTCTTTTTGCCATGGTTTCTACCTGGACGACTGAGGGACTCTACATCTTTTCACATCTTATCCAGTACCTCAACCAGCTACAACTTTCAACGTCTGTTTTTCGTTCGTATGCCTGGATTATTGTCACCATTCTACTGCTCGCCAAATGGACTCATCGCTGTCACTGCGTACCTGTTCCTGCCACGTTCTCGGACTATCCCCTGCTCCGTACGCTCCGACCAATCCATTATCCATCCGATTGTGTCAGTTCCCACAAACCCATATCCCTGTTCAGGAGAAACCCCCCAACAACGCCGCTGCTGGTTTTTACTGGCATCATTAGCGGGCGAAAGTACCGGCGCTAGTGGTTTCCGTTAGCAGCGCTCGCTACTTGCTGTACGGTTACTGTCTCGTCGTCGTGGGACATGAATCCTCACTGTGAGCAAGGCCACCACTCTGTAATTTGGCCTGGTGACGTGCCATGCTTGTCTCCATAGGTACAGTTAAGTTAATGCCTTATTGTATAACATTTTAGGCAACATTTTCATAGAGATAAGCAGGGAACAGACCCTCTACCAAAAAAATTACATAGTCTATCTTTAACTAACCTTGAATGGTCTATGACATTAAACACACAAGTCTAATTTCTTGCTCTATGATCTCTGAGTATTTCTACACCAGTATTACAGTTAAATAAGACATGAGTCAGTCCATAGTCTAAGATTACCAAAATCCTCCACCCTCCATTTGTCGCAGTGCTCTTAAACTCACACTCTATGCATTAGTGGTCCTGTAATTTAAGTAAATGGCAAACCTCAAACCTCCAAGGACACTGCAGCTCTGGTCTGGAGTCCAGAGACCGCAGTGGCTGTAAACCCTCGCTGTATTTCCCATCGTCAGGGGGTTTTCAAAGTCCCCGTTCAGGTTTGGCTAATCACTTCTGATCTCCGGTGTAATGGTCTTAATCTGAGCAGCTTTCAGGGGGAGGCAGGTGTATTCGTCCAAATTACAGGGAATAAATATGAGCTGGAACGCCGCGCTTTGATTGGCTGCTGCGTTGCGGAGGATGGAGAGATGAAGTGACGGAGAAAAGAGGATGGACAGAGAAGGTCGTGGAGAAATGGAGGAGTGGTGGAGTTAGGCGGGGTTGGTGTGTGGGGGGAGTTCTTCATATTCACTATGGAACAATGGGAGCCCAGTGCCCAACGTCTTAGACATGGTTCAGTATAAATTGTATTTTTGCCCAGTTTTTGGTCTTCAGTTTATAGCAAACACTGTTTTGGAATTTCTTATGATGTTTTGTGAAATATGACCATGAATCATAAAGTATAAACATACCATATGAGCTTTAAAGAATTTGGCACATGGTAAGTGAGGTGGGCTATGGAAGAACCAGCTACCTTCTGGTCAGAGGGTGACTTGTAATTGCCAGTATATTTGCATTTTACTCTGAAGCCAGTTATTCTTTAATTGCTTGAGTAGTTGTTTGGGAGAGAAGAAGTGAACTGTATTAGTAGATTATTTATTTATTTTTTTTAATGACTATTAAAGCTCCCAAGACAGATGTGAAACATGTCCCCACCCCACCACCACCTGGCCCTTGCCCTCACCTGGCTCCTCCCTTTACCCGGCCCCTCCCTTGGCCCCTGCCCTCATCTTGACCCTCTCCTCACCTGGCCCTTCACCCGGACCTCTCCTCACCTGGCCCCTCCCTTTACCTGGCCCCTCCCTTAACCTGACCTTTCACCTCACCTGGCTCCTAACCTGACTTGACTCCTCCCTTTACCTGGCCCCTCCCCTTACCTGGCCCTTCATCTGGCCATTCACCTGGACCTTCCCTTACCTGGCCCCTCCCTTTACCTGGCCTCTCACCTGGACCTCCCCTCACCTGTCCTTTGTTCAGACTCACCTGTGCTCTCTGGTCTTCTTCTGTTACACCAAATCTGGCACACTATGAGACAGCAGTAACACAGACACCATCTAGTGGTGATATGTGACAATACAAAAGGGCCGGGTACTATTACAGATAGTAGCTTTAAATTCCAATACAATCCAAAAAATATTCTAATAAACATACCGTTAATTAAAGCTCAACTGTGTAACTTTTCTCCATTAAGACAAGCAGTTGGCACCACAAGGCCAGAATCCAGCTCAGATCTGCGGCGAAGAGAGACAGCTCATGTAGTAAGAACACGTGGTTTTCCGCATATTCTGAATCGACTGGAGGGGTTGTATGTTGTAGAGTTACACACTACACTTCTGAGTCACACTTTGCTTCTATTCCCACTTGGACCAACTGTGCCAAATCTTTACATTGGCATTATCATTTCTGAAGGTCGAGCTGTGAGCAGTGGGTACACGGGGTATGCAGCCGAGAACAGCGGTCCTTTGTATTAACCACAGGCCTGGAGGAGCTATCTTCTATACCGTCCTGTCTCCATCTCTGCTGTGGGGCCCTGTTATTAACATGGAGTCTGGGCCCTGGGCTTTTGCGTATGAAGACACAGCCTGACCCACATCTGCACTCTCCCCATTATTTTAGTCGTCTTTGGAGAAGCGGAGAGGGCTTGTAGTCACACAGAGCTGCTGGACACATGAATTATGACTGCAGAAATCACAAGGAGAAGATAATTATGTTGGTTTGAGGGCACGCGGAGATAGAACTGTACAATGTAATTATCCTAATGTAAAATAGTGAGGAACTAATGTTTAATGAGTGGAGATAGTGTAATGCTAGTAAATCTGTGTGTTGGAGTAATTAGTCCAATATAATAAAATACGATCAAATGGACTGGACCAATCACAGCGCAGCATTGTGATTTGGGGGCGGAGCTAAAGGTTATTTTAAATGGTCGTTATTACACTATTTTCTGATCTGTGTTATAATGTTGTTTTCTCATCAAAAACAGACCTAGAGTTGTGTTTTTTTGTTTAATTCACACATGTTTAACACACAAACCCTGCAGATTTAGGTTTTGAGTTTTTCTTTCAAACAGAAAACACTTGTTCCACCTTGTGATGTCACGTGGTAGTTCAGAAAGTGCTCCACTGTACCTGCATACACATTCACTAGAATCATTGGATAATTGGATATTTCAGCTCTGGAATTTGTGATCTCTACTGAACTAAAGGTAAAAGGAGCTGTTAACTTGAAAACTACCACTTCATGACATCACAAGGTGTAGACAGACTAATAATGCAGGTGCGAATGAAACAAAACCCAACTCCAGGTCTGTTTTTGAGGAGGTAACAACATTATAACATGGCTAAAAGCTCAAGAGTCAGTTTTGCGTACCACAAACTGTATCTGCAAAAATTAAACAAAAATCCATCACAGCACATTTTTATCAGATTAATTTCTGGTTCATATTGGGACAGTCACCTATTTTTTCTCTTCCGTTGGCTGTGACTCACTCCATCTGTGGTGTGAACTGAGCCTGGTTTGGTACCTGCTTCTGCCCCTGCCTCTGCTTCTCCCCCTGTTTCTGCCTTGCCTCTGTTTTGACCCCTGCTTCTGCCTCTGCGTCTGCCCCTGCCTCTATCCCTGCTTCTGGCCCTGTTTCTGCCCCTGCTTCTCCCCCTGTCTCTGTCCCTGTCTCTACCTCTGCTTCTGCCCCGTCTCTGTCCCTGCTTCTGGCCCTGTTTCTGCCCCTGCCTCTACCTCTCCTTCTATCCCTGCCTCTACTTCTATCCCTGCTTCTGCCCGTGCCTCTGTCCCTGCCTCTGTCCCTGCCTCTGCCCCTGCCTCTGCCCCTGCCGCCTGACACTGGAGTGTCGTTCACGTCTCCTCATTTGTATCTGTGCTCCTCGAGCCACAGCGCTGCCATCTGCATTTCGTATCTGCAGATGGATAATAAGAGCCGGGCCCGCTCCTCGGAGACAGTACATTCAAATGGACCTCTGCGCTTGCCGTAGTCCCAGAGCTCGCAGGGTTAACAGAAGCCAGAGAGGAGTGAGATGATGAGAAGTTTGTACCATCTCCAGAGGCTACGGCGACAGACAGGGGCCAAAAAGGACACATAGAATTTAGAAAGACAAGTCACGACTCAATGGACTGGACTGCAAGAAGTTTTAGATCTTTTTTATTTTTATTACACTTCTATGGACATCATGTTACCTGATTTTTTATTTGAAAATGCTGTATTTGTGGAAAACAACATTTTAAAGGGCCCATATTACTGTATTTTCTGATCCGTTATATTTCCTCATCATAAACGTACCTGGAGTTGTGTTTTGTTTCATTCAAGACTGAATTCTTCTCTCACACTGAAAGCACTTTTCCACCTTGCGATGTCATTTTGTAATACAGGAAGTGCTCCACTGAGTGTTTAAATTCCATACATCTTAAGGTAAAAGGAGCTGGTAACTTAAAAAACTACTGAAAACTACCACTACATGACATCACAAGGTGGAACAGAGCATTTTGCGCTTTGGAGATGTTGACATTATCCGTCTGTAACGGCTCATACAGCGTTTAGAAAAAGGACGCACTTGCAGCAGAATGCCTCGAGTTGATTGAGCGAACAACTCCGAAAACATTCTTTTCAGCCAATCACGGCAAACCTGTCAAAATGACGTATCCAACTTGCACCAGGTAAAACGAAAACTAGTGTCATGCTGGAGACGGAACATGTCCGTAAACCAATTTAAAACGGCGTTGCCATGTTTTTTTGTTTTGCTTTTTATTCATAGGCTCTGTGATATCACAATCTTAATCAACTAGACAGACACCAGCACAACAAATTAAACAATAAACACAAATAAAAACAATAATATTTAACAAAAATTACAACCAATGAATAAGCCATCCTGACCAAAAATAAGACAAAATATAACAATATTGTTAGTTTTGCTGGGTGTAGACCATAGACTGTATAATATATATAATCTATGGTGTACGCCTGGTGCTTGGGTAATGAAACAAATGAAATGAAGGAATGAATGAAACGAAACACAACTCCAGGTACGTTTTTGATGAGGTAAGAACATTCCAACAAGAATCCATTTTGTGTAATATAGGACCTTTAAATTATAGGTGTATAAATGGTTAATACATTGCATAACCCTGTAAGAATAAGAAATATAATAATCCAAGAATACACACTGCTCTACCTGCAAAACATTTTATACATTTCGTACAATATATAAAAACTTCAAAACTTTTTTTTTCTGAAAACACTGCCTAGAATCCACTATTTCCACTCTTGAAAAAAAAAAAAAAAAAAAAATGCAATCCCTCTTCTCTCCTCTCCTGTCTCCTTCCTCTTTATAGTCGTGCCCTCAGTGAAGCCGGTTGGAAGGGACTGCGCCACATAGCCACGCGGACACTCGGCTAAAGTCCTTAAAAAGGTAATTGAGCCTTGCAGCCTGCGCCGCTAATTTGCGTGACTGGGCTAGCTAGCAGTGTGACAAAAACAGTCGGTGAAGGAGAGAGGTGGAATGGACACTCTATGTTAATTGGTTCCCCTCAGTGACAGCCAAAGAAAAGGTGCAGGCGAATTAGCAGAGAGGCCACGGCCTGGGGAAGGATAATGGTGCTCTGCTGTTTCATATCTCCAAATGATCTCCTGCAGACAGAGACACTGAGGAATCGTGGACTCGGCGCTGAAATATGAAGTTATGATAATGCAACAGTATAAGGTTAGGTACGTAGAGTGCGTTTGTGTTGGGGTTTAAAGGTGGACATTATAATTTTCATTCATGTTAGAGGGTTTGCTACCTTTTTGTATTCATGGGTTTACCTGAAATGTTCCACACACGGGCTTAAAGAGCCACAAAACACCAAAACCTAACTGTGTAAATTGGTCTAAAATAGAAGTGTATACATATCCCTGGCCTTCTGGGTCAAAGCCGTGTCTATACCGGCCTCTTTAGGATCAACTATGGCCAGAACATTGGACAAACGGTCGCCAATGAGTCAGATGGAGGTTATTACGTGACAAGCACACTAGCCCCGCCGATACTTCGCTGGCGTGGTCACCCGGTTGTCACTCATAGGTCAAGCTCCAAGTCACGCCCCACCCGCGCTCCCCGACCTGCTGAGCACTGCCCACTTTGTTGGATTTTTCAAATTTTGACTGTGGGCAGAGTTAACTCTAGCACAGGCGTTTAGCGGCTCCTTAAACTTATCTCAGTGAAGATAAAACCAGGTGTAAAACTGGATTACATCTAGATAAACCAAGTTACAGGTCAGATCTGTGGAAAGGCAAGCCTGTTAGTAAGAATGTATGTTTTTGCCGGAACAGTGTTTTGTTTGATTGTAAGTTATTTATCTTGATTTTGATTCCATGTTCTTCTCCTGCTGTTCTTGAACTTTGTGTTGTAACACTGTAAATTCCCCATTGTGGGACAAATTTATCTTATTTTATCTTTTGAAAGTCATTTTGAACAATAAAAACACATGTGCACTATATGCAACTTTTCTGGTGGAGGCTTGCTGCTTGTCTCCATGGAGATGAAATGCTCCACAGAATGGCATTATCTATCTCCACGGAGACAGCAGTCAATGCAACAGGCCAAGTTATGTGTCAGATCTCTGGAGAGGCGACCCAACTCACAATAAGAATACATGTTTGTCAAGGCAATTGTGAGCAATAAAAACACCAGTAACAACAAATGCAAGATATGCACGTTTAATGCTATACTGCGGAACATTTTAAACAAAGCAATAACACGGAGACAAACAGCAGAAATGTTACTTAACTAAAATGAGCTTGGATTGGATTTTCAGCGCTTTTCACTTCATTTCACAGAGCATTTTTACAGATAACAAGTGAAATGTTATAATAGTAAAGTATTATCAGGATAAAATAAGATAAAATAAATGACTCAGCGCTTTAAACTTATAATCCCTCCTAAACTCTTTGTTAAATGAACGCTTGTAGCAGCTTTCCTCATCCGTCACATCAATAAAAACAGGATAAATCGTCTTTTATAAACACAGACTTTTGTTTGACATTGTGCAAGTAAACCAATTATATTAAAGGGTAAGCTAAGTGGCACCGTGGAAACTTCCAGACTAATGATTCGTGAAAAAAAGAAGGAAATAAAATGCCAGTGAGTATAAATGTCAAATTAGCATAGCAGCGTCACTCTGATGAAATATAGAATATGATACAATAGTCACAGCCGATTTTTCCTTGTTCGGGGGACGGAAACTTTCTGATTGGCTGTCGGGTGTATCACGGAGCGTTCTGATTGTATGCCAGGTGAGGTATGGAGTTTTCTTATTGGCTATCAGGTGTGACATGGAGCTGTTTGTCATGAGTGTTGTGAAGCTTTATGATTGGCTGTTAGGGGTGTCACAGAGCTTTCTGATTGGCTGTTAAGGGTGTCACCGGACTTTCTGATTGGCTGTTAGGTGGAGATTACTGATTGGCTGTCACTTGTGTCAAAGAGCTTTCTGATTGGCTGTCTGTGGAGTTTCTGATCGGATGTCAGATGCGTTACGAAGCTTTCTTATTGGCTGTCAGGTGTGTTCTGACGCTTTCTATCGTGGAGTTTTCCGATTGGCTCTCAGGTGCATCATTAAGCGATCTGATTGGCTGGCAGTTGCGTTATAGAGTTTCTGATTGGCTGACAGGTGCATCACGGGGCTTTCTGATTGGCTGTGGAAGCTTTTGAATGGTTTTTGAAGGTGTGTCAGAGAGTTTGATTGATTTTGAAGCTTATAAATCACATTTTATGAGACATTTTATTGTCTTATGTTTCTTAAGGATACACAAATCTATTTTATTTATTTTTCTTTTTTTTTAGTTCCAATACCGATATCAGTAATTTGGTATCTATAATTTGGTAAGTATCTGCTAATATCCAATATTACCTATTACTAATGTACCTACTGATAATGGCGTTTTTTTTTTGGTTTTTTTTAATAACTTAATACAAAATGGATCCAAATGTGATATGTAGCTGTTATTTCACTGCATTACAAATTACAAAAAAATACACAAAGGAGGTGTTGCATGCTATTGGGAAAAATGCCCACAGCTCGATCGGAATGAGCTTTTGGTATAATAAAGTACATCTGAAAACTACATAGGAACCAAATTTAAAATGCCCGATTTGCATACAGGAAGTGAACTTTGGCCCAGTTTGTACAAGAACTATTTCATGGCTACAATGCTTGAAAAAGCTAACTTTTTTACATGTTTCCGGATTTCAAAATAAACAAATCTTATTTCTGTGATTTCAGGATGACCTTCGGCTCATTTTGGTACCAAATGCATATCCACAGACCCAATATTATCAAAGTTATGAAAGATTTATTCAAGAACTTAATGATTTTTTGCAACTTTTTTGTAAAAAAGTCAATTTGTTTTCATTGATTTCAGTAGGTTCCCATGCTTGCCCACCTAAAATTTTTTCCACAAAGTTGCGTGATATAGTGTTGTATAAACCATAAAAATTTCATAAAAATTTGAGACCGGTAACAGTGATCCGGAGATCCATACATCGCAAGAAGTGCCATTCATCAAAATTAGAAAATCTTGTATTTGTCCAATACTGGAGATTAGGTTCAGTTTTTGTCACAAAAATAGTTAAATGCTCTTTAATGTAAAATATATTGACCTAAATCATACTCTAATGCCTTATTAATTGTGCGGATGTATTCTGGATCATATTCTGGATCATGTCCAAAAATATTAATAAATTGAGTCATAATATAATTTGTGATTGTATATATGTTCACCGATCATCTTAAAGTGATAAAATACATGCATTTATGGCCTCACTTTTTTCATCAAAGGCCTTCAGGATCATTGTGGATTCCACTCAGAAATGTTATCATGTCCTAAATTCACTAAACTGAAAACACTATCTATAATATGTATGTAAGTATTAACATAGTTTCTCTAAATATTTTTCTTCAAAGGGGACAGTTGACTATTGTTTATTTTGCTTCAATAGATGTGGCATATTGCCGAGAATATGACTGTAAAGGTTTATCATGAGGAAAGTGTTGGTAATACCCAATGTAGTACAGTATGGATGCGACATGTGCACACATGCCAGCTGTTCTATTTCCTGCAGGACATGTGCAGTAATATCCCCTTATAGGATCATCTGAATCGTTCATGTCATACTGAATCCAAACATTATATTTGGTTTGACTTTTGTGGCGTGAGTGAATTTGGCCACGCACCAAATCATTGTCATGCTGATACACCCACATCTCGTAGTCCCCATCACTTGTTTGATGCTCCAACAAGTGAAACAAGTGGAATACAAGATTTTCTAATTTTGATGAATGGCACTTCTTGCGATGTATGGATCTCCGGATCACTGTTACCGGTCTCAAATTTTTATGAAATTTTTATGGTTTATACAACACTATATCACGCAACTTTGTGGAAAAAATTTTAGGTGGGCAAGCATGGGAACCTACTGAAATCAATGAAAACAAATTGACTTTTTTACAAAAAAGTTGCAAAAAATCATTAAGTTCTTGAATAAATCTTTCATAACTTTGATAATATTGGGTCTGTGGATATGCATTTGGTACCAAAATGAGCCGAAGGTCATCCTGAAATCACAGAAATAAGATTTGTTTATTTTGAAATCCGGAAACATGTAAAAAAGTTAGCTTTTTCAAGCATTGTAGCCATGAAATAGTTCTTGTACAAATTGGGCCAAAGTTCACTTCCTGTATGCAAATCGGGCATTTTAAATTTGGTTCCTATGTAGTTTTCAGATGTACTTTATTATACCAAAAGCTCATTCCGATCAAGCTGTGGGCATTTTTCCCAATAGCGTGCAACACCTCCTTTACATATATACACATGACAAAAGTGCAATCATAACAGAAATAACAACAAAAAACATTTGCCTAAAAAGGAGTGGGAAGAAGAAAACTAATCCCACCCCCTCTTCTAATTTAACATAATGAGCTTTCTTTTACGTTCTTCAGACATTTTTACATTAGACCATATGAACTATTCTAATTTCAAAATTCTAATACAAAAGAACACATACAAATTAATAAACAAGTGTGAAAGAAGCAAAATGGACAGTTTTGAGTGAATACGAAATGTCTTATTATGTACACAAAGCCCCAAAAACTACATCTGCTTAACCGATATCATAGAAGTGGTACCAGATCCTGTAATATTTCCTGTATCGGCACAGATCTAATTCCAGTTTCAGTATTGGTTCATCCCTGTGAGCTTTCTTCCCCTGTATTCTCTGTCATATCCTCTATCTCCGTACACTCAGTCCTGCACGATGGAAAATGTAGATTTATGCTGCTATGACAACCCAAGCACACACACGCCCTGTCAAAACCACTCCAGCACCAGACCAGGAAGTACATCGCTCGCGTAATTGAAAGATAGACCGTCAAACCTCACCGGACCCCACCAGACCACCTGAAGACCTGATTTCTCCAAATGCCAAATGTGCTGAAAATGAACTATTTGTCCAAGAGGGTGAATTATGAGCATGACGGCCCCATGAATCAGGTCTGGTCCCCCTGTGGCCTTGGGGGGCTGTAATATCCATATAGCTCCACTTTCCTCCAATCAATAAAGATGAGATGAGGACCTCTGAAATTCCGGATGGAACGATGGGATAACGGGAGGAGTGTGTTTGCGTAGATTGTGGAGAAAAGGAAAGCTATGAACGCAATTCAATCAGAGGCAGTGGCCATTTTGGAGTTATTGCATTTGGGACCATTTTAAAAGCATTTTGTCAGATAGGGTACTATTTCAGTCATTTCCAAGCAAGGACAATGGGAAAGGTTGAGACACGGAACGGCATCTGGGTCAAAGGACACATATTATGACATATTATTGACTTTTTGAGCTGTTAACAAGGTTTACATGTTTTTACAATGTCAAAAATCTACCTGAAGATGTATTTTGCTTCATTCATGCTTGTTTCTTTAATTGTATTTTGACAGATTTGTTGCGTCATAGATAAAACTCCAGACTTCTCCTGTGTAATTTTTAAAACCAAGCTTTGTTATGAAGTGAAATTGTGTTTACAACAAATGCATGGCTCTGTTAGCATGGCATTCACTCAGGGAATAAGGACTTCTTTTGTTTATTTTCCCATTGTTCGTTCCCGTTGCTGACACTAGAGGGAGCTCCAACACCTAAAGTATATTTTCAAATCAAACATAACATTATTTTAACTTAGAAATGGTAGAAATGTGAAATACTTTTCCCAAGATGACCAAAAGCATTTTTAAAAGGCCAATATTACGCTGTGTTCTTCTCTCAAACAAAATAAACCACTCTGTTCCACCTTGTGATGTCATGTGGTGATACAGGAAGTGCTCCACTGTGTTTTTAGACTTCACTAGAATCATTTGGATAATTTCAGCCCTGGAATTTCCCATTTCTGCTGAACTAAAGGTATAAAGTAGCTGTTAATTTGAAAACTACCACTTTATGATGTCACAAGGTGGAACAGAGCATTTTGATCTTTGGAAATGAAGACAGACTAATAATCCAGGGTTACTCAAATGTGTGAATGAAACAAAACACAACTCCAGGTCTGTTTTTGATGAAGTAACAGCTTTATAACACGGCTTAAACCTCCAAAAGTCCATTTTAAAGACACAAGAAATCATAATATGTACAGTAAACACTGACTAAAAGTGGTAAATTCCCTACCACATGATCTTCCGTTTGGTATATTGTTTTATTTTTTCAGTTGTAGTGTACTCCTAAAATGGCTTCCTGGAGTAAACATTATTAAATAAAGCGTATGACCTCCAACAGTAGACATTTTCCAGTCCATATTGTGGGTTAATTCGCCTTCCTTGGTTTGTCCTTAGGCAGCGGGAGGTCGGGGGCTATCTCAGCTGATTGTGGCCTTGGGGGGTGCACTCTGGGTAATCTGGACACGAGCCAGCCAATCAGAGCGCGGCAATCCATTCACCTTCAGAGCCGAGGGCAATTTGAGAGACACCACCGTACGCAGGCCTGGGGGAGAGGGGGCTGGGGCTACCAGGAAGAAGAGAGGTCAGTTTGAGCTGAAGAAAATAACATCTGTACTCTGTTTTAGCATGAATTTCCTTAAAATGCACGATGTAACTTTTTGGTTGAGGGTCCGACACCTGCTTGTTTCTATGGAGATGTCACTGCTCTGCTTGGAATGTTCCACAGTGTGACATTAAACAGCTCTTAATTACATTTATTCAATTACAGGTGGTTTTTTAAGTCAAAAATACCTAGAAAGACAGACATTCTGACTGTGAGCGGGGTCGCCTCTCCACAGATCTGACCTGTAACTTTGTCTGGTTTGGTCTCCATGAAGATAGAAAGGTTTAATGCCATACTGTGAAATATTTCAAACAAAGCAATAACATCTCCATGGAGAAAAGCATTTGACGGACCCTCCACCAGAAAAGTTACACAATGCACCTTTAAAATTCTTATTATATTACAAAAAATGGATTCTTGTGAGTTTTTAGCCATGTCATGATGTTGTTTCCTCCTCAAAAACAGACCTTTGGGATTGAATAACGACACCATATTTTGAGGGAAAAATTTGGAGAGATCAGGAGTCTAACCCACAACCTCCTTACTGCGAGGAAGAGACCTGCTAACCACAGGAACACAGAGAGAACATGCACACTCCACTCTGAGAGATCAAACCCACAATCTTTTCGTTAGCGGCACCAGCTCAACCACACTGTAAACATCTGAAATAATACACAGTGCGTTGCTAAAAGGCTCCAGCTTCCTTCCTCGCAGCGAAGAGTTGAGAGAGAAAAGCACTTATTGTAACACAAAACACCATTTCACAGCGCGCTCGTATTTCAGTCAAGTACTTCCCTGCCTTGGGTGAAGCTGTGATAAAACACATTTTTGTTACGCAGACTCTGACCGGGCAGTTAAACCAGCGCCATTACACAGCTGGAGCCTCACGTTTTATTTATTGATATTGTTTGATATATTTATAAGGCCTGGCTCATGCATTAAACATGTGTTATTAAAGGCCCGTATAAATCTTTGCTCTGCGGGGGGAGACGAGCAGGTAGAGGAGAGATGACGTGAGCTATAGTCTTCATACAAAACACAAATCACGACTAGAAGGGAAATTTAACTCGGTGAAATATTGAAACGGACTCTATTGTGTTCATACATATTGATGCTGAATACGAAACAGAGACGTTTGTAACTTGTTGAATCAAAAAGGACTCGTTTCATTTTTAATTGCGTCGTAATTGGAGCTGGTTCATAATTAAAGAGGCACTGCGTAACATTTCTAGTGGAGGGTCCTGAATCTGCTTGTTTTCATCAAGATGTTCCACAGTACGGCATTAAACTTATCTTCCAAAAAACCCCAGGTTTAGAACAACAACAACAACAAAACAGTCTCAATGAAAAAGTCAAAGCTTCAAAATCTGTTCAAGTGTTTAAAAGAAATGTGCTAAAAAAAAGTATGAGATGGCAGAGTAAAGACCTCCACACACTAGATAAGCAGCATGTTACAAGTCTGATCTGTGGAGAGGCAATAGGCGAGCCCACTCACAGTAAAGGCCGCCACATACTATAGGATTTTTCAGTCTTAAACAATTTTTAAACATGCAACAAAACGCGAACACCACAGACACGAGGAGAATCTTGTGAGACTTAAAATCTCCGATCGTAAAGACTCCAGCGGGATATGTCTACGGACCACAGGGTTACTTCACGTCTCCTGTTTCCTGTCTACAGTAAAACGACTCACTCTGAGACTCTTAAATGTTCAAAGATCAGAGTTCTGCACTTTGAGTTTAGACACAAGTCAAAACTGTGTTATTATTATTTGTGAAATGTGGTGCAAAACTTCAGATACATGATTTTTAAAGCATTAAAGTTTGGCGATAAAGTCCACAGGAAGTAGAGTCACTGTCACTAATCTGCAGCTTCACCTCGATCTGTGCGCTGTGTGGATGTAACAGACACATGTGAGGAACTTACTGGGAATTTAAGCGAATAACGCCCATTTCGCCAATCACTGATCAATCGGAGCACCTGTAGTAGTGACCGTTCTGATCAGAGCGAGTCCTTTAAGGTTTAAACCAACTGGATTTCAGCATTGAATCTGGCAACCCAAATCCATTGCACTCCACGTCTATGTTTCCATGGAGGTGGAGTGTGATGTGCCAACTCCAGAACGTCAAATTTGAAGTAATGTCCTGATAACGATACAGCAGATACAAGCACAAAGTCTTCTTCAAAGGTCCTGTATTTCGCAAAATGGACTCTTGTGAGCTTTAAGCCATGTTATAATGTTGTTTCTTCCTCAAAAACAGACCTGGAGTTGAGTTTTGTTTCATTCACACATGTTTGAGTAACTTTATTATTAATCTGTCTACATCTCCAAAGCTCAAAATGCTCTGTTCCACCTTGTGATGTCATGAAGCTGTAGTTTTGAAGTCAACATCTACATTGTCAATTCCAGTGTAGGTGTGTGGAGTTTAAAAACACAGTGGAGCACTTCCTGTATTACCACACGACATCACAAGGAGTCACAAAGAAAGTGTTTTTCTTTTGAGAGAAGAACTCAGCCTAAATTTGCGGGATTTTCTTGTTAAACTTGAGTGAAGGAAACAAAACACAACTCCAGGTGTATTTAGGATGAGGAAACAACATTATAACATAAATTCAAAAATGCAGTAATATAGGTCTTTTAATGCGCAGTTTAACCCAGTCTGTTTGTCTGTTATTTTCCTTTACCAAACGCACTCCTGTTCTTTAGTACCAGTCCAAGTATTTCACCAAATCAAACAGTCATTTGTGAATCTGCAGCCCTTTTATCAGCAGCCTCTCCACAAAAGCGCTTTGTTGGGCTCTGACTATCTCAAACGTGCAGTTATTACGACTCTGAAAAGACAGCTCCGCTCCGGCTTTGTGTCTAAACGCGCCCCTCTCCTCCGCTTTGTTGTTATTTGTAGTATTTTATCAAAAGGAAATTGTCAGAAAAACGAGGAGGAGAAGTGGAAGTGCGCTGGTGTGGAGAGGGGCTTTGATGGACCAGCAGGGGTCACTGTTGTGCAGCGAGATCGGAGCGAGTGCAGAGGAGGGTGTGCAGATCAATACGGAGGAGTGATTCTGCTGTGGCCTGGTTTAAGAGGGAGAGAGGGAGAGAGTGAGAGAGATGGAGAAGAGAGAGAGAAGAGGGAGGGAGAGAAAGGAGGAAGAGGGAGGGAGACAGAGGCAGAGAAGAGAAAGGGAGGGGGGTTGGATAAAGAGCGAGAGAGGGAGAGAAAGGAAAGAGAGGGAGGGAGACAGAGGCAGAGGGGAGAAAGGGAGAGGGGGTTGGATAAAAAGAGACGAGAGAGGGAAGGGAGAAGGGAGGAAAGAGAGAGAGGAAGGTAAGGGAGAGAGAGGGAGAGAAAGGAGATCGAGGGAGGAGGGAGACCGAGAGAGCCAGAGAAAGGTAGAAGAAAGGGAAGGAGAGAGAAGGTAGGGTAGAAATGAGTGGAGAGGGAGAGAGGAGAGAGAGAAAGGTAGAAAGGAAGGAGAGAGAGGAGAGAAGGAGATAGTCAGAGGAGATAGAGAGGGAAAAAGAGGAGAGAGAGGAGGGAAAGAGAAAGGTAAGAAAGAGGGAGGAGAGGGGGAGAGCAGGAGGGAGAGAGAGAGGAAGGTAGGGTTGAACGGAGGGAGAGAGGAGAGAGGGAGATAGTGAGAGGAGGGAGAGAGAAATGGAGAGAGAGACAGAGGAAAGGGGGAGAGAAGGAGGGGAGATGATGAGGGGATGGAGGAGAGAAAGAGGACAGAGAGGGGTGTGGCAGGATTGGGGGAGATAGAGAGAGTGAGAATGAGAGGGGGATAGAGGAGAGAGAGTGGGTGAATGAGAGAAAGGGGGGAGAGGAGAGGGAGATATAGAGAAGCGGGGAAAAGAAGAGCAATATATACAGAGAATGGATGGAGAGAGAGAAAGATGTAGAGAGAAAGATAAAAGAGAGAGGAGATAGAAAGGTATATGAAGTGAGAGATGACGAGAAAAAGAGAGAGTAAGAGAAACAGAGGGAGAAGGAGACAGGGAGAGGGAGGGTAAAGACGAGACAGAGAAAAAGAGGGAGGGAGGGGGTAAAGGAGAGTAAGAGATGGAGGGAATGAAGGGAAGAGAGAGTGAGGGAAATAGACAGAAAGAGAGAGAAAAGAGAGATGTTTGTATTCTGTCCATTAACATTTAAGACGGGCATTTGTAGCTAAGCACACAGCTCCATTTTAAAGGTGAATGGTTCATTAGAAGAATAAATAAAGAATTCCAACTGTTTGATCAGAGCAACAGCAACACAGACGGAAAACAGATTTAAAAAAAAAAAAAAAAAGAAGAATAGATTTTGATTTGTCTTTTTTCTTCACTCTATTTTCTGATCTGTTCTAATGTTGTTTCCTCGTCACAAACAAACCTGGAGTTGTTGTGTTTCATTCACATGTTTAACACACAAATGCTGCATATTTAGGCTGAGTTCTGCTCTCAAACACCCTGTTCCACCTTGTGATGTCATGCGGTGATACAGGAAGTGCTCCACTGTGTTTTGAAACTCCACACGCCTTCACTGTAGAATCATTTGGATCATTTCAGCCCTGGAATTGGCAATTTCGACTGAACAAAAAGGAAAATGTAAAGGAAAATGTAGCTGTTAACTTGAAAACTACCTCTTGATGACATCACAACGTGGAACAGAGCGTTTTGAGGTTTGGAGATGTAAACAGACTAATAATAAAAGGGTTACTCAAACATGTGAATGAAACAAAACACAACTCCAACATTATAACATAGATTAAAGCTCACAAGAGTAAATTTTGTGTAATGTAAGACCTTCAAACATATTCTCTAAAACTGTAATAATTTCAAAAATGGACCAAATATAAAATCCAACAATTGCTTGTGACTGGGAGCTAATAAATAAATAAATAAATAAATAAATAAAATGTAAAAGAAAAAAAAAAATAAATAAATAAATAAATATATATATATATATATATATATATATATATATATATATATATATATATATATATATATATATATATATTTGATCTGTTCCTCACCTTTGTATCATATATATATATATATATATATGATACAAAGGTGAGGAACAGATCGGTGTCGTGACCTTGTGCGTGTGCCAGACCGGTTCAAAACACTGGTGTCCTCTCTGCGCTCATTATATCGCCCCCTCCAGGCCAATGTGTGTGTGCGTGTGTGCGTGTGTGTGTGTGTGTGTGTTACATTTGCATACAGTACCACACAACAGGACTCAGAGGCTGCAGACAGTTCATCTTATCTCTTCTGTTTGACTTTGGTCTGATCTCAGGGCCACTGGGAGAGCATCAGGTTTGAAATGGGGCAGAGGGACCAAACTGGAAACTGGGTAAAATCTGTCACGAGTACAAATGCTGCAGTGAGAAAGGGAGTTAATTTTATATTTAGTTTTATTATTTTACTGTTAACGTAGCTTTTTTTATGTTCTAAGATATCAGAAAAACACAGTGTTAGTTTAGATCTTTAGAGAGAGGGAGGAGAGAGGGTGGATAGAGAGAGGGAGGAAAGGGAGAGAGGAGGGAGAGAGAGAGAGAGAGAAAACAGAAAAGAGAGCTAGAGGGAGAAAGGTAGGATTGGGTGGAAAAAGAGGAAGGAGAAAGAGAGAGGAGGGAGAGATGGGGAGAGAGGAGAGAGAGGGAGAAAGGTAGGAGTGGGGAGAGAAAGAGGGAGGTGAAAGAGAGAGGGAGGGGAAGAGATAGAGAGAGAGGATGGAGCAGAGAGACCAAACTGGAAACTGGGTAAACTTTGTCAAATAAACAAATACTTCAAAGTTGGCAACAAGCACGAACGTTTATTTTATATTTTATTTCATTATTTTACTGTTAGTATGCTTTGTACAATATCACAAAAACACAATCTTATTTGTGTATTTAAAGGTACACTGTGTAATTTTTCTGTTGGGAGGTCCTGCCGCTGAGATCTGCTCGTCTCCATGGAGATTTATTCAAACTACGGCTGCTTTTATTGCTCAAACACCTTGAAAAGTCCATTCATCCATCCTCACAGCGACTGGGATCACATCTCCACAGATCTGACTTGTAACTTGCCCGACTGTATCCGTCCTCATGGAGATCAATTCCAGGCCACAGCATAACATCTCCATGGAAACAGGCTGGTTTCATAATGCATCTTTACAACGCCGTAGTGTTTTGAGGTAATTATAAATGTTTATTAATCATTTCTATTTGTTGGCATTTTAACAGCACAGGTTGGAGCTTCAGTGACCCTTTCTGGTGGTCGAGAGGTACCTTATGAATGTCTATGGCGGAATGTTCAGCAGTTACCATGGCGACGCAATTTGCAAACTAGCAAGCACCTAAAAGTTGATCAAAAAGTAAAATAAAATAAAATACAAAATGGAGTTGAAGAAAACATTTTTGGCATTCGTGGTCCCATTTCGGTCTTTGATTTTCAACAAAACGTAAGACTGACTAACTCGGAGATTGAATAACTAAAAAAATAAATAAATAAATAAAAAAAAAAAAAAACGCTATCTAGCTTGTGATTGTAATGCTGTTTTAGAGGGATTTATTTCACAGCACAAATCTCAGCTCACCTGTCGTAGTTCCAGCTCCGTCAGTTCTTTACGCTCAGATCACATTGAAGATTAAAGCCTAACTTGAGCAACAGCGCTTCAGACAGAGCAGTGCCTCCAGTTAGCTCCACCCCATTCAACGTTGACGACCTCAGCTGAAAGATATTGCTTTGAAAGTACACAAGAACTGAAAGATAAACAGTAATGAAGCAACAGAAATGGATTCAAACATGTAAAATGGCGGAGTTAAGTGTAGATCTGAATACATATGGCCGCCTTTCCTTTAACGGGCCCCATCTGTTCCCCCTCGCCCGCAGCCTCCCACCTCCTCTTGTTCCACCTGCTGTTTGATATGCGTAATTACACTTTTAATAATCTTTGCCGTACAGGTGATGTTTGCTTTGGCTTTTCAAAGATTTGTATAGCGCCCTCGTTCCTAATGACGTTTATTAATTTGATTTGGGCTGCTGTGCATATGGCGTATTATGAGGGAACGCTCAGGCTATTTTAAACAGGCCCGCTCCACTTTCCGACAGATAATCGGGAAGTTAAGGTCTGCAGGTCTTCTTAAAGGTCCTGTATTACGGAAAATTGACTCTTGTGAGCTTACATCCGTCTTATAATGTCGATTCCTCCTCAAAAACAAACCTGGAGTTGTGTTTTGTTTCTTTACACGTTTGAGTAACTCTTTATTATTAGTCTGTCTGCATCTCCAAACCTCAAAACGCTCTGTTCCACCTTGTGATTTTCAGTTATTATGTTTGCAAGTGTATTTTCAAGACACTATCTTTCAGCTGTCATCAACGTTGCCTGGGGTGAAGCTAACTGGAGGCACTGCTCTGTCTAAAGCTTTGTTACTCAAGATATAGACTTTAACTTTTAAGACAATCTGACCAAGAACTGACTGAGCTGGAACTACAGCAGGTGAGCTGAAATGATCCAAATGATTCTAGTGAAGGTGTGTGGAGTTTAAAAATACAGTGCAGCACTTCCTGTATCACCGCATGACATCACAAGGTGGAACAGAGTGTTTTCAGTCTGAGAGAAGAACTCCTAAGACTAAATATGGAAGGTTTGTTAAGTTGTGTTAAAGGTACACTGTATAACTGTTCGGTTGGGGGTCTGTCGCCTTCTTGTTTCTATGGATACGGCATTGCTCTGCCTGGAATGTTCCGCAGTGTGACATTAAACAGATGGTTTTATAGCCTAAAAATACCTAAAATACCTCCACAGATCTGACCTGTTACTTGGTCCGGTTTGGTCTCCATGAAGATAGAAAGGTTTAATGCCACACTGTGAAACATTCCAGACAAAGCAGTAACATCTTCATGGAGAAAAGCATTTGACGGACCCTCCACCAGAAAAGTTACAGAAGAAACAAAACACAACTCCAGGTCTGTTTGTGATGAAGAAACAACTTTATAACCAGAAAATAGCGTAATATGGGCCCTTTAAGGTTTGCACTCGTTTTAATTTCCACATTTTAGAATCATTAGCAAATTACAGCCTCAAAAAGTTAATTGTAAACAAATAAAGATGCTAAATGGAGCTAGCAGTTCACCATTAATCACTGTACGGCGCTATAAGCTGTCGGGAGTCTAGACCAAAACGGATGTCGCTCATATGGTCTAATTGCATCTGAAAATATGAAACAATATGAATAATGTTTAATTATTCAACGCGTGGCTCTGGGAGGCGCTGGTCATTTCTCACACAGAAGTTTCATTTTGTTTGACAGGAAATACTCGGGGAAAATGGCGACCAAAACCCAGTGCTGGTGCTTATGAACTTCTAATAACTGAAACCACATTTAGTTCTTGGTGAATTCGGCAGTTATGAGCTCCGGTATTGTCAGTTAACGATGTAGGCTTATAGATACCATTATGAGAAGATTTCTGTTTTTTTTGTTGTGTTTTTTTTGTTGTGTTTTTTTTTTTTTTTGTTTGTTTTCTTGAAGCCCTGTGTGTCTATGTTTTGCAAATGGCATGGCTGCAAATTTAAACCAAAAACTCATAGTACTGCATTATGGGAAACTGACTTTGTGGTGCAGTTTCACACCAAAAACTTATCTGGAATCGTCTTTTTAAAAAAAACATAAAAATGAATGAATCTGTGGTGGATACGTCTGCTACCGCTCCATAGTGTTAGCATTTCATTTCATTTACATTTTCATTAAGTTATAGTTGAATTTATTCCTTTATTTTGACTTATATTTTCTAATTTTGGGTGCACACATTTTAGTTAATATAAGTCTTGTTTTTTTGTTGGAGGAGACCGTCGATGCTGAACAAAGGGGGGGAGCACTATTTAGTTAATTTTGCTAAGTTTGTTTGAGGTTACTTTATTATCATTTGTTTTCTGTATTATAAGTATTTGCCTTTTTGTTACTTTAAGTTAGCAGCTTTAGTTAATTATTTAATGTAATTTCCTCCTCTCTTGTGTTCAGTTTAGTCGCCCTCGTCTATTTAAACGCACCTCTTCTCTGTCTAGGGGTTAGTTTTTGTTCTGTTTAGTTGGATTTAAGTTTCCCCAGTTGAGCCTGACTTTTTGTTAATGATTTACTTAATTTGAGCCTTTGTTAAATGACATTTTTATTTGACTTTATTCAATTTAAACATATTTTTTATACCTTGTCTTTACCTTTTTTGTTTGGTCCACCACATAACCATAGGGTTTATTTGGCACCTTTCAGGACACCGAAAGAGCTTTCCAGAGCATTCTTCCTTCACTCCACACTCGACGGTTGTAAGATACTATTGTCGCCACAGCTGCGAGGCACACACACCACTTTCATACTAGGCAATGTGTGTGAAGTGTCTTGCCCAAGGACGCAATAACAGGTATCCAGAGCGGCCTCCCATCCAAGTACTAACCAGGGCCATTGCTGAAGAATAGATTTGTAGAGAGGAAAGAGACTGAACTTCCTGAAGTTTATTTACCCTCAGTACAAGACCAAGAGGCACAAACCCTCAAGACATTCTTCTGTTGTAGGGAGTATTATACCTCTGATGATAACAAACACTGAGCTGGTAGTAAGAGTCCTTGGTACAGTATAGTCATCGTATTTCTGTCAGACATCGTGAGAGCTGTGGCCCTCTGCGTTTTTCGTCAGGCTCATTCTCTTAATTTCAAACTTTACTGCACAAAAAAACAATTTAAATAACTTAAATAAAAAACTTAAATAACTTAAATAAAAACTTACCAAATCTGCAGTGCCCGTGGTTATGTTTTGTAAACACAACCAAGAGGCCTGTAGATGTCAGTATGCACTGGTTCAGTGTAATATGGCAGTGTTAATATAGTCACACTAACTCTAAACTCTGTTAATTCAGTGACACTAAACACCAGTGTAGAATTTTATCAACACCAGAGAATGTTGTTTTACCACCATGAGAGTTAAAAGTAGCTATAGATCAGTGTAAAATACGTAAAATAAGTGTCAATTTAACACTAAAATTGTGGATGCGTATACAGAGTGTTAAAATGAACACTCACATTGTCAGTTTTGCTGTGTACTTGTTTGAAACTAAAGCCCAGTGGTTAAATGGCTAAAGTCCCTTGTTTAAAAAAAGCTTTTAAGATCATGGCCTGCTGTAGCCGGTTATCTTCACGGTGGTGTAAATATTCATAATTCCATGTCTTGTTCACAGTGTTCTAATATGAAAAATTGAAACATTTCTCTTTTATTTTGAATGAGTTTGACCCATTTACAAATAGGTCTCCCCCTCCTCCGTGTAAACAGTCAGTACAACTCAAGGTCACCGCTCTGGTTCTGGCGCTTGTATTAAGACATTCTATACATTATAACAAAGACACATGCTCCTCTCAGATATACAGCTCAAACACAACACGGGCGCGCTTCATTTGTACATGGGCGCGTTTGATTTGCACACAGGGGCTTTGAGCGGTGGTGTTGGCAGTGCTGAGAAACACACTGAGGCCGATTGAAAGCTACAGTGAATCCTGTGGGAGCCATGAAAAATGTAAAGGGTAGAATACTTAACCGAATGCATGATGTGAGCATGTCAGGATAATCCGAGGTGATCTGAGTACAGCCGATCACTATGGAGACAAAGACAAGTTTTATGTCGGATTTGTTGAGGAGGTAAAAATAAGTGTAAAGTGGATGTCGTATTGATCGAGAGAAAATGTGTTTCAAAGTCCTGCACTCGATATTTCCCCCCCCATGCGTTTACGCAAAACTTGTCTTGCCCCAGTACAGATATATTTTTATTGTCCGATAAGCAGGAAGTGTGTGTTAGCATGCTAGTTGCTGTTAGCTTTACCGTCATGCCAAAGATCCCGTATTACACATAACAGATTCTTGTGAGCTTTAAACCATGTTCTAATGTTGTTTCCTCCTCAAAAACAGGCCTGGACTTGGTTTTGTTTCATTCACACATTTGAGCAACCTTTTACTATAAGTCTGTCTACATCTCCAAAGCTCAAAATGCTCTGTTCCACCTTGTGATGTCATGAAGTGGTAGTTTTCAAGTTGACAGCTAATTTTTTTTACCTTTTATTCAGTAAAGTTTGGCAATTCCAGGGCTGAAATCATCCAAATTATTCCATTGAAGGTGTGTGGAGTTTAAAAACAGCGTGGAGCACTTCCTGTATTACCACATGACATCACAAGGTGGAACAGTGTTTTCAGTCTAAATATGCAGTGTGAATGAAACAAAAGCACAACTCTCAGGTCTGTTTTTGATGAGGAAACATTATAACATAGAAAATCAGAAAATATATGCGCAATATAGGACTTTTAAAACAGTAAAAAATCAGCTACAGGACAATTTAAAATGACTGAATCTCAATCTTAATCTCAAAATTAAATGAACAGCACAGCTCTAGTTGACACCATAACAGCAACGGGCTTCTAAAAATCAGAGTTGTACTTTTGTGAGTGGAGAAGCTGTTTCACCTTTCGTCCAAACACCTGTGTCAGTCCACAATGACAGACCTGACAAAGCCTCGTGATGGAAGCTGAAATGTCTCCCGCTTTAAGACTTATGATAGATTTCTTCTTTCACAAAATAACTACTTTTTTTCTCTCCAAGATTCCTGCACTGCTGTCGCCCACTCCTCACGACGGTCACAGTTAAAGGGCCTTTATACCACGATCAGTGAGAATTCCAATGGATAATTTACCGTTCGTCAATACTGCATAACGTACTAGTAGTTCCGGCAACAGCCAAACCACTGTTCTGTATCACTGCTCTGAGGCCATCGCCATGACATCACCATAGCAACGGGTAAACAAACGCTCAACTGCTGTGGGTAGAATATAGTACCTAGCGTCATTTAAAACACTGGAAGAACTGATATTTTGGACATTTACAGAGAACAGGGCCTACGTAGGGGTCACGACATTTTCAGGGGTGTCCGGATGTCCAGTTGGTGAAAAAGTTATGCACTCAAAATTTCCCACAATGCACCTTAAAAAGTAGTGGGCATCGACGGTCACTGGAGCTGTCAATATAGACCACAATGCACTGGGAGAGTCGGGGAAACAACGGCTACAGCGACAGGAGTTTAACTGGACACAGCCCGACTGAATGAAGCAGATAAAACCGCCGGATTCTGAGTAAAACACGACTAAATAAACCGTTCTTACTTTAGCTCCAGCTGTTAAAAGAGCGAAAATTTCCACATTTCAGACAAAAAGCAAATAATCCAGTTGAAATCTAGCGTGATAAAAACTCGTCTGATTATTATTAGTCCATAAACACTCGTGTCAGTCTGATCTGATCTTTATTTATGACACAAATCAAGTTTTATCGGAGTTTTGCCTTTAGACTTTTTTTTCAACAGACGCCAGAGTCACGTGACCCGACTCTGGTGAGCGGCGTGTCTGAATCGCTCTGTGAATGAGTGCACTGTAGGGGGCGCTAAAGAGTACCGGACTATCCTGCTTTTTCTCAGGGGAGATAAATACGTTTAATGCATAGACTGTATTTATACACCCAAACAGGGAGTGAGCATGGGGCACTTTCGGCTCCATCGACTCTGGCTCCAGTTGACTTTACGTTAAAATACTGTCACCCCTCTCTGTAACTGCTGCGGTGAGCCTCGTCATTTTGATCTTAAAATCTTCACATTAACCCGCTGTACATGATCTTGGTGTTTTTATTTTGCTATTTTGTCCGTAAATAAATTCCTATTCCTACTCCAGATTCGTCCTTATAACCGCAAGCCTCAGTGAGCTTCATTTGACTGGAGCCGAACGCTATGGGTGACGTCGTGCTCCTTTAGTCCAGTACTTTATGCCATACTGTGAAACATAACGGGCAAAGCGCTAACATCTCTGTGGAAACAAGTAGAGAAATTACATAATGCAGCCTTTACTGTCTGTATTCAGCCTCTAAGTTGCCCAGTCCTTGTGTGTACAAATAAAAGAGGAGCAAAGTGGACAAACTAGTCATGTACCAAAACTAAAAGAATGCCACGTTTGTTTATAAAAGTTGTGTTATCTTTAGATGTATTTTGCAGTACAAGTGCAGCGCTGTGGCGTGTGGGCTGTGTCCCAGTGAATGGTCAGGCCCAGAGGAGGAGGGAGGAGCCCAACTCAAAGGAACCAGCGATCAAAGGAGCGTTTCATGTGAGAATTCTGATGCGGCCGAGATCCACAGATCCACGGAGCAGTGACAGAGAGGAGATGCTAACTGGAGGATAGCGGCTTTCTTGTGAGGCGATGCTAACAGCTAAAAAACAACCACAACAATACAAGAAGGAGGAATCATCTCAGGGGTACTCTGAAGAGACACATGTCAGAATGGTTACAAAACAGGTTGTTACTTCGCAATGCTTAAAGGTGCACTGCTCAACTTTTCTGGTGGAGATGTTATTGCTTTGTCTAGAATGTTCCACACTGGAGATTAAACCTATCTATGGACTAGGCTACATTACAGGTCAGATCTGTGGAGATGCAACCCTATTCACAGAGAGAATTACTGTATTTTTGAACAGCAGAAACACCCACGACCCAAGGACAAACGCTACATAGATGCGTTTAATGTCATACCACGGAACTTTCCAGGAAAAGCAATATATAGCAATTATATAGTAATAATAAAACATATTAATAAATAATAATAATAATAATAATAATAATAATAATAATAATAATAATAATTATTATTATTATTATTATTATAGACAAGTAGACATAGACAAAGTAATAGTACCTCCAAAGAAATTGACAAAATAGTGAAATAAAAATGAGGATTTAGAGCGGGTTAATACGAACATTTTAAGACCAAAATGACGAGCCTGACAACAGCAGTTACAGAGAGAGGATGGACAGTTTTTCAATAGAAAGTCAATTGGAGCCAGAGTCGACTGAGCCGGAAGCACGCCCATGCTCACTTCCTATCTGGAATTCATTTATATATACAGTTTAAACTCTCAACCTTAAATAAAGCTATAAAGAGTCATTTTTTTATATCTAGTGACCTGTGCTGGACATTTATTTTCATTTTTCACTAGCGCACTCCTTTTTCACCAACAGGGGTCACCTCTCCACAGATCTGACCTGCAACTTGACCTGCTGGCGTCGCCTGTTTGTCTCCATCTGACTCAAACACCACTAGAAAAGTTACACGGTGAACTTTTAAATACCGAAGAGTGGAAAAGGGTGTAATTGCGCGCTGATCCCATGGCAACCCAAATATTACCCTTGTACTGCAGGGCAAAAACAACTGTCTGATTAATCAAAGCCACTTCCAGGATTAATTAGGCCATTTTTAAATATATCCTTCTTCTCTTTCGATACATGTCCTGATTACATAGGGACAGGACAGAGGGAGAATCGTCGTGTTTGATTGGCCGCTCGTCACCACTGACCTCTGTCTGAAACACGCACAGGTCGTCCGCACTTAACCTCATCAGATTTAATTGTTCCCAGGTGAAATCAGGCACATTTCTGGTCCCGGCGGGCTCCCGTAGTCCGATCGCAGAGGTCACTTCCTGCTTTTATTGAGGCGAATCTGGCAGCGTCGGGGAAGGGATCGATGCCGAGGTTAAAATTTCCCCTAAAGAAGAAGCATTTGTTCTCATCAGTTGTGCAAATAGAAGCATGTCTGGGAAATCTGTGCATTATTTATCTTTGGGACTTTGAAAAATGGAGCGTCTGAGAACAGGAATGTCTCCAGGCTCTAAATATGGGGTTTGGTTGTGTTCTCACAGCCGCAAAACGCTTGAGTAGACTGTATTTACCCAGGAACTAATGTTATTATAATAGTTGGCATGGACTTCAGAAGCTTAACGTTTATATTTTAGTTTCTTTCAAATATGGATTAAAAATTACAAACCACATGTTCATGAAAGAGCCTGTACTCGTATTTTTTTTCTCCATATATTTGAGCAAAACGTGTCTAACTCCAGTACAGATATATTGTAGAAGCAGCTCTAGTAAGAAAGCATTTTATTGTTTGATAATGAGGAAGTGTGTGGTTAGCATGCTAGTTACAGTGATGGCAAAACTTCACTCTGGTTTCTGAAAAGGTTTGGTTTGTGAAAAGGTCTTATAAACTCATCACAGACAAGTTTATGTTGGTGTATTTGTGTCTACATGGCTTAAAATAATTAGTACTGTCCTTTTTAATCAGAATTTGAGCCATAATGAGGGGCCTGGGATCCCCGGGGAGTTAATATTTATTTTAATTAACCCCACTGACCAGTACTAGACAATACTTTTCAAGGTGCATTGTGGGAAATTTCGACTGCACTACTATTTCACCAACAGAAAATGGAAAAAAAAAAAAAAAAAAAAATGAACCCTAAACAATGCCCTACATTTAGCTCCCATGAAAAAGTGTTTTCTAGAAAATCTTGGTGTCATTTTTGATTGTAATTTTAAATTTGAAAAGTAAGTAAACTCTGTTCTTAAGTCACGTTTTTTATCAGTTAAAGGTTTTAAGCAAAGTTCGAACACATCCTTTGTATTCACAGATTTCGGGCAGATGATTCTTTCCTGATTTGACCGTTGCCAAATCCTTCAAATCTGGAAGTGATCCTGATGTCTGAAACCCAAAATGCAAAAAAGGAAATTATTAGTGCAATAACAGTATTTTCCTTGATAATATTTGTAGAAGATGGTAACAAAAAGAAAAATACATTTGGATACTTTTTCAGAACTGAGACTGACGGAGATCTGTTTTTGCATTTGAACCTCTGGTGGACGATCCGCCACCTGCTTGTCTCCACGGAAATGTTATTGCTTTATCTAGAATGTTCCACAGTATAGATTAAACCTATTTATCCCAGGGAGACAAGCAGGTTACAGCACTACGCTACATTACTGTTCAGATCTGTGGAGAGTCGCCCCTATTCACAGATGGAATTATTGTATTTTTGAGCAACAAAAACACCTGTAGTGAATAAATGTTACCAATGGATATGTTTAATGTCATACCATGGAACATTCCTGGCAAAACAATAACATCTCCATGGAGACAAGCAGGACACAATTCACCTTTTAAAATAAAAAGACTACTTTATACAACTATAAAAGTAGTCTATATACCTTTTTTAAATAAAACGTTATGCAATTACTTGAGTTATTGTTAAAAATGCATTGAAAACAAACATTCTCTGTGAACAGGGCTCACCTCTCCACAGATCTGACCTGTAACTTGACCTGGTGGCATCGCCTGCTTGTCTCCATGGTATAAGTATACAGTATATATACAGTATACCTCCTCCAGAAAAGTTGCACAGTGCACCTTTAAACTGAAAATACTGGGAATCAAACCTTGCACCTCCTGATCGTGAGGCGTTAGCTTAAACACTACACCACAATTACAAACTCCTTATTTTACCTTGTCGAACCGTGCTTCATTTTCCTATATTATTCCATAGCCCACAGTGTTGCGGTTTAGGTGTGGCCCTGTGTAATTAATGGCTGTTGCTCTGAACGTAATTAATATTTCCAGAGAAAGCAAAAACAATTCCTTTTCCCAGGCCGAGGCCGGCCGTGGGGGATACATCAGCGTTATGAATGCTCTTTTTTTGAAAATGTGAACGATTTACTGCACAGTTTAACACCTCCTCCTCCTCCTCCTCATGTTATCGAATGGAACTGTCTGCACATGCACACACAGGCCACCAGGGGTCAGGCTGTGGGTTTTTGAGGCTTCTCTAAACAGGAAGTGATGCAATGGAGAGTTTTTTTTTTTTTTTTTTGAATGACAGGAAGTACCAATTTGAATTTTCCAAGAGCTGTGAACTGTCCAAGGAGGTGTTCCACAGGTGTTCGACTTTAACAGGTAAGTTTCAAATCTAAATCCGATTTATTTCTACAGCACATTTTACGAACAAACAGTTTCCAAAGTGCTGCGCAGAGATCATAAAATTAAGACAGCAAGAGAGTAAATTGCTAAAATTTGGATATACCAGTCCAAAAATAATAAAACAAGTAAAATCAGCTAAAAGCAAAAACATAAAAATCTGAAAATAGCAGTAAATAAGTAAAATAAAAAAAAATAAATAAATAAAAGACACAGGACCACACAACTTACGCTGTGTTAAAAGGGGCTGTTTGGACGTTTGTGTCTGTGTTGAGGGGCTGTTCAGGTGTGTGTGTGTTGAGGAGTTGTTTGTGTGTGTGTTGAGAAGCTGTTTGGACGTGTGTGTGTGTTGACGGACTGTTTGGACGTGGGGCGGCAGAGCGTCCTAGAGCTTGGGGCCGGTCACAGAGAATTTGGATGAGGTCCGAGATGTAACGTTGGGGCCAGTCCATTCAAAACCAAATGATAAAATCTTAAAATCAACTCTAAAATGAACAGAAAGCCAGTGCAATAACGCTAAAATCGGGGTAAAGTGCTGACGTTTTTTGGTTCCACGTAAAAGGCGCGAGAAAGTCCACGGAAGCTAATGCCGGAGAAAAGTGCGTTAGTCGTCTGAACGAGAGGAGATAAAAGCGTGCGTGACCTGCTCAAATGTATATATATTTAAAAAAACGTTTAATTTTAGGTAAAAGCTGCAAATGATAAAAGCCAGATTTTACAACCGCATTCACGTGTTTGTCAAATTTAAAATCGCTGTCAATAGTGACGTCGAGGTTGGTGACAGACACATTCACGTGCCGTTTAAGTCGGTATTGCCAAACACAATGACCTCAGTTTCATTTAGTCTTAAACAGTTGTTGAAATCACTAAGACAATCACGGAGAGGTGGTTTTGATGGTTTTTAACTTCTGAAAGCTGCTCTTAATATCACAAATGTTTATCCTATGAAAATATTCGACAAAGAATTGTTTCAGACGTTATATTTCTCTATAATTCTGTCTCAAATTGTCTGTTGCTAATTGGTGGCATCATTAAGCTCATTTGTTTCTGTTAAGTACTACGACAGGTTTTGATGATTCTTTAATTTTGGCTTAATTTTTGGGATAATACCTGCTCAAATCAAGAAGCAATTTGTGAAGAAAAGTTGAAAAATGTTGAAAATTAGTTTGCAGAGTGTTCAAAAACGCACTGAGGACATCACACTGGGGAGAATTTTATCCAAAAGTACACAATTTATACACAAGAAACATGTTTTTGGGTTTTTTTGATACTTTAAACATAATTCAACATTTTTTTTTTAAAATTTGCATTTGTCAGATAACAACATGGAATTCCCCGGTGTGATGTCATGATTGATTTGCAACCAGGAAGTACAATTTTAAACCTAAGAAAAAAAGCCCAAATTAAGAAAACAAGAGTTTTTGCAAAAATCTTAAACATAATGTAAAATGTGTAGTCAAACCCGTCATACGCACTTTTCCGGGTTATGTAAAAGCGTGGATCATTTGAAACTAACTTTGCTGAAGACTTGGTTGGCAGTTTGACAAGCAACATTGACCTTTATACTTTCAATGAATCATTTTTCTTCTGTTGTCTGAGCAGAACATCTTGTATACATTCTTTTTTGGTACATTTTTAGTATAGTTTTTATATAATCTGGTCAAACTCAATCAAGTATTTCCTGAGTTAGTGCTTTTGAAAGCCTAAACCATACACCAACTATAATGCTTTGTACATGCAATGAATCATGTTCTATGATCTTGTACAGATTATATTTTTAATACTTGACATTTTCTCATAATCTGAACAAAGGATGAACACGTTTGTTGCAAGTTTACGTTATTTCTGCAAAGGCCAGTGATTCTCAAAGGGCGGTACGCAGACTGTAGTGGGAATATTTGGTTAATAGAGTCTAAAAGCCTGGATCATTTTGGGATTAATTTCTCATTTGGAACTAACATTGCTGCAGACTTGTTTGGCAGTTTGAGTAGCCTTATTGGCCAATATACTTTCAATGAATCATCTTTCCTCCGTTTTCTGAGCAGAACATCTTGTATATTCTGTTTTGGTACATTTTCTGTACAGTTTTTATAATTTGGTCAAAGCCTGGATTGTTTCTCATTTGGAACTAGCATTGGTGAAGACTTAGCTGGCAGTTTAAGTAGCCTTATTGACCATTTATACTTTTAACTGAATCACATTTCTTTCATTGCAGGCAAAACTTTTAAATATTTGGGTTCTACAAAGGCCAGTGATTCTCAAGAGGTGGTGTACAGACTTCACTGGGGTGTGCCTTTTGTTTTGCAGCTTATATTTGCTTTGTATTTATAATTACTCCTGCATAAAAGTCGCTATGCTTTTGATCTAGACCTGGTTTATTTCCATGTTTGTCATGATCTTGGTTTGGGTCTTTTTAGTCCTGCTTTAGATCTGGTTTAGTCCAAGTTTAGTCAAGTGGTTTAGTCCTGGTAGTAGCTGGAAGGACAAGTATTTTATGAGTTTGTGCATTTGAGATCTATACCATACATTATAAGTGCAATGCTTTGTACATTTTCAGAAGTTTGGGGAAATTTACACTTGAAATTAACCCTCTTCCTTCTATTATCTGAACAGAACATCTTGTATATATATTCTATTTTTAATACTTGACGTTTCCTTATAATCTAAACAAACCCAAAAATCTTAAATATCCAAGTTTGTTGTTGGTTAATGGACTATGTAAAAAGCCTGGATCATTTTGGCCTTAAATTCTCATTGGAACTAACATTGCTGAAGACTTTGTTGGCAATTTAACTAGAAACATTGACCATTATACTTTCAATGAATTGTCTTTCTTATGTTATCTTGTATATATTCTTTTTTGGTACATTTTTGGTATAGTTTTTATAATTTGATCAAAGGCGAAACTCTTAAATAGCCAAGTTAGTTTACGTTATTTCTTCAAAAGCCAATGATTCTCAAGGGGCGGTATACAGACTGTACTTGGAATATTTGGTTAATAAACTGTGTAAAAGCCTGGATCATTTTGGCCTTAATTTCTCATTTGGAACTAACATTTCTGAAGACTTGGCTGGCAATTTGAATAACAACATTGGGCATTTATACGTTTAATGAATCATCTTTTTTCTATTTTCTCAGCAGAATGTCTTGTATATTCTGTTTTGGTACATGTTTAGTATAATTTTTTATAATTTGGTCAAAGCCTGGATCATTTTGGCCTTAATTTCTCATTTGGAACTAACATTGGTGAAGACTTGGTTGGGAGTTTGAGTAGCCTTACTGACCTTCTGTTATCTGGACAAAACAACCTGCATTTGTATGTATTTCATATTGTCTAATATCATTGTGTTTTCAGAGGCAAAACTCTTAAATATTTGGGTTCTATAAAGGCCAATGATTCTCAAGAGGTGGTGTACAGACTTCACTGGGGTGTGCCTTTTGTTTTGCAGCTTACATTTGCGGTGTGTAGTATTTTTCCTGCATAAAAGTTTTTGTGTTTTGGTGTAGACCTGGTTTATTTCCGTGTTTGTCATGAATCTTGGTTTGGGTGTTTTTTAGTCCTGGTTTAGGCCAATTTTAGTCCATTGGTTTAGTCCTGGTGGTAACTGGAAGGCAAGTATTTTGTGACTTAGTGCTTTTGATAGCCATTCCCATATACCATAACTATAATCCTTTCTACATCGTTAGTAGTTTGGAGAAAGAATCACCTTTCTTCTATTAGCTGAACAGAACATCTTGTATATATTCTTTTATAATACTTGACATTTTCTTATAATCTGTATAAAGGCAAAACTCTCTGATATCCAAGTTTTGTTGTACATTTACATTATTTCTGCAAAGGCCAATGATTCTCAAGGGGCGGTATACAGACTGTACTGGGAATAATTGGTTAATAGTCTGTGTAAAAGCATGGATGATTTTGGCCTTAATTTCTCATCAGGAACTAACACTGCTGAAGACTTTTTTTTTGGCAAATAGACTTACAACATTGACCATTTATACTTTTAATGAAGCTTACTTTTACTATCTGGACAAAACTGCTCATACTTTTACATTTATTTTCTTAGACATTTGAGTTTGTTGCTGCTATTTCTGCAAAGGCCACACCGCAGACTTCATTGGGTTTCGTTTTTTTTGTTTGGTATATAATCTATATTTTACAATGTATTTATAATTATCCCTGCGTATTAATATAAAAATAGTTGCCAGTTCTCATTATCTTAGTTTGGGTCTTTTTTTTTTGTCCTGGTGGTAGCTGGAAGGACAAGTATTTCATGATTTATTGCTTTTGACCATATACCATATACGTAAGCATTAAACGATGAGGAGCCCTGCGTTCTGCAGTTTTAACCCACGCCGCGGAGTCGTAGAAGTGCATTAAAACGCCAATTTGTATGTGCTTATACCACGGCGACAAACTGAAATCACTTGTGAATGTGAAAATCCTGTTCCCTCTCTGTAAATGTCCAAAATATCTGTTTTTTCAGTGTTTTAAATGACGCTAGTTAATACGGCTGTGTCTGAATGTCCTCCCTAGTCCCTAACCCCTCGTTCACTACATAGGCCCACACTCTTTAGCGCCCTCTACAGTGCACTCATTCACAGAGAGATTCGGACAAACGGCTCACTACATTCGGCTCACGTGACTCTGGGGTCTGGGTGAAAAAAGTCTAAAGGCTAAAACTTGATTTGTGTCATAAATAAAGATCAGATCAGACTGACACGAGTGTTTATGGACTAATAATAATCAGACGAGTTTTTGTCACACTGGATTTCACGTAAACAGACTGGATTATTTGCTTTTTGTCTGAGATGTGGAAATTATTGCTCTTTTAACACCTTGAGCTAAGGTCGCACCGTTAACACCAGAACGGTTTATTTAGTCGTGTTTTATTCAGAATCGGGCGCTTTTATCTGCTTCATTCAGTCGGGTTGTGACCAGTTAAACACCTGTCGCTGTTTCCCATTGTTTTCCCGACTCTCCCAGTGCATTGTGGTCTATATTTCCCGCTCTAGTGACCGCTGATGCCCACTACTTTTCAAGGTGCATTGTGGGAAATTTTGAGTGCACTACTTTTTCACCAACTGGACATCCGGACACCCCTGAAAATCACGACCCCTAAAAAGTGCACTAGGTGGGGAATAGTGTGGACATTCGGACACAGTCACCATTCTAACCAAGGCAGTTTACCTGTTGCTATGGTGTTGTCATGGCGATGGCAGCAGAGCGGTGATACAGAACAGTGATTTGGCTGTTACCGGAACTACTTGTGCGTTATGCAGTCATTGGAATTCTCACTGACCGTGGTATAAAGACTATAACGCTGTTTGAACATTCATTTTTGTAGTTTGAACACTATTCAACAGGTTTTAGTTGTTTTCTAGTTTTAGATATTGACAAAAGATGAGGTTTTTTTATATCATCTTCCATCATTCTGACTCACAATTCTGCCCAAGCTTCTCCCGCCCAGACTGCCGTGTCCTGGTTCAGCCCTTGTCAAGCTAATGTGTCCAGTCAGCTGTTGTTAGCATAGCCCTCCCCGCGCTAGCTCTGTGATTCATAATGTTTTAATGATAAACTTTTCCGAGCGCCCACTTTCTGCTGTCTCTGACAAACTCCATAAATCAGGAGAGGATTAATAAACCAGCAGTGATGGTGAGATACTGGACAAATACTGCCACGTACGAGACTGCAACAACAACTCAAGATGCTTTTTGTAAGTTGTATTGACTTTTGCATTGGTGACGTACATTTTATAACCTATGCTAAATAAATATGTTGTGTCCTCTGGCAAGACACTTCACCTACATTGCTTAATATGAATGTGGCGTGTCTGTGTGTTGGTGGTGGAAGGGGCTAATGAGGCAGAATGTCCCAGGGCAGCTCTGGCTACAATAGTATTTTTGCCACCACCTGGAGTTGTGTTTTGTTTCATTCACGCACATTTAACACACAAAACATGCAAATTTAGGCTGAGTTCTTATCTCAAACTGAAAAATACTCTGTTCCACCTTGTGATGTCATGTGGCAATACAGGAAGTGCTCCACTGTGTTTTTAAACTCCACACACCTTCACTAGAATCATTTGGATGATTTCAGCCGATCTCTGCTGAACTAAAGGTAAAATGAGCTGTTAACTGCCTGAAAACTACCACTTCATGACATCACAAGGTGGACCAGAGTGTTTTGACCTTTGGAGATGTAGACAGAGTAATAATAAAAGGTTGCTCAAATGTGTGAATGAAACAAAACGCAAGTCCAGGTCTGTTTTTTTTTCCTTATATTAACCTCATGAAACAGCCTTTATTATCATTATTATTATTATTATTATTATTATTATTATTATTATTATTATTATTAGGAGAATCCTTAAAAAATGTGTCATCTTTGTTTAAAGGTGCAGATGTCATTTTCATGTCAGATGTTTCTGCTTTGCCTGCAATGTTCCACAGTATGTCATTACACTTAAACATGTCTGTCCTGAATTTATCAAGTTGCAGTTGCTTCTGTCACATCTCCACAGATCTGACTGGTAACTTCGCATGTATTCACCATAGTCTGTATATGTAGATGGACATAGCTAACCCGCTAGCCGAGAGGGGCCACAGTATTTCAGTGTAAGTCAACGGGAGCCACAGTCAGAAGGAGCCGGAAGAGCCGCATGTGAACTTGCTGTTTGAAATGGGGCGACGTCCACTTCATACTTTATATTGATTATTACCTGTCTGTATGGAGAAGATGAAAGCCATACTGTGGAATATTCTAGCCAAACATTTTAACAGTCTAAAACCACACTGGAATTCACCATTGCAGCGGCTGGGTCAAATGTATTGTTTTTCCCATTGACAGCGGCAGTATTGGCAGCGCACGCTTTACATCTGCGTCCTCGCCCCTCAAACCACGGACCACGCTCGCACTTACAATCTTGATGAAAACATTTTTACAGCCAAACATCAAATCCTGCCCCGATCTGGTGAAAGATTTTACGAGACTTCTGTCAGAATAAAAACGTTAAAGGAGAAACACACCCTCCCCAGCGAGCCCATAAATCTGGACTTTTATTGTAACGCGCCGGGGAGAGCGAGGAGCTGGCGGAGAGGAGGGCACAGATCAGCCATGTTTACAGTGACGGTGCTTTCTGATATACCTCTGTTTTTCTTACACTTTACATTTGTAGTATTGTTAAAGGGGATGGACCAAATTGTTTTCATAATCTAATAAAGTCCCATCTCGTTTGCTGCAGTATAGGTATGTTGTAAAAGCAGATCTCAGGGTCAAAATGATACGGCTGCGTGCCGTTTGCAGCTAGTTAGAAAGTGTTTTTATCCTCTGTGAACCAGGAAGTAGCACTGTTAACATGCTAGTTTAGTTAGACACAAGTCAAAACTGAGTTTTTATTTGTGAAATGTGGTGCAAAACTTCAGATACATGATTTTTAAAGCATTAAAGTTTGGAGATAAAGTCCACAGGAAGTAGAGTCACTGTCGCTAATCTGCAGCTTCACCTCGATCCGTCACTGTGTGGATGTAACAGACACACACTTTTAAAGAACGACTCAAACTGGATTAACAGGGCGGTTTTGTGGACCGGGGTCATTATTTACGGAGGACAAATTCTTTGCTTAATATGGATGAGATGCTGCAGTTTAACTTTACAACTTTACAAGAGGTGAGGAATAAAGTCACCGCATTATTATTTAGTTTGTATCTTGCGTCTCTGTGTCCATCACTCTGTCTGCCCCTGACGCTCTGTTTTATTGGCGTTAGCGTTGCTGATGTTTGGTGGTTACGATTTGACAGAGCAGCTCAGAGTCACACAGAGTCGCATACAAAGTCGGGTCCTGCCTCCCCGAACTCAGGGAAGCAAATCGCAGCCAAAATCGGACAAATTCTCTTGTAGTGTGTGGCGGCTTTAAGGTTAAGATGCATTTTATTGTGCTCAAAGGTAAAATTTGTTCTCTACATTATATTTCTGCTAAAATAGACTGGGGTACATCCATCAGCGTCACAATGTTTGGCAGCTCAATTGGTAGAGTTCATCCATTGATCCGATGGCTGCAGATGAATACTGTTGTTGTGTCCTTGGGCAAGACGCTTAACCCGCCTCGCCCCCAGTGTCTGTGTACACGTATGTTTGAATGTTTGTGTGAATAGGTGAGTGGTTCCTTGATGTAAAGCACTTTGAGGGCCATACCATTTACCATTTAATTAGCGTTCTGAAAAAATATGTCAAATCGATACTAAAAATACCTTTTTTAACTTTTATTTACTTCATTTCTTTTTGCTTTCACCTCCACCAAAATAATCCCTCATATTCTTGTCCAAGTTTGCGTTTCTAAAAGTAGATTTGTCCATTCAGCGAGAGCAGAGTCAGCACAGCCCTGCTCCGAGGACTGTGGCTGTGTTGGGGCCAGACGATCAGAGTTTAAATGACGAAGGGAAAACAAAATGGCCTCCCCTGGACACACTTGCCACCGTGACGAGACAAACCCCTAATCCTGTTCTGGTTTAGATGAGGAACAGGCGTAGAAAAGGAGAGGACAAACCGTACCACTCAGGCTCATATTTGTACAGATTGCGAGCCCTGCTGATTCAAGAATGTTTTCTAACTCATTTCAACCATAAATCTCCATGAGTTTTCTATACACCAGTGGTACAGACCCTGCAGCTGTGCAACTTCTGTGTAATTGTTTTCGTTTGGATATTACGTTGGTGTAGTTCTGGTTTAGTTCTGGCTTAATACTTAGACAAACTTTATTAATCCACAAGGGACACAGTAGCTCACTCATCACATTATATTTTACAATAACAGTAAAGGAATAGTAAAAAAAACCTCATAGGTTAACGTGGTTTGGCTTGTTATTGCTTTACAAATTTGACACGCTGTAGCCATGGATTCCCTGCAGATTTCCACAGTATGGCATTAATCCTTTCAATGGTCCATATTCATTTTACATTGAAATGGAGGGAGTGAAAGGGGCGAGACGTGGGATTGTGTGTGCAGTTTTCTCATAGACTGTATACATAAATGGGCATAACTAGCCTGCTCGTATTAACTCGCTCTGGTGTGTTTATTTCACTATTTTGTCCATCAATAAATTCCTATTCTTAATATGGAACTCGGCTCCAATTTGCTAGCCCGGTGAGCTTCTTATGGCGACAACGTACTCCCTTAGTCCACTTTTTTTATACAGTTTATGGGTTTTTGTGTGATGCCACAGAACACATCTTTGAAGAGTGAGTACGGAGTGTTTTTTAAATCGGAACATTTTTCACGCACATGTCGTTTTGTGTACGTACATTCTCATATCAAGGAGAATTCGCCCCTCTTTTGTAATTGAGGCCCCTGACCTGTGACTGGGCCTGGCTCTGTCACCTGCTGGTCTACAAGATCAATGCAACGGTAGCTCAATTGGTCCAGTGCTCCTCTTCTGATCCTAAGGTTGACGGTTTGAATCCCGCTCTTGGCGGTCGGATACACTGGCACAAAGGTTGGAGGTTGGAATACTTTGGAAATACAGCTCCCACAGATGAATACAGTTGTTGTCGTCTTGGGCTTCCTGTGTCTGGTGAATGATGAGTGGTTCCATAATTAAGTGTGATGCAAGTAGAAGGCAGAAAAGCGCTATATAAATTAGAGGTCAACCAATATGTTGTTTTTTTTGTTGTTGTTTTTTTCATAGTTGATGCCGAGTTTTTGGAATCCAGAGCAACCAATCAGCTCTGACAGTATTTTTGGGCCAATTTTGATTATTTTCCCCAAAGTATATAATAGAAATTTACTATAAACTAAACTTTTTTTAAGAGAGTTGTGTAGTCACGTTTTTGTACAGTTACCTTTTTACAGTAAAGTGTTCAAATGCAGCTCTGTATGTATTTTTAGGCAGGAAATCATGTGCCCATTATTTACCATTTGCCGTACAGTGGAACATCTCCATGGAGACAAGGAGACCCTCCACCAGAAAAGTTATACAGTACACCTTTAATGACAAATCACACTTCCCAGTATTCTCGTGCGTCGAGAGGAGAGAACAGACTTGTGCTTTGGTCTTCTGTGCACAGGGTCTGCACAGCTCTGCTCCTTCTCCCCTGAGCCTCCATCATGTTATTATCCCAAATGCACCTGTCATTATGTCCCTCACAAAAGCAGTATTTCCAACTCCCTCACAGCACAAAAGGTGACGCTCCATTCAGGCTAAAATTCAGGTCGACGCAGGCTTTCACTGTACACCTGCTGCACACGGACAAATGCCTTTAATATTTAACATACATACTTCCCAAGCTTGTCAATAGGACGCAGTACTTTAAGAGAATAATGGTCTGACATTGGCAAAGAAGACGCAGTGACAACAGAAAATGCCAGAAGAGCAGAGGTAGTCTCTACAGTATGGACGTTTCAAAGCAGGGAAAACATGCATCTAACACTTCTTTGTTACACAAGTTCAGAACAGGTTCAGACTGCATTGAAAGCGCATCAGTAAATTAACATGTGATACAATGGTGGAAAATAAAGGATTCTTGTTGACAATGTTGCTGTTTACCTGTGCACCTCATAACTTGTTTTCTTTGCAAGGTTCAATCAATTTATGTTATGACTCATTGAAGACACAAATACACTTTTATACGCCGTCGCATTGGTATATTATGTTATATAAAGATAATGAATGCAATAGAGGTGAGAAAATTATACATGAATTCAATCAATATTACACCAAATTGACTCTTGTGAGCTGTAAGTCATGTTATTATGTTGTTACCTCCGCAAAAACAGACCTGGACTTGTTTTGTTTCATTCACGTTTGAGTAAACCTTTATTATTAGTCTGTCTACATCTACAAAGCTCAAAATGTTCTTTTTCACCTTGTGATGTCATGAAGCGGGAGTTTACCAGTTAACAGCTCCTTTTTACCTTTAGTTGAGTAGAGATTGGCAATGGGCTCTATTCATGCTTACGTCACAAAACTGGCAGATGTTTGGAAACATTCGGATGACGGCTTCCTTTGGGCTCTGTCGGTGATAGTAACTCTGACGAAAACTGAGAAAATGGCCCAGTTTTCTTCATCTAGACCAGGGGTGTCAAACTCATTTTAGCTCAGGGGCCACATGGAGGAAATTCTATTCCCAAGTGGGCCGGACCGGTAAAATCATGGTAAATAACTTAAAAACAACAGTTTTGGATAGTTTTCTTTGTTTTAATACGCTCCAAAATAGCACGAGCACAACATTACTATTAATCATAAAACACTTTTGAGGAATTCTGAGGAAAAGGAACACACAAACACACAATGCCTCAGTGATTCACAGAAGACTTTACAAAATCATCTCGCGGGCCGGATTAAACCTGTTTGCGGGCCTGATCAGGTCTACGGGCCGCACGTTTGACACCCCTGATCTAGAGGTCATTGTATTCTTTCTTTTTTCCTTTTATAAATTGCCTATTTGTGTATTATAATTTGTCTAATTAAAAAAAAAAAAAAAAGATGTCATTGTATGTTTATGTTCGGCAGAGCAACAGTTCCATCCAGCTGCCTGTGAGCGACATCGATGTTACGTTATTAGAGTCCCGTCCTCCATGAAAAGCTTTGGCAGGTTGTGAAGACGCTGCTGCTGAATCCACGGTTTTATTGTTTTATCACATGCCCAGTGTCGGTAATGTTGAGTTCTGAAAAAAAAAAAAAAAGGCACAGAGGCATGGAGATCGTTCTACAGTATCTTTAATGATGTTACCGCATGGATTCTCAGCGTCTACAAGCGTGTCGAGTGTCTACAAGCGTCTAGCAGAGTTTGTGAGAGTCTAACCAGAGTTTCTGTATTGTCCATTTATAAATGTTATCTTTAGCTAAATGTTATTTTTTACCCTTGGAATCTTCGGAGCTTCTGCAGTTTGTATCATAAAACAGAGCGGCATTCATCATTGAAGGTTACGGAGCAGAACAATTCTCACTTTAACTATTGCAAGCATTAAGTGTGAAATGAATATGAGATTATTGTTCACAGTAACTACACCGGAAGTCGTCATCCGCACGTCTTCCGGTAAACGTGAATAGGGCCAATTCCAGGGCTGAAATCATCCAAATGATTCTAGTGAAAGTGTTGAGTTTAAAAACACAGCAGAGCACTTTCTGTATGACCACACGCGAGGTGGAACTCGACTTAAATCTGCAGGTTTTGTGAGTTAAACATGTGAATGAATCAAAATACAACTCCAGGTCTGTTTGTGATGAGGAAATAACATTAGAACATAAAGAATACAGCGTAATACGGATCCTTTAAAATGAACAAGCCTTGTTTTTCACATTCACTACTGGAAAAATAAAATATAGTAGTTATTTTGACAGGCCAAGTGATCAGTTTATCACATGGTCCAAGAAAGGAAGAAGTACCATGAACATTGTGCGTTTGTTTGTGTGTTTTTCTGTAGTATTTTGACCCTTTAAACCAGGTACCACACTGGACTCGAATGCTTTTCCTTGTTGAATCTGAGGGCACATAAAGAACAGAGGAGCCCGGGAGCACAGTCTATTGGAATTCTAAACACAACAAGAGTCTGTGTCCACCAGGCTCCAGTCATCACAGCCAGTTACTTCAGCCTCCAGATATTTGTACTGTATCTGTGTACTTCTACTGCTACTACTACTGCACGGCGCTGGGGGGTACACAAATCAAAACAAATGATAGCCTCTGATCTTGCCGTGAGAATACTGCAGGAATATAACATCAAACATGTCAAAATAAGCCTGTTTTGTTCAATTACAGTGTTTTATTGCTCAAAAACATACATTCTTACAGTAAGCAGGCTCGCCTCTCCGCAGATCTGACCTGTAACTTTGTCTGGTAATATAACAAGTGAGATTATATTTTATTTAAGTAAAAAAAAAAAAAAAGGCATTGCAAACAGATAGAAAACATATAAATGACTGTGCAGGAGGGAGTGAGAGTGTTGCATCGAATATTGCGGAACATTCCAGACAAAGCAATAAAATCTCCATGAAGACCAGGACGTGGCGGACACTCTTCCAAGAAAGTATTACAGTATTTATTTACCTCCAATGTGTTTCTGTTGGTGCTTTTCACAACTCTCTGTGACGGTAAAGCTAACGGCTACTGACAGCTACTAGCATGCTAACCATGCACTTCCTGATTATCAGACAATAGACTAGCAAGCTTATTTCGACCTCAAGAGCTCGTTATATAGTATACATATCTGTACTGGGGCAAGAAATCAAAAATAAATCAAATACATGGGCAAAATCTGGGACAGGGCCTTTAACATTTAAACAAAAAACAACAGCATCTCCACGGTAGCGAACCCCCAACCTGAAAAGTTACGCAGTGCACCTTTATTACGCAAAATTGCCTCCTGTGAGCTTTAAACCTTGTTGTAAAGCTGTTACCTTCTCAAAAACATACCTGGACTTGTGTTTTGTTTCATTAACACATGTCTGACTTACCCTGGTCACTGGTGCACTGTGTGACTTTTCTGCTTGTCTCCATGGAGATGTTATTGCTTTGCCTGGAATGTTCCATGGTATGACATTAAGCGTATCCATCTAGCATTTATTCATTTCAGGTGTTTCTAAATGTTATAAGATGTTGATTCAAGTTATTTTTTTTTCCTCTATTAACGTGAATATTATCAGGAAATATTGAATCTGTATAAATTAGTCTTTTGTGAGCAGCTTTAAAGGTGCATTGTGTAACTTTTCTGGTGGAGGATCCATCAAATGCTTTTCTCCATGGAGATGTTGTTGCTTTGTCCGGAATGTTTCACAGTGTGGCATTAAACCTTTCTATCTTCATGGAGACCAAACCAAACCGAGTTACAGGTCAGATCTGTGGAGAGGCGACCCCGTTAACAGTCAGAACGCCTGTTTCTATGGAGATGTCATTGCACTGCCTGGAATGCTCCACAGTGTGACATTAAACAGCTCTACTTTACATTTATTCAATTACAGATGGTTTTAGAGCTCAAAAATATCTAGAAAAACAGACATTCTGACTGTGAGCGGGGTCGCCTCTCCACAGATCTGACCTGTAACTTGGTCTGGTTTGGTCTTCATGAAGATAGAAAGGTTTAATGCCACACTGTGGAACATTCCAGACAAATAACTAGCCTTCTAGAAGTTTGAAACAGCAGATGGGCCCAGTGTTTGTGATGAGGAGTCTGATGTGGAGGAGTCAGGTGAGGTGAGGAGCCGTTAACACAATTAGGATTCAGCTCAGTTTCAGTTTCACTTTTGACCGTTACACGTTTTGAGAGAAGGAATCTGGAGATAAACACGATGTCATCCCCTGAAGCAGTCAGCTATAACAGACCATCACCAAAAGGTCAAAGAAATCTATTTGAATTCACAAGAGCGGGTCAATTTACACCTGGAGCCGTCATCAGAGTTTACTTAAAGGTGCAATGTGTAACTTTTCTGGTGGAGGGTCCGTCAAATGCTTTTCTCCATGGAAGCGTCTGGAATGTTCCACAGTATGGCATTAAACCTTTCTATCTTCATGAAGACCAAACCAAACCAAGTTACAGGTCAGATCTGTGGAGAGGCGACTGCGCTCACAGTCAGAATGTCTGTTTTTCTAGGTATTTTTGAGCTCTAAAACCACCTGTAATTATTTAATGTCATACTGTGGAACATTCCAGGCAGAGAAATGGCATATCCATAGAAACAAGCAAGTGATGGAACTCAAACCAAACAGTGCACCTTTAAAGGATCTATATTACACAAAACTGACTCTCATGAACTTTTAGCCATGTTATAATTTTGTTACCTCATCAAAAGCATACCTGAAGTTGTATTATTTTTATTAGTATTTTTTTTGTTATTTTATTTTGATTTGTAATTTTGTTAATTTTTGTTATTATTATTATTATTTATTTTATTTTATTTTAGTATGTACGAGAGTTTATTATTATTAATTTAACATAATTCATGAATTAATATATTTATTAATGTATTCTTATTCTTATTTTATTATTTTTTTTTATATATTTTTATTTTTATTTTATACAAGATTTTCCATCCCATTCTCTCCTCCTTTTCTGGCCCTGGCTCTATGCCTTTGTATTGACAGACCTGCTTTCCCCTCGTCTGAATCCTCCACAAATCTGAGGGATTACGGAGCATGGCACAAATGTAATTGAAAACCCAAGACTGGTGTTTTGGCGGGATCACTTTCGGCCAAATCTGGACTAAACTACAGTAAATAATGCATGTGTAATCTGTGCTGTTTGGAAGGGCATCGGGGCTATTGTCATGTCCGCAGATGAACACGGATTACAGCAGCCTTTTTATCCTTAATCCCACTCCAGATCATTTCATCTCGGTAAATATTTGTGCTTTTCGAGGCCTGGGGTTTAAAAGGGTGAGGCGTGTTTTAGTGAAATTGAGTCAGGAATTAAATTGGAGGCTGGTGATGAGGTCCTTTCACTGTGTGCAAATATACAACATAAAAAAAAACAAAAAAAAACCTCAAAGATTACTTGAATTAAGAAAGTTTTATCATGATTGGAGTAAATTTCACTTGACACATAAAATGAAAATTCCTATTCCTAATATGAACCTGGCTGTTAATTCATGCCTGTAACTGCTAGCATCACAGGCTAAGGTTCCACCTTAGTCATGTGGTGATACAGGAAGTGCTCTGTGTTTTTAAACTCACACACACCTTCACTAGAATCATTTGGATCATTTCAGCCCAGGAATTTCCAATCTCTTCTAAACAAAAGGTAAAACATAGCTGTTAACTTGAACTAAACTAGTACTTCATGACATCACAAGGTGGAACAGAGCATTTTGAGCTTTGGAGATGTAGACGGACTAATAATAAAGGGTTAATCAAACATGTGAATGAAACAAAACACAACTCCAGGTTTGTTTTTGAGAAGGAAACAACATTATAACATGACTTAAAACTCACAAGAGTCAATTTTGCAGAATATAGGACCTTTAAATTTTATTGCTGCTCCTCTAAAGTTCCCATAATCCCACTTTCACTTTTGAGATTCTCTTTCTTTTGTCCGATGTTTGGCTCCATCTCTCTTTCCTGTGCGCGTGGAGAGGCCCACACACAACCCTCTTAATAATAGATGAGTCTATTTGGGACAGTGCCCAGACTTGACCGCAGGCAGCAGCTCGTAATATTTCAACAACAACAAAGTGGTGAATCTGGACCAGGCTGTGTCCAGGGCTCACACATGGAAGCTAATGATGCTAGCAATCAGCGGGGACACCAGCGCTAGCTAGCATAATGCTGCAGAAACAAGGAAAAGCTGCAGGAAAATGACCTTTTTTCAAAAGATGTCACTGGATACAAGTGGTGCAAGTCTGATTTTGAATACTGATGTTTTTGTTGTATTTTAGTTACTGTTAAAGGTAACTTTTCTACTTGTTTCCATGGTAATTTTAGTGTTTTGCCTTAAATGTTCTACAGTATGACTTTAAAACATATCCATCTCCATGGAGATCACCCACTAGGCCAAGTTACAAGTCAGATCTGTGGAGAGTCAACCCAGCTAACAGTTAGAATCCACGTTTTTAAGGCATTTTTGGCAATAAAACACTTGAGAAGATCATTACAGGCAAAGTAATGGCATCTCCATAGAAACAAGTGGGTGGCAGACCCTTCTCCAGAAATGTTCCATAGTGCAGCTTTAAGTTAGACATAAGAAGAACATGCAAACTGCAAGAATCTGAGTAAATCAATACTTGTAATGAAATCATGAGTGATTATAAAAAGTAGACACCAAAACACATGGTTCAGCCGATCCCAGATGTTTAAAATTCCAACTTTTCCCGAACGTCTACACAAAATATCCTTGATTATTTATTTTTTATTTTATTTATTTTGTTCCTATTGTTACTAATTTCCTCTTCTCTCCTGTCGTGGACCAAACAAAAAAAGGCAAAGACAAGGTATAAAAAAAAGTTTAAATTTAATAAAGTAAAAAAAAAAAAAAGTAATTTAACAAAGGCTCAGATTAGGTAAATCATTAACAAAAAGTCAGGCCCAACTGGGGAAACTGAAATCCAACTAAACAGAACAAAAACGAACCCCTAGACAGAGAAGAGGTGCGTTTAAATAGACGAGGGCGACTAAACTGAACTCGAGAGAGGGGGAAATTACATTAAATAATTAACTAAAGCTACTAACTTAAAGTAACAAAAAGGCTTATACTTATAATACAGAAAACAAGTGATAATAAAATAACCTCAAAACAAACTAACTTAGCAAAATTAACTAAATAGTGCTCCCCCTTTGTTCAGCATTGATGGTCCTCCAAGGGTCCTCTGCCCGGCCACTCAAACAAAAAAAAAACAAGTGTAAGTAATAATTCAGACTTTTATTAACTAAAATGTGTGCACCCAAAATTTGAAAATATAAGTCTAAGTAAATGAAAATGAAATAAAATACTAACACTATGGAACGGCGGCAGACGGATCCACCACATCTCCCAAATTTCTTTCTGAAATAAAGTCCCAGAATCCTCCTTTAATGATTTCCTGCAGGTCGCTTTGTAAAACTGCATCTGAACCACACTGCCGCTAATGAGGCTAATGAAGAGCTAGCTACGGGGCGCGCCGACCAGACCCGTGGCCTACTTCACAGCCACCAGAACGCCGCCCCCTATGGGAACGAATGACCCGCGCGTTGTTTACCTGCTCGTCCTTTTTTAAATATTAGGCCTTAATTACGCGAGCTGCTGTATCCGCGGCTAATTTGCCCACTGACGCCCTTTTCTATTACGGTCTGTTTTTACCAAGAGACGCTTCTAATGAGACGGCCAAGGTTAGCCCAAGAGTTGATGTATTGTTTTTCATTTGTACAATTAGAAACATATTAGATGATTACGCATGGATCTAGTTTTGGCGCTAATATGTCCTCTAGGGGGCGTTATAAAGGGGAATTCCAGATTTATCATGTGGACGGGATCATTGCGGGATGGGGACTTGACTTCTATTCTCTTTTTTGAGTAGGGAATGAAAAAGACATGAAAAGAGAGAAAGGAGGAAGAGAGAGTAGGGAGAAAGTAAAAAAGACTGAATAGGGGGAAAGAGAGAGGGGGAAAGCAGGTAATGAAAAAGACATGGGGTAGACAGAGAGGAAGAGAAAGATATTAGAGTGAGAGAGAAAGAGTGAAAGATGGAGAGAAAAGAAAGCAAAAGAGAGGGTAGGGAGAAAGTAAAAAAGACTGAATAGGGAGTAAGAGAGAGAGGGGAAAAGCAGGTAATGGAAAAGACATGGGGTAGAGAGGGGAAGAGAAGGAGATTAGAGAGAAAGAGAAAGATGGAGAGAGAAAAGAAAGCAAAAGAGAGAAGGAAGGATGAGAGGGTAGGGAGAAAGTAAAAAAAAGACAGAATAGGGAGTAAGAGAGAGGGGGGAAAAGTAGGTAATGGAAAAGACATGGGGTAGAGAGAAGGGAAGAGAAAGATTAGAGAGAAAGATGGAGAGAGAAAAGAAAGCAAAAGAAAGGAAGAGAGGATAGGGAGAAAGTAAAAAAGGCAGAAGAGGAGGAAAGCAGGTAATGAAAAAGACATGGGGTAGAGAGAGGGGAAGAGAAAGATCAGAGCGAGAGAGGGTGAAAGATGGAGTAAGAAAAGAAAGTAAAAGAGAAGGGAGGCAGAGTAGGGAGAAAGTAAAAGACAGAAGAGGCGGAAAGCAGGTAATGAAAAAGACATGTGGTAGAGGGGAAGAGAAAGATCAGAGCAAGAGAAAAAGAGAGAAAAGAAAGCAAAAGAAGTGAAGAAGAGAGGGTAGGGAGAAAGTAAAAAAGACAGAATAGGGAGTAAGAGAGAGGAAAAAGCAGGTAATGAAAAAGACATGGGGTAGAGAGAGCATGGGGGAAGGAGAGATGGAAGAAGAGAGAGGTAGACCAGAGGATGAAGGACGGACAGAGAGAAAGGGGGAGGAGGAAGAGGAGAGAGCCACTTTGCGGGGCAGATAAAATAAATGTTAAAATGCAAAATATTGTTGTAATACAGTGCATTCTTGTGTTTCAGTAATTGAAAATATCAGGTTCAACATTTGTGAATTTACCTTTTGGATATTTCGTGGAAAAGTTCAAAATAATCAATAGGAAAATCTGAAAACTACTTATTTTTACACAGGCGGATTTCAGTCCGGTCCCCACGTCCTCCTTCACGTCTCGAGTCCAACCAAACCCGATTGTCCAAACGGCGACTCGCGGGAAAAGAAGGAGCTCATTGGTCACCGACATTTACAAACCAATGAACAGAGTTTTTAGTTTTTCGCTCGTTGATTCTGCAGAAATCCTCCAGGTTTCTCAGCCCCATGTGATATTTTCACGTTCTGCGATTCATGCGTCTTCATCGTTCATCTTAAATCCTATAAATTAAAGGTGCACTATGTAACTTTTCAGGTGTACTTCATGTCCTTCTACTTTAGATTGTACTATTTATTTATATTATACTTACAGGACAATTCATATTTATATTCTTTACTTTTTATATTGATTTTGGTGGGTTTTGCGAAACATTGCGTCACTTTTATGTGCGCATAAAAATGACAAAGTGAATGTTGAGGTGTACGTCCCTGCACATTTTTATTTTTTTTATTTTTTACATGTTTTTTCCTCATAAGCAGCCATATTAGTTTTGATACAGACGAGATTCACCGGTGACCAGACTCACATCTTCGTAAAGTCGTAAAGGAGAAGTGTGTTTTCTGGATCTAAGGTAAATCTGGAGGTGCACAGAAGCCTGAATATGTTCATGGTTTGGCGCTTTGTGTGAAAATTGAAGGAAAATAAACAAAAAACAAAAAAACTCCACCTTATTTCTTTCAAATAATGTTCTGAGTCCACTGTGCTCTTCTCAGATTGGGGTTTCCTGCTCAGTAACACCACAGACTTCTACGGTAGATGTGTTTGTACAGTACATTTCCCACATAGAATATTCCAGTGTGAAGTGAAGTGTAGGTGTGTCTCTCCATCGCCGCGGAGACGGCTGAAGCGCATTAGGTGTGACCTGCACGCAGAAGGTGAGACCTCCCCCTCCCGATTGTCTTACATTTGGACTCGGCTCAGGCCTTAATCAAATCCACAAGTAATCGATAACACAGCTCCGATGGACACTCGCGTACGTCCTTGGAACATTAGAAGAGCGACGATATGATACAGGACGGAGAGAGGGAACGAGGGATGAGAGGGAGGAGAGAGAAGAGCGACGATATGATACAGGACGGAGAGAGGGAACGAGGGATGAGAGGGAGGAGAGAGAAGAGCGACGATATGATACAGGACGGAGAGAGGGAAAGAGGGATGAGAGGGAGGAGAGCGACGATATGATACAGGACGGAGAGAGGGAGAGGGGGATGAGAGGGAGGAGAGAGAAGATCGACGATATGATACAGGACGGAGAGAGGGAGAGGGGGATGAGAGGGAGGAGAGCGACGATATGATACAGGACGGAGAGGGGGATGAGAGAGAAGAGCAACGATATGATACAGGACGGAGAGAGGGAGAGGGGGATGAGAGGGAGGAGAGAGAAGAGCGACGATATGATACAGGATGGAGAGAGGGATGAGAGGGAGGAGAGCGACGATATGATACAGGACGGAGAGAGGGAGAGGGGGATGAGAGGGAGGAGAGCGACGATATGATACAGGACGGAGAGAGGGATGAGAGGGAGGAGAGAGAAGAGCGACGATATGATACAAGACGGAGAGAGGGATGAGAGGGAGGAGAGAGAAGAGTGACGATATGATACAAGACGGAGAGAGGGAGAGAGGGATGAGAGGGAGGAGAGCGACGATACGATACAGGACGGGGAGAGGGAGAGGGGGATGAGAGAAGAGCAACGATATGGTACAGGACGGAGAGAGGGAGAGGGGGATGAGAGAAGAGCGACGATATAATACAGGACGGAGAGAGGGAGAGAGGGAGGAGAGGGAGGAGAGAGAAGAGCGACGATATGATACAGGACGGAGAGAGGGAGAGGGGGATGAGAGGGAGGAGAGAGAAGATCGACGATATGATACAGGACGGAGAGAGGGAGAGAGGGAGGAGAGGGAGGAGAGAGAAGAGCGACGATATGATACAGGACGGAGAGAGGGAGAGAGGGAGGAGAGGGAGGAGAGAGAAGAGCGACGATATGATACAGGACGGAGAGAGGGAGAGAGGGAGAGAGGGAGGAGAGCGACGATATGATACAGGACGGAGAGAGGGAGAGGGGGATGAGAGGGAGGAGAGCGACGATATGATACAGGACGGAGAGAGGAAGAGAGGATGAGAGGGAGGAGAGAGACGAGGACGGAGAGAGGGAGGAGAGAGAAGAGCGACGATATGATACAGGACGGAGAGAGGGAAAGAGGGAGGAGAGAGAAGAGCGATGATATGATACATGACGGAGAGAGGGATGAGAAGGAGGAGAGCGACGATATACAGGACGGAGCGAGGGATGAGAGGGAGAAGAGAGAAGAGCGACGATATGATACAGGATGGAGAGAGGGAGAAGAGAGAAGAGAGAGAGCGTAGAAGTGTTACAAGATAATACAGGATGGAGAGGGAGAAAGAGGGAGGAGGGAGGAAAAGGTAGAAATGAGAGAGGGAGGGGAGGCAGGAGAAAGGAAGATGAGTGAGGCAGGAGAGGGGAAGGAAGAGGGAGAGAAAGGGGTGAGAGGGAGCAGGGAAGGAGCAGAGAGGGAGACGTTGGAGGAGAGACACAGAGTGAGGGCGGAGAGAAAGAGAGGAGAGGGTGAGAGGTAGAGAGAGAGGGAGGAGGATGGCGTATGAGGCAGGAAGAAGGGACAAGGACAGAAAGAGAGTGGGGAAGGGAGAGTGGAAAAGGAAAGGGGGGGTGGAGAAAGAAATAGAATAAAAAGAAACAGAATAGGGAGTAAGAGAAGAGGAGAGGGAAGCAAGCAGGAGAAAGACAGGGTAGAGAGAGAGGGGGAGAGAGAGTGGATCAAGGGAGACTGAGGGAGAAAGAGTGATTAAAAAAAGGACTGCCAGAGAGAGAGAGAGTGAAAGATGGAGAGAGAAAAGAGGAAGAGAGGGTAGGGTGAAAGTAAAAAGAGACAGATTAGGGAGTAAGAGAGGGGGAGGAGGAGCAGGAAATGAAAAAAAAACACAGGAATAGAGAGAGAGCAAGGGGGGATGGAGAGAGAGAGAGAAAAGAGATAGAGCGAAGAGGGAGAGAGGTAGGTCTAAAACGGGACAAAGGATGGAGAGAGAGAAAAGAGAGCGAAAGAGAGTGGAGGAGAGAGGGAAGAGGAGACAGCCACTTCGGAAGCATGATGGCGGACAATAAGATTAACCTCCCCATCCTCTGCCTACCCGGATATCTAATGTCACCGGCTTATCTACGCGGCGCTCAATCACCTCCACAGACCCGCTCCATAAACACCTCACGGGCCACTCCAAGATGGCCGCTCCGTTTCCTGTTCACTCACTCGGAAAAGCCTCATCGATCCGGGTTCAGGGAGACAGAGCAGAGGAACAATACACAGTAATACAAGACAAGTCCAATTCTGACCAATCAAACACTTGTAATTACACCCCCTAAAGTGCTGGGATTTGTACGCGCAGGAAGGAATACTACAGGAAGTACATGGGAATACTATAGGGAATACATGGGGGTACTACAGGAAGTACATGGAAATACTATAGGGAATACATGGGGGTACTACAGGAAGTACATGGGAATACTATAGGGAATACATGGGGGTACTACAGGAAGTACATAGGAATACTATAGGGAATACATGGGGATACTATAGGAAGTACTATAGAGAGTACATCGGAATAGTATAGGGAGTACATGGGAATACTACAAGGAATACATGGGGGTACTATAGGAAGTATTACAGAGAGTACATCGGAATACTACAGGGAGTACATGGGAATACTATAGGGAGTACTATAGACAGTACATCAGAATACTACAGGCAAGTACATCGGAATACTACAGGGAGTACATGGGAATATTACGGGGAGTACATGGGAATACTACAGGGAATACATGGGAATACTATAGGGAATACATGGGGGTACTACAGGAAGTACATAGGACTACTATAGGGAATACATGGGGATACTATAGGAAGTACTATAGAGAGTACATCGGAATAGTATAGGGAGTACATGGGAATACTACAAGGAATACATGGGGTACTATAGGAAGTATTACAGAGAGTACATGAGAATACTACAGGGAGTACATGGGAATACTACAGGGAGTACATGGGAATACTATAGGGAGTACTATAGGAGTACATGGGAATACTATAGGAAGTACTATAGACAGTACATCAGAATACTACAGGAAGTGCATAGGAACACGAAAGGGAGTACTATGGAAGTACATGGGAATACTACATGGAGTATGTGGAAATACTACAGGGAAGTACATGGGAATACTATAGGGAGTACATGAGAATACTATAGGCAGTATATAGGAATACTATAGGGAGTACGTGGGAATACTATAGGGAGTATATAGGAATACTATAGGGAGTAGTATCTGAGTACGTGGGAATACTATAGGGAGGGACTGATGTAGCTAACAAGAAGGAATATTGTAAAATAATTGTAAGTCTGGATATAGTTTTCTTATCTCTATTTTACTGTTCAGTAATTGCAACATATAAAAAATCACCCATTTAATTAAAAAGTGTTTTTTTTTTTAAATCGGAGAAAGACACGTGTCTAATAGTGTCTAAATGATGTGTCATTTTTAAAGCTACAGTGAGTAACTTTCTGGAGGTGCTGAGTCAACTGCACGATTCCATGGAAATAGAAAATTAAAACTATACTTAGGAACATTCACCATGGAGATCAGAGAGTATTATGCCATACTGTGGAATATTATAGTCAACAAAATATAGTAAAACAACATTTCAGGAAGAGTAGCCGCAGATGCTAATGGTGATCAAATAAACAAACAATTTCCATGGAAACAAGCAGAAGTAGGCCCTCCGCCAGGCCAATTAAGGGTCAGGTTTGTGGAGATGCAAGCTTGCTCTGGGTTAGAATATGTTTTTCAGTTCAGTAAAATCAACCAAAATGAAAAAGCATGTTTATATGTGGCTTTAAATACCTGCTCAAAGTAATTTCAGGTGTGCATTAGATTTGGAAAGATCTAGAAGGAGCGCGAGTGTGGAAGGAAAAAAAAAAAAAAAAAAAAAAAAATCATGGCCTGTCCCCAGAAAGTTCAGGGTCCTTCCAAAGATGGCTGCTCTGTTTTGTGTTCATTCATAAATTTCAGATGACTTTACGTCGGGTGGAAGAAGATCTATGGACGTGGCTGCCAATTTTCACCAACGTCTTCTCCAGCCATCACTTACCTCACAATCCTGTTTAAAGTTTCATTAAGGAAACATTCGTCTTGCTCATAGACACAACAGCAGAACGAGATGGCTGGACCGGGAATTAAACTGCCAACCTCTTTGACTAAACCTGAATAAAAGTTTGGAGCAGGTGCACAGGCTGTAATCACAGGTGCTTAGGTGAAGGTGACTTTGGGAGATGGAGCGCTGCAGATCTGTGGATGACAACTGCTCCGGCCTGGGACAAAAACCCGGAATGACAGAGGGAGAGAGGGGAAGAGGAGGAGAGGGAAAGGGAGAGAGGGGAAGAGGGGAAGAGGAGGAGAGGTGGAGAAGGGGAGCTGGAGAGAGAGAGGAGGATAGAGAGAGGAGAGAGGGGGTAAGGAGAGACAGATAGAGGAGAGGTAAAGAAGGGGAGAGGGGAGGTAGAGAGAGGAGAGGGGGGGAAGGAGAGAGGAGAGGAGGAGAGGTGAAGAAGGAGAGAGGGGAGATGGAGAGATGGAGAGAGGAGAAGAGTGGGGAGGGAGAGATGGAGAGGTGGAGAAGGACAGAGGGGAGATGGAGAAATGGAGAGAGGAGAGGGGAGGGAGAGGTGGAGATGGAGAAGGAGTGAGAGGAGAGGGGGAGATAGAGAGATGGAGAGATTGTGATGTTTGAGCTGCTGTATCCAAATAATTTCCCTTGTGGATCAATAAAGTTTGTCTAAGTCTAATAAAAATATGGACCCGGATGAAAAGGTGAATGACGAGCGCCACTATTGTCAATCAAATAATAAGTAAATAATTATTGCTGTATCTTTTGGCTTTCAGTTTAATTTATCTGCCTCTTTCTGTTCATTATTATACAAATCTGGAATCTGCCCATAATCGTTAAAACGAACCTGGATTCAGTGAAATATGGCAACGTGAAATCCCAGCCTCTAATGACTTTATTGTTATTAAATCTGACGTAACGTTCCAATTAGAGATAGCAAAACACTGATCCCATTTTCCTCGTGCTTTTATGGTTCTGCGATTACGGGGCCATTGATCACACCTGAACGAGCCGCTACGTGTGCCGCTAATTAAAGATCGCAATTAAGATAATGAGCCTGGCGAAGTTTGGAAGAGAACACAGTGTAACCCGCCGTCACTCACAGATCCCGCTCGGAAATGGGAGAACAGCGTTGTATTCCGGTCGAGTGTCTTTAAATGTCCCGTACGTCATCCTAATGTGCTCCGTTATCTTACGGCGTAACCTATGGGCTTCCAGCTAAAATAGTTGTTTTTACTTCATTCTTGCATGTTTGAGATTAATTTAAAATGTTCCCTTCTCGAATCTCAAAATGCTTGGTCCCACTGCATGATGTCATCAGGTGGTAATTTTGAAAAGTTCATAGACGACCTTTACATTAGATGACTGCAATTGTTTGGTTTAATTGAGTACATTTCGGAGGGATTGCAACTAAAAATCATCAAACTATATAAACTAATACTATAATAGAGTGAAATGATATTTAAACATGTTTAAAGATGCACTATGTAACTTTTCCAGCCTTTTCCAGACTAACTTTGCCTGAAATATTCCACAGTACGGTATTAAATTTATTATTATTATTATTATTATTATTATTATTATTATTATTATTTATTTTGTTTTTATTTGTTTGTATTATTTATTTTTAATATTATTTGTATTTGTTTTTTATTATTTAATTTTTATTTTTTATTTTTTTGCAGATTTTTTTTTTTTTTTTTTTTTCAAATATACATTGAAAAACATTCGATCTTACAGTAAGCAGACCCTCCTGTCCACAGATCCGATTTGAACATGTCATGTAAGCGCTTATCTGCTTGTTTCCATGGATAAAGTTGCCATACTCTGGAACATTCCAGGCAAACGATTAACATCTCTATGGGGAAGAGCAGGTGGCAAACCCTGTACCAGAAAAGTTACGTAGGGCACCTTTAAGCATTTCTATCTCCATGGAGACGATGGGTGGTGCCGTCAGTTCACAGGTCAGATCTGTATAATGCCACATGGATGAGTTTTAATGCCACACTGTGGAACATTACGAGCAAAGCATGTGTTTTCCAACTCTTAAAGGTTCGTATTAAGCAAAAAAATTGACTTTTGTTGTTTGTTTTTTCCTCCTCAGAAACAGACCTGGAGTTGTGTTTTGTTTCATTCACACGTTTGAGGAACTCTTTATTATTAGTCTGTCTACATCTCCAAAGCTCAAAACGCTCTGTTCCACCTTGTGATGTCATGAAGTGGTAGTATTCAAGTTATCAGCTGCCTTTTTACTTTTAGTTCAGTAGAGATTTGGCAATTCCAGGACTGAAAATGATCCGAATGATTCTAATGGAGGTGTGTGGAGTTTCAAAACACAGTGGAGCACTTCCTGTATTGCCACATGACACGTGTTTTTCAGTTTGAGAGAAGAACTCAAGCTAAATATGCAGATTTTATGTGTTAAACGTCTGAGAGTGAAACAAAACACAACTCTGGGTGTGTTTGTGGTGAGAAAACATTATACCACAAATCAGAAAACAGTGTAATAATATGAGCTCTTTAAATCACTTTACTTTTCTTACAGTATAAAGTCATCGCTGTTGATGGAAGCCATTGTGTGGAATTGCATTTTTACTTCTCACACTGATGTTAAATTGTTAATGCAGTGAGACTGAGGAATGTGTCAGCTGTGGAGGGGGGCTTTAGTCTCCGTGGTCTGTTCACTTAAGCATAGCAGTGCGGATTTGTACTTTTAAATAGTCCAACCCAGAGGTAACAAAACAAATGCATGTAATTAAACACTATAGCCTTAAGCTCTCCCAGGCAGTAGTGCATTTTACATTGAGACAAATGGGAGTAAACAGGTCCAAGGTTTCAATCTTCATTAACTTAAGTATAGAGACTCACAAAGAAGCTTCTATTGGCTTAAGAGGGAGTTTAAGAGAGGATGGAGAAACAGAACAGGGTTTTCAATTGTCGCAAATGTTTATTGATAATTTAAAGGATTGTCTTGTTATGATAAAAATAAAACAGATCAGCAAATGAGCTACAAAGTGCCTTTTAAATGTATTTGTTGGAGTATTGCTTACAAATGTTGCTACAATTGCAGTAAAATTGTGTAGAAAAATCACTTTACAATTGTCATTTTTGCCGTATTTTGAAGTTGTCAAATTATAAAAAAATATATATATTAAATACTATTTAACCCTGTCGCTTTGCCCAACTTAAAACTTTAGATGAAGGACATTTGAATAAACCACCAGAAATGTAATCATTGTGATGTATAATTAATTAATTCCCATTAAAGGGTCAATTTCTTTCCAGGTATTTCAGCAAAAGTCTGTCTTGCCCTAGTACAGATACATGGTGTAAGCAGATCTTATGGTCAAAATATATCCGCTGGGTGCCATTTGCATAATTATAAACTGTTTTATTGTCTGATGAGCAGGAAGTGCGCTTTAGCATGCTAGCATTACAGTGACAGCAGAGATGGTCTCCGAGAGTTGTAAAATCTGCTCATAAACTCATCGTGGTGAATAATTATGTTTAGAACGGTTTAGAAAGGTTAAGTGAGGAGTAACTTTGGACCACTGCAAACGTTTTAAATGAACTAGTTCTGTTTTTCACGTTTTCAAGACAATCAAAATCTAGCACAGCGCCGTTAATTTGGATTCTCGGCCTGCATTGAGTATTAGAAATCCTGGAGATGTCGCACTGCTGCGTATAGAGTCATCATTAAGACGTCAGTAAATTCCATAAGGCATTCTTAAGGCTGTAATTACAGTTTCATTGTCTTTTTGCCCATTTTGAATACTATTTCTACGACCTTTCCATTATTGTCCAGCCTTCTCACCATTCACCGTTTCATTTTGGTCATTATAAAGATACCAGAGATGCCCTACTTCTAATTACATACAAGATAACATATTCTTAATCACCAATACTGACAAATATTTGTATTGTGATTACGTGCTGAGCCACCTCATTAGAAAGAAGGTCTCCATGCATGTTCTTAATTGCATATTTTGGTCTGGATTCCTTCTCCATGTGTACATCCTGACCTGATTCCCTTAATAAGTAAAAAACTAGACTTGGGTTTGGTCCCGTAGACGTAGCATCGCAGTGACAGCGAATGGTTTTTGGTCTAATTAAAGAAGAGTGGTGGTGCCATGTGGCTTCCTGTGGAGAGCCCCACTTTGATTACAGCATAAGTGAATTTATTATTCCTTGAGTCAGGAGACGGGTCTACCTTCCCACTGTGACGCTTCACTGCTGAAAACTGATGAAATCCATTACTGTTTTAGTGGGAAATTAGCATAGGGATAATGAGTAAAGCTAGTATGCTAAAAATGTCATACATGTAGACAGTTCATATTTACAGACATACGTTATCATGCTGGAGTTTTCTTATTACTTCTTATTTACTAATTGATTTCATAATGTCATAATTTCTTTATTTTAAATGTCCTATATTCACAAACTTGATTCTTCTGAGCTTTTTGGCCATGTTATAACATTGTTTTCTCATCAAAAACAGACCTGGAGTTGTTTTGTTTCATTCACACATGTTTGAATAATCCTGCATTATTAGTTTGTCTACATCTCTAAAGCTTAAAATGCTCTGTTCCAACTTGTGATGTCATGGAGTGGTAGTTTTCATGTTAACATCTACTTTTTACCTTTTGTTTAGTAGAGATAATGGAAATTCCAGGGTTGAAATAATCCAAATAATAAACGTTTTTGATGAAAAAACATAACATAGATCAAAAAATACCGAAAATACCGTAATATGGACCCTTTAATTATACAAGTGTATGCTTTGTTTGTTGTTTGACCTATTTTTACATTTAGTTTGACTATTTCAAACCAGCTTGTGTGACATGGTGGATTGTACCGTAAACCCTCTTGTTTATGGGTGAATACTTAACCAAGTATTTTTCACAGGACGTTAGCTGCCCAGTAATGACTTTTATAAGCAAAAAACTTACATTTTTCAATATATACCTACTTGTAAATGTATTTAAAGGAACATTGAGAGGCATTGTACTTGATTTTTACTGTCTTAAAATGTATATAAAAGAGATTGCAGTTGTCCAAAGTTATTTCTTACTTACCTTTTACATTCAGAGCATCCTAATTATTCACCCTGATGAGCCTGGAAGCACATTTCGCAGCTTTCAGAGACTAAAGCGGTGTTTTGCTGTCACTATAAAGCTGACAACTAGCACGCTAACCACACTTCCTGATTATCGCACAATAAAAAGCTTTAAAATTAGACGCAGACAGTACACAGAGGGCTTATTTGGATCTGAAGAGCTGCTTATACAATTTATCTGTACTTTAAGCCTGGCGGCGCATGCATTTTTCATTTTCAAATTCACTGCTCCAGGACGTTTCCTTCACACACAAATCTTCTATAAAAGTCGTGTTATTTGCAGCCTTTCCTCTGTGCCACTTTATCATTCGTTAAAACAAAGATTTTGAAACCCCTCGCGAAGAAATTAATGAAAATAATTATCAAGACTCGACTGTAAAAAGACAAGGTAATTAGCAGCGCTGCATTAATCAGAGATGGTGAAATTGCACTTATACATGTTCTTATTAACTTTCATTATTATGGCCCACCATGGAAAGACTTTTTTATTTTTTCTTTCTGTTGCATAAAGACGTGCAAAATCAACTTTCTGTAGCTTTCTACCACGTTACACTGTTTTAGATGTCATCCATGCACGTCTGAGTAATGTAGCGATCTCTCCCGAAACCTTCCTTACGTCACCCACGCTCTCACACGACAGTTCTCCATAAATATGCAAAAACATGACACAAAACTGTACACAACAACTTCACAAACCTGATGCGATGTGCTGGAGTTTCACGCTGATTGTGGTGTGGTGGTGCTCTGAAGGGGGAGTGACTTAGCGCGGGGGAGTATAGCATTTTGAAAACGATGAAAGGCAATGCGGTGATTGAAATATGTGATGTGTTAACGGTTAATACCCCACAGAAGTGTAACAGCCCTTTTCTTTATCTTTATGAGTAACCCGTAAAATTCCTGTAAATCCAGTGAAGTAGAATTTCACTAAAAGCCTTGAAAATATTTCTTCTTCTCTGACTCATTTGAAGTTGAAGGACGCTGTGCAGTTGATGTCATTCAAAAGACACTCTGATGAATAACTAAAAAAGTATGGAGCTTTTTCACTTGTATTAAAGGGCTCATATTACGCTATTTTCTGAGCAACATGTTCTAATGTACATAGTTTCCTCATAAAAAAAAAAATAATAATAAAAAAAATACATATATACATACCTGGAGTTGTTTTGTTTCATTCACACGTTTAACACACAAACCCTGAGTATTTAGGCTGAGTTCTTTTCTCAAACTGAAAACACGTGGCAATAGAGGCTTTGCACCGTCATGTGACCCCCATAGCAACGGTAACTACGCCGCCATGACACCAGGCACGCAACATTAAACATGGCTGCTAAACTGAACGAGCATGTTCCATCTCTCCCGAAATATCTGGAATCTTCAGCCTCAGATGAGCGAAAAAAACTCCTTGGAAAAGCTAAAATTTCTTAATATCGATCCACCAAAGAGCAGATCAAGGTTTATAAAAGTCTAGAGGTGAATCAGTATTTTGTTGCTGGGCGGGACAAATGTTTTTATGTAGGAAAAGCTCGCAGTAACATCAAGGTTTTCATCGGAAAGGTAAGTGTTTTCCAACTCGCATAGAACCATGTCACTCACCATAGGACCGACGTTTTCTTTATTGCTTTGCTTATCAACAACGATCTCTTCTAGAATTAATCGTTTTTTGCGAGCGGATCTTTCTAACGTTCACGAGTATCTTTTCATGGCTGATTCTTTTGAAGTTTGGCTCACAGAGCTCTTCAACTCGTGCCCCATATTGATCGTAGGAGCCCAATCTGGGTTTGTTGGATCGTGAACTGGTGCGGGTTTTTCTGGATAAATGAATGAAATTTTAGTTCAGTAAGTTTGCTTCTTTCATTAAACTATGAAACAATCTGAATAGCAAATACCTCGATGAAAGTGACGTGAGCAAACTTCAGGTGTCATGATGGTACCATTCGAAATCTCTTTGCGGTTTACGTTTGCAAGCCATAATTTCGGTCTTTTTTTTTTTTTTTTTTTCAATAATTCCCTCGTTTGAGCTCCTGATGAGTAATTTCCAGAGGAACATCGAAAAAACAAATATTTTTATCCCTTTCAGAACGGCTAGACCAGCAAATACACAACAAAACCTGCCCATGTTTCTCTGATGCTACTGAACTAAAGTCAATCGCGTGGCCGGTGTCATGGCGGCGTAGTTACCGTTGCTATGGGGGTCACGTAATGTGCAAAGCCTCTATAGATGTAATCCACACACCTTCACTTGAATATTTTGGGTGATTTTAGCCCTAGAATTTCCCATCTCTACTGAACTAAAGCTAAAAAGTAGCCGTTAACTTAAAATGTTCCGCTTTATGACATCACAAGTTGGAACAGAGCATTTTGAGCTTTGGAGATGTAGACAGATTAATAACAAAGGGTAACTCAAAATCTGGCGTCAAAGGTTCCAGTGTTGATGTATTTTTCATGGTATTTTGAGTGGCGTTCACAGCGTGTACGTTACCTGTGGCACTCTCCTCGTCTCCCCGTGCGGAGGTGGGACCCTGACTGAACGCTGCGCTCTGATTGGCCACTTGCTCTGTATGTATTTCTTATGTAAACGCAGCAGGCTCTCCCACACTCCTCTCATGACCCTAATTAGTTTCATACTGAGAGCAAATGCATTTTCACACCAACTTCCCACACCTGTCTCACCTGCCAGCAGACTCATGTGGAGGGCCCCGGTCCAGACGTGGGGCCAAAGTGGGTCAGCTGACATTTTCTGACACGGTCTATACTGTACGTGACCTTTTAACATTAAGATATACGATAAACTTTTATTAGTTTTTAAAGAGTCCATGTTACACTATTTTCTGATCTATGTTCTAAAGTTGTTTCCTCATCACAAATATTTCTGTGTTTTGTTTCATTCACACGTTAAACACACAAACCCTGCAGATATTCGTCATATTCACTCAGAAGCTCATCACTGTCTCACTTTTTCTGTTCCCCGAATCTGCAAAGACGTTGAATGCAGATCGTTTCAGTAAAAGCCCCTTCAGACTGGAATAGTTTACCCGCACCCTGAAGAACTTTAACATCTTTAATGCATTTAAATCATCTTTGTTTTCATATCTCAAAACTCCTTGTTTATGTTTTTTGTTTTTAGTTTGTCTTTTCTTATTTTAAATTTTTCCAGTTTGTTCTATTGTAGGCGTTGGAAGGAGTGTATGAGGGAGCGTGTGTGTGTGTGTGTGTGTGTGTGTGTTTTGTAATGTAAAGTTTTGTATTCTGTCTACTGTACCGTATTGTATTGTGTATTACTAATATTTTGCGTATTTGGACTAAATAAATAAAGTTTAGGCCGAGTTCTTCTCTCAAATTGAAAACACTGTGTTCCAACTTGTGATGTCATCATGTGGTAACACAGGAAGAGCTTCACTGTGTTTTGAAACTCCACACACCTTCACTAGAATCATTTGGATACTTTCAGACCTGGAATTGCCGATCATTACTGAAAGGTAAAAGGGGCTGTTAAGTTGAAAACTACCGCTTCATGACATCACAAGGTGGAACAGAGCATCTTGAGCTTTGGAGATGTAGACAGACGAATAATAAAGTTACTCAAACATGTGAATGAAACAATAAACAACTCCATGTCTGTTTTCAAGGACGTACCAATATTATAACATGGCTAAAAGCGCACAAGTCATTTTTTGCATCACATAAATCAGAAAATAGCATAATATGGGCTCCTTTAAAACAATAAAAGGGAACATGGTGATCTAAATATTGTATGCGTTATAGAAATGTAATACCCCTCTTAAAATAAAGCTACAGTATGTAACTTTCTGGAGGTGGCACCTGCATGATTCCATTGAGATAAAAACTTAAAACCCTGCATACTTTGGAACATTCTCCATGGAGTTAATTTCATGCCATACTGTCGAATATTATAGCCAAAAGATCAACATTTCCATAGAAACAAGTGAGAGACCGTTTTCCAGGCCAGATAAGAGTCAGGTTTGTGGAGAAGCAAGCCCACAAAAGCTCACAGTAAAGACATGATTTTGTCAGTTTTCCAGTGCAATAAACATCACCAAAATGAAAAAAATGAAATGAAAAATTTAACTCTAATTACTCTAGAAATATATACGTATTTTTCCTCATCTCTGGTATTTTAAATGAGCCTATGTCTTCTTGAATGTTCCGTGTTTTGACCGTTAAACAGTTCGGGGGTGTGGGGGCGCCGTGGAGCAGAGGTGTTGGTCGTAGATTCATTTAGCGTTGTCCAGCTGTGCAGCCACATGTCGAGTCCGCCAGCCTCTCCTTGTGAGTCCTGCTCCTCGACGCTCCACACACAGTTTATACAGCGAGACGCACTAACACATGCAAACGAGGGCGGAGTGATGTGGATTTAATTTATTTACAAAAAAATACCTTAAAACGGTCTTAAAAACTCAAAAACACAGAGCTAGATAGTTTCAAACAGTTTGCAGTTCTTCCTCACTTACCTTGTGCCTAATTATTCACCACTGTGAGTTTATAAGCACTTTTTTTTTTACAAGTTTTGAGAGACTAGAGCAAAAACTAGCATGCTAATGGTCACTTCCTGATTATTGGACAATAAAACGCTTTATAATTGCTTGTAGACAGTACGCTTGCTTATACTGGCCTCCCTCTTCCTCCTCTGTACCATACTAGTTTATTCACTCTCTTCCTCTGTACCATATTTACTGTACACTATACTTCCTCATATTCACTCTCTTCCTCTATACCATATATTCACTCTCCCTCCTCTGTACCACATATTATTCCTCTGTACCATATATTCACTTTTCCTTCTCTGCACCTTGTAATCTTCCTCTGTACCATATACTAGTATTCACTGTCTCTCCTCTGCACCATATATTCCTCCTCTGCACCATATATTTCCTGTTCCTCCTCTGTACCACATTTTCCTCCGCTGTACCATACACTAGTATTCACAGTTCCTCCTCTGTACCTTGTATTCACGCTGTATTTTTCTCGTTTCCATAGCCAGGGCTGCATGTCTTTTGTAACTGCCGAGGATATCAGTTAAAAGTGTCCTTATTAGACTGATCTATATTAGAGTTCAGAAGATGCACGGCTTTCATTAAAAATCACTGCTTATCTATGCCGTATATTTCATTCAAAGTGCATTTTTAATAGTCCCCATCCACAGGGTTATCGCCAATATATATTTTTTACACAGACCGCAGCCTCGACATGAATAACTCCCGGGTTATGAGCTCTATAGGAGAGATACCGACGAAACAAAGCCCTCTTTTACCTGTGGAAATGATGGATTAAAGCTGCACAATGGAACTTTTGTGGTGGAGCGTGTATGCCACTTGCTCTGCCTGGAATATTTCACAGTACGGCATTAAACTGGTCTATTTTGTACTTAATCAGATTCAAGTGTTTCTGTCTTTGGTGCAGTGAGTTGGCCTTTGTTTTGTAATGTTTTATAATGTTTGACCCAGAAACCCTGTAGTTATAGGGCGAAGACAACTACACTACACATGCTTGTCCTGGCATTTTGGTTGGGGGTCTGTCGCCTGCTTGTTTCTATGGATACGTCATTGATCTGCCTGGAATGTTCCACAGTGTGACATTAAACAGCTCTACTTTACATTTATTCAGTTACAGGTGGTTTTACAGCTCAGAAATACCTAGAAAAACTGGAAGAAAAGGAAGAAAAGCATTTGACGGACCCTCCACCAGAAAAGTTACACATTGCACCTTTGAGAAAATCTCCATGGACACAAGCAGGTGACAGATCCTGCAAAACCAGGACTGAACCAGGACTGAACCAGGATTTAACCAATACTATTCTTGTACAAAAGCAACATATTGTACATTTAATATATTAAAATTAAAGGTGCATTGTGTAACTTTTCTGGTGAAGGGTCTTTCAAATGCGTTTCTACATGGAGATGTTATTGCTTTGTCTGGAATGTTTCACAGTATGGCATTAAACCTTTCTGTTTTCATGGAGACCAAACCAGACCAAGTTACAGGTCAGATCTGTGGAGAGGCGACCCCGCTCACAGTCAGAACGCCTGTTTTTCTAGGTATTTTTGAGCTTTAAAACCACCTGTAACTGAATAAATGTAAAGTAGAGCTGTTTAATGTCACACTGTCACCTGTTTAATATCATACTGTGGAACATTCCGGGCAGAGCAATGATGTATCCATAGAAACAAGCAGGTGACAGACCCCCCCCCCAACCAAAAAGTGACATATATAGTGCACTTTTAAATATATTAAATTGCTGTCAGTGATGCAGTGAACCAGTTAACACTTTGTTTTTCAATGCTCTATATTTTGAACTGGCAACCCTCCAGTTAGTGGGCGAACACCTGATCAACAACACTTTTTTGTGCTGGCATACTCCATGTAAGTCTTGGTTAACCTTTAATTTGCAACCATATCGTAACCTGACCATAGAAATCTCAACCTCTTTTCCATTTTAGGATCAGAGCAGAAAAAACTGTCTTAATACTGTTTTCGGAAGTATTGTAGAAGTGAAAATCTCCAGACATGAAGATCTTAAGTTTAAAATCCATGTCTTCCTTTCCTCTGCATGCCCTGGTTTAGTGGAACACAAAGTCAGATGCCCTGTCTCCTGTTTAATCTACTGTACAACTCCTCTTCTGTACCATATTCACCGACTCTTCTCTGTACTGTATCTTCACTGTCCTTCCTCTGTACCATACTGTATTTGCGTTTCTTTTTTCCCAGTTTAATCTCCTGTACTACCTCCTCGCTCTCGTTTGAAGCCCCATGTGCGCCCTGTGCACCAGATCTGTTGATAGTCTGTACAAATGCATTCAAGGTGGACTTTGATCTGTAATAAAATGTCATATCCAGTTACGGCAAACAATAAGATCTTTAGCTTCATTTGGTTTAATAAATGGTGCTTCGTCATGTGGGAGAAATTAAGCTTATTTTTGTAATTTAATAGTCAAATTTGTTGTAATTATGAGGCCTTTTTATCATTAGCAAACCAGGACGTAACACTGGTGCCATGTTAGCATGCTAGTTGTTGTTAGTAGTGTAACCTCTGCTCTGGTCTCTGAAATGTTTCAAACGTGCTTATAAACTCATTGCCCGTCAATAAAGGTTAAGGAAAGGTGCACTGTGTAACTTTTCTGGTGACGTTCGCCATCTGCTTGTCTCGTAGTGATGTCATTGCTTTACTTGGAATGTTCCACAGTATGGCATTAAACAAACATACCTTGTATTTATTAATTTACAGGTGTTTTTATTTCTCAATACTACCACAAAGTGATGCATGCAGCTTGCTGAGAGCAGGTCCACATCTCCACAGATCTGACCTGTAACTTGGCATGGTGATGTGGCCTGCTTTTCTCCATGGAACATTCCAGAAATAAACAATAACATCTACATGGAGTCAAGCAGGTGGTGGACCATATCAGAAAATGTTTGTAAAATCCTCAGTTGTCCAGGTAGAATCCACGGCAAAGAAGAAATTCAATTTGTCAACTGGACAAAAGTTTATTTGGTCAAATACGTTTTGCAGCTCATCCAAGCTGCTTCCTCAGTTCTGGTCAGACGCTGGTGGACACTGCTTTATATCTGCCTGAAGGGGGTGCTAACTACAGTGAAATTACTCTGAATCTAACACATCTACTAAGCAGAACTGAAGAAGAAGCTTTTGAACAAAAAAAAAATTGTCTAGTTGACAAATTGAATTTCTCCTTTGCCTCTATTAGAAAAGTTACATAGTGCGTCTTTAAGGTACTCTTTATATCCCGCTAGTGAAATGTGTCCTCTGCATTTGACCCGTCCTTCAGTGTCTCTGGGTTAAACCTGTCAAGAGCAGTGGACCCGGGTAGGGTCCACTAGTCCGAGGGTCCACTAGTCCGAGCTAACCTTAACCAGACTTTGACCCCTTGTCTAACCCTAACCCTAACCCTAATCCTAACCTTAACCAGACTTTGAAAGAAAAAATAAAGTGGATTGGGGTTTAACCCTCGGACTAGTGGACCCTTGGACTGACTAGTGGACCCTCGGACTAGTGGGTAGTTCCCGTGGACCCATCTTCAGATCGTGAGCTGGTCTTGGTCTGGACCACCTTAGCTGACCTTAGAGGATCTGACCTGGAGTGTTTTCAGTGTGTCATGTTGTATAACTCAAAGGACTCTAGAAACAGATTTTTAAGTTTCCACCTTATTCCGAAAGTTGCCGTGGGCGCTGTCATCACAATTCCAGTTGTTTTATATTGTATGGAGCTGATGTTTATAGCAAATAAGTTCAGTACGGACGATAAAACCGTTTTAAAGCCTCCAGAGAATCGGTGCAGTGAGACTTGTTGGCCACATGAACACTGAACATTTTACACAAATGAACCGACTTTACGTCAAATTTAAGATGCAAAACATTTCCATTGACGTGAATGGGATTCCCGTTTAACCAGAAGTGCCACCACAAAAAAAAAAAAAGCTCGGTTTAGGAGCGTTTAGAGACACAAGTGGGCGTTACGGTATAAGATAGATAGAAAAAGCACCAGTGTTGACAGATTTATTATTATTTATTTTATTATTTATTTTATTTGATTAATTATTTATTTTTATTTATTGACTTGTAAATATATATTTATATAATTATGCTTTATTTGTTCTCTTTTTTGCTACTTATTTAGAATTTATTATTACCATTTTTATTTTTTACTCTTTGTTATTATATTGTGATGTGTGAACTACTGTGTCCAAATAATTTCTCTTGTGGTTCAGTAAAGTTTGTCTAAGTGTAATTATGAAATATTTTACTGTCCAAGAATCAGGAAGCATGTGGCTAGCATGCTAGTGGTCATTAGCATTCCGCTCTGGCGTCTGAAAGTTGTGGGAAGTCCTTAAAAGCTGTGGATAATTAGGACTCTCAGAATGAATAAGGAATAACTGTGGACCACTGCAAACTGTTCCGTTTTTAAGGTGATCAAAATTAAAAGCTCAAACATATAATTTACATAATACCAGACATTTAATTCTATCTTGTTTTAAACACTCTCTTGTAATAAAATGTTCCAGGGGTATCAGTATGCAGGGGATAATCTCGTGTTGAACTTTCCAGGTTCAAATTTAATTGCGAAGACTAAAGACCAAGTGTGGGCCAACGTCATTACAAAAGTACCTCATTAATTATTCCAGCAGCGTGCGAGACAATTAGCATTTCATTTAAACAAAGCTAACTGTTCTTTCGCACACGTAACACACAGATCTGGTAAGGTCAACAAGAACACGGCTTAAGAGCTTTAATCAGACTGTTTAAGGATTATATCTGGGCAAAGGAAAAGCCAAAGGGATTCCTGTAAAAGGTCTGGAAATTGAGTGTTGAAAAGGGCGAGCGCTGGGGTGAGACGGGGAAAAGGAAAAGAATGGGACTCAGTGGAGCGAGGGAGTTTGTGGAAGAGACGAATTATTTTGTGTTGATTTGTTTGTAAAAAGTTAAAGGTGCAAAAGAATTTCACATAATGCAAAGCTGATTGAGCATAAAATAAAACGGACTGTGCTGAAGTGAACGGAATATATGTTAATAGGTTCTTTTTTCAGACCAAGGTTTAGTTTATTTTCTTACCATCCATACAGTTTGGACGGCTCTTTAGCGGTCTTCCTCAGTGTGGTCATGTGACGTTGTTGTGACGTGTCTTGAAGCTTGAAGCTGTCTTCTTACGAGCAGAGGCAGGACGACAGCGCCATCTGTTGTCTGACTTCTTCAGGACAGTATCCCAGGTGTGTGAGAGTAAAAAAGCCCTCTAGTCCCGTATTTTGATTTCCTCTTTAATCCAGTGACGATGTTTGTTTTCCTCTGTCCCCATGATGTTTGCTCCGTCCCAGTAGGAAAAGTTCCCAGTGAAGAGAATGTGATGAGGATACTTACACTTACACAAACCGAAGATGTTCATTTTGTCTTCTTATGTACTTTAACTTCTTGGGTTCTTTTTTAAGACAATACAGTAACGTGTATTTACCTTGTTGACATATTTCGGCTGCTAGCTGCGAGCCATCTTCAGAACTGTCACCGGTGTTGGTGGTGACGTGTCGTATATCAGATGTTGTTACTTCCTTTAGGCGTGGTCAGCCTGATGGACCTGGCAGGTCGCTCAGACTGACCACGCCTCCCGTCGCCTGGTGGTCTCTGGAGGAGGATGTCCCAGGTGTGTGAAAGTAGGAACGCTCTGTCATCACGGTTAATGCTGTCCGTGCCTCGTTTTCTGATTTCAATGGCCTCCCTGATCCAGCGTTTGAGCTTGTTGGAAAACAACAAGCATTATATAATAATAGCAAGACTGCTACAGACTGTAAATATATATTTTTTCCCATTTTCACTATTTTGCGCACTTCTGTAAATAAAATCGCCAACACTATTTTTGACTACGCCATATTATTTCTTTTCGTCAAAAAGAACCCACGACAGGAACGCGGTGGCTAGAGGGTTCGCTATGTCCACTTCTATATTCAGTCAATAGTTGTGACTGCATAAGAGCACAGGCTGCTGTACTTTTAAGGCCCAGAGTTGCCTCATCACAGTCCTCCATAAAACTTGTAGCAGACTGATTTCTGTTGGTACTAAATATAATATGAAGTCATAAATTAAAAATTACTTTTGTTAATAAAATATTGGATCAATTTTCATCTATTCCAGCGACTTTGAGCTTCCAAAAAACAATAGTCGTGTTCACCCCTCCAGCCAATCTGTTTGCTATATTACCAAAAGAGATGCTGGTACTAAATATAATAGCAAGTCATGAATTAAAAAGTACTTTGTTAATAAAATATTAGATACATTTTCATTTATCCAAACATCTTTGAGTGTCCAAAAAAGCTGGCAGTGCAGTAGTCGTTATGTGTTATATTACCAGAAGAGATCAATACAAACATTGACAACATCCAGCTGCAAACTTGACACTGACGCTGATCCTAACTTTTGTATCTTGATCCCTCTGGGCCTCTGTAGTTTCGTCCTCGTGTCTTTAACAGGGCTGCATCCCGGCACGGTTACGTGTCGGTTACATTACGCCGTCCGTCCTTGGACTCAGGCGACGTTTATAGTTTTTAAACTTTATTTGTTATTGTTAGCAGTGTTGCAGAGGAGTTTATTAGCCCATCGTAACATCAAACTCTGCTTCTCTTGTCCATCCCCGTGTCCCTGAGTGTCCCATACTTTGCTATAATGGGTTTGTACATAACGATTCTCTCTCTCTGAACTGCCTGCCTCAGCACATCACATCACCAACGTGATTTAAGATAATGGCAGATAGCTGGTCCCGATCGGCGAATTCACATGATTGGAGCGTTGTCTTCACATGTCGGGTCATTATGGTTTGAAATAAGGAGCCCTGAAGAGAGACATTAGAGAGAGATTGAGACCAAGTTGCTCACCGGACATTCATTACAAACCAAAGAGGAGACGCTAAAGGTGCCGCACCTGATTGATCGTCTTAAAAATGTGGGAAAAAACAGCGAGTTCATTTAAAACAGTTTGCAGTTGTCCAAAGTTGTTCCTCACTTACCTTAGGTGTTCATAGCCCTAAGCACTTTTCACAGCTTTCAGAGACTACTTTTGTGTTCACGGTAAAGCTAACAACAACTAGTATGCTAACAGTGCACTTCCTCATTCTTGGACAGCACACGGCAGAGTTATTTTGACCTCAAGAGCTACTTATACATTATATACTCGCATGTACTGCAGCATAACAAATTTTGATCAAAAACAGAAAAAAAATCAGGTACACCCTTTAATGCTATAGTGTGGGACATTCCAGAGAGGGACAGGGAGGCTACCTACTTGTCTCCATGGAGATGATTTATGTTTTGCCTGGAATATTCCTCAGTATGGCAATAAACTTGTCTAACTCCATGGAGAAAAGCATTTGATTTGCAATAGTTGGAATTCATGTTTTCCGAGGCATTTTGTAGCAATTAAAAAGACTCATAATTAAATAAATGCAATACTGATGGCTGTAAACTAATAACATCTCCATGGGGACAAGCAGGTAGCCAACCCTCCACCAGAAAAGTTTCATAATACACCTTTAAAGAGCCTGTAGCCTATTTTTTTTTCCATATTTGAGCCCAATTAGTCTCACCCCAGTACAGATGTATCGTATAAACATCTCTTGAGGTCAAAATAAGTTTGCTGTGTACTGTCTATGTCTAATTATAATGCGTTTTATTGTTAAAGTATGAGAGTATGAGGAAGTGCACTGTTAGAATGCCAGTTGTTATTAGCTTTACTAGTATGAGCACAAAACTAGTCTCTGAAAGCTGTGAAAAACGCTGATAAACTCAAAGTGAATAACTAGGACTCAGCTGTGTACTGTCTGTTTATAATAAAAAATAAATTAATAATAATAATAATAATCATAATAATAATAATAATAAATACATTTTAAAAAAGCAATGTCCAATGAGCAATTAGTTTGCCATTAGCATGCTAGTTGTTAGCATTACTGGAATTGGAAAACTGGTCTCTAAAGGTTGTTAAAAATGCTTACAAACTCATCATGGTGAATATTTAGGAGACAGCTGGGTATTCTGTGTTTATTAAAAAAAAAAAAAGTATTGTCTGATGATCTGGTAGTGTGCCATTAGCATGCTAGTTGTTATTAGCTTTAGTATGAAAGCGGTAAGAAACTCATCAAGTGAATAATAAGTCAGTTGTGTATTCTGTTTGTAAAAAAATAAAAATAAAAATATATATATATATCCGATCAGGTAGTCATTAGCATTACTAGTTGTTGTTAGCATTACTGGAATTGGAAAACTAGTCTCTGAAAGTTGTGAAAAGCGCTTACAAACTCATCATGGTGTATAATTAGTCAGTCAGCTGTGCACTTTTTTTTACTTTGTTTAATATTGTCCAATGATCAGGTAGCGTGCCGTTAGCATGCTAGTTGTTATTAACTTTAGTATGAGCACAAAACTGGTCTCTGAAAATTGTGAAAAATGCTTATAAATAATTAGGATTCAGCTATGCATTCTCTGTTCATAAAAAAAAACAAAAAAAAAAACAACGCATTGTCCGGGAGGCGTGGTCAGTCTGAGCGACCTGCCAGGTCAATCAGGCTGACCACGCCTACAGGAAGTAACAACTGCTGATATACGACACGTCACCACCAACACCGGTGACAGTTCTGAAGATGGCTCACAGCTAGCAGCCAAAACATGTCAACAAGGTAAATACAAGTTACTGTATTGTCTTTAAAAAAGAACCTAAGAAGTTTAAAGCATTGTCTGATGATCAGGTAGTGTGCCGTTAGCATGCTAGTTGTTCTTAACTTTCCCGGAATTGGAAAACTGGTCTCTGAAAGTTGTGCTTCCAGACTCATCACGGTGAATAACTAGGATGCTCTGAATGCATAAGTTAAGTGAGGAGTAACTTTCGACCACTGCGAACTGTTTAAAATGGACTGTTCTGTCTTCCACTCTTTTAAAGACGGTGAAAATCGGGTACAGCGCCTTTAAGATTGAAGTCGCTCACCGGACATCCATTACAAACCAAGTGGGGGAATGTGAAGTCACCTCCAAGCCCCTCTATAAAACGGCGGTGCAGTTAAAATCATGGCAGCTGGGCTTGTCAGAGTCGGGATGGATTACTGTCTCGTAATAATGCTTAATTATTACCTCCACCTGCTTCTGTGGCTGCAGTCGGAGGAGGGGACCTTGTAAAGTAGAGAATGGGGAGCCGGGAGCAGCGTCTCTGGGGAGGAGAATGAATGTCAGTGGGCAGTGTTCCCAAGTGCAGCTCCAGTCAAGCCTGTCAGGGCAGAGGAGGTACAGACGAGGAGGACGGCGGGGGGGCAGAAGGTGATGGGGTCAGAGCCAGTGGAGTGGGCACAGAAGAGGAGATTGTATGGAAATGGGTTTGGCTGAAGTTTAAAGGTCCCGTATTGTGATAAATGTACTGGTCTAAGATTGTTTTTGTGGTGTTCCTTTGTCAAAAACATACCTGCAGTTTTGCCACACTGATTTTTTGTGTGCTTATCTGTAATGGGTATTTTAATGCCATACTTTGGGATATTCTTGGCAAAGCAACACTACCTCCATGGAGAGAAGCAGGTAGCGTACCCTCTGCCAGAAAAGTTACACAGTTATTCTTCAGTCTAAAACATGCCCAGGCATGTTTTAGACTGAAGAATAACTTGTGTTTTGGATAATCCTGCATAATTTAATTCCTTACTGCATTTCTACTCGGAGAACTGTTCCACCTGCTGATGTCATAAAGTGGTTAATCTCCACAAAGTGCTTAAATTTATTTGAACAATTTTCCATACATAAAGATAACGGGTGTTTAAAAGTTTACTGCTGCCATCAAGGAAACTTACAGGTCCGATGTGCGGAGAGGCGACGCACACTGGCACTAAGAATGTATGTTTTTCGATTTAATTTTAAGATATAAAATCACCCGCAGTTAAAATAAATGCTAGATAATGCCATAGTTTGGAACTTCCTTGACAACAGCATCTCCATGGAAACACTCAGTATATTCTCCACCAGAAAAGTTGTATAGTGCACTTTTAATGATAAATAACGCAAAATGGTACACATTAAGCCACTTAAAACTGTAAAATTCCTTTGTTGATAATAAATTGCTTCAAAAAGTTCCATCTCTTACTTTGGTTTCAACATTAACAAGATGGGAAGCTAACCTAAAAGGTATTAGTCCAATGAGGTTCATTTGTTCTTCCGATAATTTTTTATTAGGTTCTTTTTTCAGTCCAGGAGTTTTTCTTACCTGACAGTTTCGACTGCTCCCTGCGGTCTTCCTCAGAGTCACGTGATGTTGCTGTGTCGTGTCCGGTCAGCTGATTTAAACAGGTTTTGGCGCTGTCTTCCTACAGGTGAAGGCAGGACAACAGCGCCATCTGCAGTCCGACTTCCTCAGGACAGTATCCCAGGTGTGTGAGAGTAAAAAAACCCTCTCGTCCCGGTTTATAGTCCATGGGTGTGTTTCCGTATTTCGATTACCTCTTTAATAGTCACTGGAAACTAGTAAACAGTCGAAACTGTCAGGTATGAAAACAAACTCTTGGTCAGAAAAAATAACGTAAAAGTTGGTAGTTAGATCTCCTACAGGCATTGCACGCTATTAATGTATCCTTGAGCAATACACTTCCTCCCACCTTAACTTTATGAGTGTGTTAATATAAAGGTCAGGTAAGATTTTAGCATGTAATACCCCTGCACACCCTAGTAACAAAAGCAAACAGAAATTGCACCAAATTTAAAACTATTTTGAATTTCTGATTTCTGCAATAAGTCACTGTATTAACCTTGGAAGGATAATTTGATTTTTTTCCACATTCGGTGTAATTTTTGTATTTTTCATTACTGGAATCCGACTTGGTGTAGACTTAAATGACAGCTTGAAATAAAATACTCTCATTTCTTGGTAGTATTGGCTTGGTTTCTTAGTTTTTTGCTGCATTTTCCCAGTTTTGGCCCCAAGACATTGTGGGAAAATTAGAATTATATTTATAGCTTTTGGTAATTTTCTCTATTCTTTTTTTTATACTTTTCTAACCTTGATATAACTTAAGACGTAACTCTCTCTCTCACTCCTCCAAGTCGAATCCAAAAAATCCATTTATCTGAATAAACCGTAATATTCAAGTCAAGGTGAACTGTTTTACCAGAGCTGCAGAAATCATTTATAAAACTCCAAAAGGGGCCATTTCCTGCTTTTATTTGCAACGGGGGAGTAAAGTGCAGTGTTCTATTACCCACAATGCATCAGTTTGCGCGGCGTGGCCTTTTAATCAGCGCCGCAGTGTCCGCGGTGACAGCTGACAGATGGGCGATGCTCTCTCGTCGTATACGCCATCACTCTGGAGCCGGGTGCTAGAGCTAATGCATTTAGGCTAAAGGAGGTAGCATGTTAGCGTAGTACGTGAAGTGAAGGGCAAATGCTGCAAACAACTATTTACTGTTTACAACAAGCAGAACGCCGTGAAGAATAAGAGGGTTTAAATACAAACTGAGGTGCACTGTGGAACTTTTCTGATGGTGGGTGTGCCATCTGCTCTTCTTCATGGAGATGTTGCCTGGAATGTTCCACGGTATGACATTAAACACATCTATCGAGCATTTATTCAATGCGGCTGTTTCTGTTGCTCAAAATACAATAATTATCTCTGTCAGTAAGGTTGCCTCTTCACAGATCTGACCTATAGTTTAGTTTAGTTTAGTTTATTAGTTTATTTGACAGGGACAATGCACATAAAAACATTGACCTACACAAAAGAGGTAATATGTTTGTGCCAGGTTATAGCAAATATGCTAATTTCCACCTGCAGTCCCTGGACAGGTTGATATAAAATGGCATATATGCCAATAAAATGCCATGAAAAACAACTTGCAAAAAGGTAAAAGTAATAGAGATTCATACATCACAATGTATGTATGTAGCCTATAGTCGTCTCCTTTGAGATGATAAATGGAACTAAGCTATAACATCTCCATGGAGACGGAGCCTCTACCAGAAAAGTTGCGCAATGCACCTTTCACTGAACTACTCAACTACTAAGGTACAGAGCTCAGGCCGTAGACAAAGTTACATGTTAAAGGTGCATTGTGTAACTTTCCCAGTGTTATTGCTTTGTCTGCAGTGTTTCACAGTATCGTATTAAACCTTTCTATCTTCAGGGAGACCAAACCAGACCAAGTTACAGGTCAGATCTGTGGAGGGTCGATCTCGCTCATCGTCATAATCAGACGATGCCCGTTTTTCTAGGTATTTTTGAGCCATAAAACCACCTGTAATTGAATAAACAAGGAACCACTCACCCATTCACACACCCACCCATTCACACACCAGTGTACGCAGGCACTGGGGGCGAGGTGGGTTAAGTGTCTTGCCCAAGGATACAACGACAGCATTCATCTGTGGGAGCTGAAATCGCAATCTGACCGCTCAACCGATGACGTTTATGTCGAAAGCGGGATTCGAACCGCCAACCTTCGTGGACAAACACTCTACCAACTGAGTCACTGTCAGAGGTACAGCCGTTTAATGTCATATTGTGGAACATTTGAAGCAGAGGATGATGTATCCATAGAAACAAGCAGGTGACGGACCCCCAACCCAAAGGTTACACAGTGCACTTTTAAAGGATGAGATGTTTCTATAGAAGTTACAGTTGCAGGTCAAACAATGCACGGATTTTCTTTCTCTAAACTGCTCAACTACTTGGCTACAGCGGTCACATTAGACTCTATATATAAATGGACGTAGGGCGTGAGCATGGGGGTGCTTCTGGCTCCATCGACTCTGGCTCCAATTGCCTTTCTATTGAAAAAATGTAGCCCTATCTCTGTAGATAGTTTTGATTTCACTGTTCTTTGTAAATCAAGATGTGAACATTAATAACAGATAAATCGGGCACCTTCTTTCCCCAAGGTCACACCTGCAAGTGTTAGCAACAGGTTTGATTGACGGCGTTGCTAAGGAACGGGTGTTACCTTCAACAGCCTTATTGGCTCTTTGGTTGCTATGAAACTCGCTGTCGGAATTCCAAATATGGCACTCAAGGTTTCACTTGACTGGAGTGGACACTGTGTGGGTGACGTCACACTCCATCTTCTGCATTTGAGAAAATTGGAGGCTAAAATTTGGACGGAGGTTTTGCACGATCTATGGTCCAGCTCCAGACCCTTCTGGATCAAAATGTAGAAGGGACGGGCTGCTCAGGCAAACTTGGATGAGTGGCAAAACTTATTCACTCTCTTAAATTACACTTTCTTGGGGTGTAGACACAGATTAAAATGCATAAAACTGTAAAGCCAACTAGATCAAAATCATTATGAAACTGAACTGTCTCACTGTTGTCCAGCTTTAATTACCAGAAATTTACCTTTTTATTTTGCAAACCCACAACCATCTGTTTTGTTCAATCACGTTTTGATCTTTACTTGTTTTTCTGCATTGTTCCTTATATCCACCATCACAGCCAGAGTCCCGCTTCAGCTTTTCCATATGCATTACTATAATCGGCATTACCACACATCAGCCCGTACTCTGAACAAGTGATTCCCGATTCTTCTGAACGGATCAAAACTGTTGTGATGGTGCGTGTGTGGTCCCCGGTATGTGGTGCCTCATTAGCGCAGGTTTTTGTTTATGCTTTACTGTACTTTAATTGGCGTTGGTTGGAGCAGATGTCCCCGTGCGCTTTCATGGTGGAAGGTGCCGCACTGAGATCCAAGAACCGGTCTCCGCGGGCGACTACAACACAAGACCGACTAACTCTGGTCGGAAAGGGTTTATGTAAACGCAACGGGAAAAAAGTGAACATTAAAATTGTCCATAAGTAGGACTAGGATCAGGCGTGGTTTGGAAACGTAAGAATTTTTTGGTTTTGTCTAACTTGCCTAACAAAAATAAGTTTTAATAAATTTTACTGGTTTGAACGATACTGCATTTTAAACAATGACTCAAATTTAGACAATGGACTATGTAACCGTTAAACAACGAGGGGCGGAGTCGGTTGTTATCCAGTTTTAATGCGTCGTAGAATGCACGTTGTGGTGTTCCTCCGCAAAGTGCGTTAAAACTGCAGAACGCACCAAGTTGTTTAGTGCACTTATATCACAGCTACAATCTGAAATGTCTGTTCCCTGTCTATAAATGTCTCAAATTAGTTATTTCAGTGTTTTAAATGAAACTAGTCCCTTCATTCTCCTCAGAGTGGTTGAGGATGCGTTTACCGTTGCTATGGTGACATCATGGCGATGGCAGCAGAGCAGTGATATGTAAAAGCATTAAACGACAAGGAGCTGTGTGTTAAAACTGCAGAACGCACGGCTCCGGGTTGTATAATGTGCTTATACCACAGCTACAGACTGAAATGTGTCACTTGTGAATGTGAAAATCCTGTTCCCTGTTTGTAAATGTCCAAAATATCAGTTATTTCAGTATTTTAAATGACACTAGTTACTACATTCTAACCACAGCAAGTTGAGCATTTGTTTATCTGTTGCTATGGCGATGGCCGCAGAGCAGTGATATAAAACAGTGATTTGGCTGTTGCCGGAACTACTTGTGCGTTACGCGGTATTAACGCACGGCAGATGGACATTGGGATTCTCACTGACCGTAGTATAAATGGTAGTATCATAGTACAAAAAATGTCAAACTCAATTTCAGTACTAAGGAATAGACTCAATCCCAATTCCCTTACCACTATGATGATAAAAAACACTCTTTATTTAGACAATACAATGTGATTTTCAACATTTAATTGTAGTACTTTCTTTTCTTTTCCCATGTGTCCTTATATCTGTGTGATTCCTCTGTGGTCCTGTAGGTTTCACACTGCTCCATGGGCGTATACTCGTCTCTGTGCTCTTATACTTGTTCTGATACAGCTCCAGATCATTCTAAAGCTCCAGGAAAGGTTCATTTCTGTCCTGTGGATGTGACTTTTTTAGTATCGATACCTGTGAAAAATGAGTACCTAGTTTCAATACTAGGTTTAGTATCGATTAGTGTCTGATTTTTGATTCTTTTGACAAACGTGTGTAGAATCCCTCAGTCATCCAGGTAGAATCCGTAGCAAGACCAGAACTGAAGAAGCAGCTTGGATGAGCTGCGAAACGTATTCGACCAAATAAACTCTGTCCAGTTGACAAATTTAATTTCTCCTTTTGCTATCTTTTGACAAACCTTCTGTAGTGTGTAGAATAAATTGTTCAAATCAAAGTGTTGAAGAGAAGAGGCAAGAGACTGGACTGGAGAAGTTAATTTAACATCAGTACAGGAACCATCAAGTGCAGTCCAGTCTGGGTCAGCTTCTGTTGTAGGAAGTATTATACCTCTGATGACATAGGCCAAGATAGCAAGGAATGAGCTGGCAGTGTGAGGCTGACAAAGCACAAAAATGCAATGTATCTGTCATCATTTATTTAAAAAAAAAAAAAATATATATATATATAAATTTAAATTTTTTTTGAAAGATTTTAAATGTAATTTTAATTTGTCTGCTTACAAAAAAAATGGATTGCAAAAAAACATGGAAACAAGCAGGTGCCTTTTCATTATAATAATAATAATAATAATAATAATAATAATAATAATAATAATAATAAATTATTATTATTATTATTATTATTATTATTATTATTATTAGTAATAATAATAATAATTATTATTATTATTATTATTATTATTAATAATAATAATTTATTTATTTATTATTATTTTTAAATTTTCTTTATGTATGTATTTCTTTACTTTTTGTCTATAATGCAAGTTTAAAGCCATACTATGTAACATGCCATTCAAAGTTACAGTTACAAATACAATCATCAAATTGGGTAAATGTGAAGTATGGCAAGTACGTATGATATTCTGATGATTCTCAAATTTTGGTGGATAATACCTGTTGTAAATTTAAATTATAGTTTTACACCAATCAAGAAGCAATTTGTGAAAAAAGTGGAAAATTACAGGTAGTAATGTTTTAAAATAAGGAGAGTTTTATCCAAAATTTCAGCAGAATTTACACACAAGAAATATTTTTTTTTTTTTTTCCAGTGTTTTAATTTTCTTTTTTTTTTTCTTTTTTATTTTAGCAGGGTGGAATATAAAACTTTTTGTAAATATAAATTATAGTTTCACTCTAATCACGAAGCAATTTGTGAAGAAAAAGTCGAAAAATATGTTGAAAATTACAAGAAGCAGTGTTTTAAAATAGGGAGACTTCTATCCAAAATCTCTGCACAATTTACACGCAAGAAACACATCTTTTTCTCAATATTTTATACATTATTTCAACTAAATATGTATTACTTAAATAATAACTTCTGGTTTGGCTCAGTGTGAATTCCCTCACAAATTCCAACCCAGAAGTTAAATTTGAAACTTAAAAAATGGCCAAATTGGAAAAATACTTTGAATCTTTAATGAAATCGTAAAATAAATATAATGTTTTATGTTTTATTTAATGTTTTAGTATTAAATAAAACATATTTTTTGTAGCCTATTTTGTAGCCTATTTTTTGTAGGCTAATAAAACTGTGAATACGCTGCTTTTCGGTCATAATGCAAATAATTAAGATGTAAAAATGTTTAATTTATTTATTTCATCATGTAGATTGGACTGAGACAGAGCAAAGGATCATGGTCTATGTAGTTCTTTGTTTTTTTTTAGCTGTTGCTGCGCCATAACAATAAATTTAAGCAGAAAAATGTGTAATTGTATATATTCTGATGGCCCATGGTATTATTGTGAGTATTTCGGTTATTGTGACATCCCTAAAATTAGTAGTCTTACCTGTTATAGACGCTTTAATGCCCTAATATGTAACATTCCATGCAAACATGTCTATAGAGACAAGTGGCAGTCCTCTCCCAGACATTTTGTTACTGTTACTCTCACTGCAAGCTATTTTTGTCCTATATATAGTTCGTTATTACCTTGCATATTGTATTAATAAGCTAATTATTCTTAAATTAGACTAAATGTCAATAAACATCATACGTTTCCATGGGTGACGGGCGGCCATTTGTGTCCCGCGTCAAAAGCTGTGTAATTTAATTTGAAGATGGCATGTTTGTTATTGTAAGACCACATTAGAGCCCTGATTAAACCAACACAAGACTCGTCAAGACTTCTTAATCACAACAGTTCATTAAATGGAAAATTGCAGACCAGTTAATGCTTCATTCAACCAGATTCACCATCAACACGTCTCAGACTAATCAAGTACTTCAAATGTTCTTTTTAAACGAGTAAACCCATAATTAACTGCTATTATTTATTTATTTGGTTGCCAGAAAAAAATAAAAAATAAAAATGTTTGTACTACTATGGAAAATGGAAATCTGTGAAGTCTATTTAAAACAATATTGTCATTCAAATTGTCACTTTAAAGATCCTAGAAATGATGTATAGTTGACATTTGTGAGATTTAAATCATATTAGAAAATTAAAAAGCTGTATTTTTTTTTTTTTCCGTAGTAGTAGTAGTATATTTTACAAACAGCTCCTAAAGTCTAAATGAGTCCACTGTATCGTTTTTATCATCCATGAGCTAGGAAGTAACAATAGTGCGCTGTCAGCATGCTAGTTATCAACCATATCTTGAAAACTACAGATCTAAAAACCTCAAAGGTCCATATTACACCGTTTTCATGTTCTAATGTCATTTCCTTGTCGCAAACAGACCTTGAGTTGTGTTTTGTTTCATTCGCACCCTTTATTATTAGTCTGTGCGCACATAGAGATGGTGTATGGAGTTTAAAAACGCATTGGAGCATGTGTGAATAAAACAAAACACAACTCCAGGTCCGTTTGCGATGAGGAAACGACATTAGAACATGAAAACGGTGTAATATGGACCTTTGAGGTTTTTAGATCTGTAGTTTTCAAGATACAGTTGATAACTAGCATGCTGACAGCGCACCATTGTTACTTTCTGGTTCATGGATGATAAAAACGATACCGTGGACTCATTTAGACTCTAGGAGCTGTTTGTAAAATATACTACTATTTTGTTCTTAATTAATACACTGTGTAAAAAATACAGCCTTTTAATTTTGTATTTATAAATATTGTTCCCAAGTCGCTAATGAAAAGGTTAATTAAAAAGAAAAACAAGATTGTATGCCTTTTAATTGTGAATTTCAAGTATAGGAGTTGCACAGCAAAATCTTGATTTTAGAAACGCCTTCTTTAAAGGTGCTGTACCTGATTTTATCGTCCTACAAACATGAAAAACAAAACTATTCCTTGTAAACAGTTTGCAGTGGTCCAGAGTTCTTCCTCACTTCCCTTTTGCATCAGAACGTCCAAATTATTCACCAGGATGAGTTTATAAATTTGTGTGATAGAATGTGGTGTAGTAGTAGTAGTAGTAGTAGTAGTAGTAGTAGTAGTAGTAGTAGTAGTAGTAGCGTACATTCTGAACATCCTAATTATTCAGTTGAGTTTTGGTGTCTCGGTGATGCTAAAAAAAAAAAAAAAAAAAAAAAAAAAAACTAGCATGCTAACACGAACTTCCTCATTATCTGACAATAAATAACTTTATAATTACAGACTTCCAGAGCTGCTTATACAATACTTCTACACTGGGGCACGACACATTTTACTTAAATACTCGGGGAAAATGGTTCCAGGGCCTTTTAACATTCGGCGATTTACAGAAAATGAAACCTCTTCGATTTTTTGAGGCTTCGGAAATTTCAATTCAATAAGAGTTATGATCTTTTCTTCTATCCCATCTCTTTCTCTTTTTTCTCATCAGAACTGCAGAGTCAACACTTCCGCTCTTCTCTCTGCTTCTCCATCCTGAGAGTTTCTTATCGCTGGAGATGTTCTCTGTGATTTCGTCTCCACTGTACTTCCACTCAACCTTATCTCCAAACGTAAAAACCCTTTTCCAAATCGCTCCACGTCTGCTCATCTACATCCACCGTTTCTTTTCTTTTTTTCTTTTTTGTAGGTCATCTCCGTCACGTTCTCGTTGTAGTTTTTTTGTTTGTGTTTTCTTCTGGTTCGGTTTGGGTTTGGGTTGCTGTCAAAACAAGCGGCGTGAGCTTCGTGCGGGTTTATCTCCGTCTCCACTCAGCGCCGCCGCAGATAAGTCGCTCTGCTTCTCTTATCACTCACAGGCCTGATGTGGTCACAGCCGACGCAGCGCAAAAAAGAGGAGGAGGAAAGAGGGAGAGAGGGAGGAGAGGAGGGGAGGGGATGGTGGAATAGAAGGGAGGAGGAGAGGGGAAGAAGAGGAAGGGAGAGAGGAGGGAGAGGCTGACGAGAGTGGATGGAGGAATAGAGGAGAGGAGGCAAGGGGGAGAAAGTGAAAAGGAGAGGAAAAGGAAGGGGAAGAGGAATGGGTAAAGGAGTGAGAGGGTTTGAAAGAGTGGGTAGAGGAACAGAGGACAAGGAGAAAGGGAGAGAGAGAGAATAGGAAAGAGGAAAAGGTGGAGTTAAAGGAGCGAGAGGGGAAAAAGGGTAGACGAATAGAGCAGAGGAGGAAGCGGAGAGAGAGAAAAGGAGGGGTTAGAGGAGGAGCGAATAAAGGAGCGAGAGGGGAAAGGGCGGGTGGACGAATAGAGGAGACGAGGAAGGGGAGAGGGAAAAGGAGAGGAAAAGATGGGGTTAAAGGAGCGAGAGGGGAAAGAGTGGGTAGATGAAGAGAGGAGAGGAGGAAAGGGAGAGGGAGAAAAGGAGAGAGGAACAGGAGGGGTTAGAGGGAAAGGGGGGAGAAGAGTGAGTGAAGGATAGAGGGTGGGTGAGTGATAGAGAGATGGGACGGAGGGAGAGGGAGATAGAGTGAGAAAAGGGGGAGAGAAATAGGGAGAGGAGAATAAGGAATAGAGGGCTTGAGAAGAGAAAGAGAGAGAGAGAAGAGGAGAGGTAAAGATGGAGAATTTCTGATTCCCTGACAGTCCTCCGGCTCTCCGGGACTTAAAGCAGAGCTGAAGTAAAGTTGGGACAGGAAGTACTTTAAAGGAACATGTTTAGGGTAAGGAGGCTGGTGTGGAATACAGCAGCAAAATAACTAAAATGAGATATACAAAGAGTTGGTTTGTGTAGAATCCCTCAGTCGTCCAGGTAGAATCCATGACAAAAAGAGAAATTCAGTTTGTCAACTGGACGAAAGTTTATTTGGTCGAATACGTTTCGCAGCTCATCCAAGCTGCTTCTTCAGTTCTGGTCAGACGCTGGTGGACACTGCCTTATATCTGCCTGAAGGGGGCGCTAACTACAGTGAAATTACTCTGAGACTACCACACCTATTTGTTTACAGTTTCTGTTAGTTAGGTGGGTCTATTCAATATGCAGTGGGAGTGGAGTGTGAGGTGTTGTTAGTAGAACCATTCAGGGCCATGATGGGTGTTTTCACACCTCTGGACCTGACCTGGCTAGTCCTATTGTTTTCTTTGTTTTGATTTAGGTTTGAGGATAGAGTTATAGATGGAAAACAAATGATGTCTGAGACCTCCATTTCTGTTCAAGGAAGGATTCTCTTTCTTGACAAAAATAGCTTCTTTAACTCCCCTCTCAAACCAGTTCTTTTCTCTGGCCAAGATCTGTACCTCACTGTCCTCAAAGGAGTGGCCTGTGGCTTTTAGGTGGAGATGTACGGCAGACTGAGGTCCTTTTAGGTGGAGATGTACGGCAGACTGAGGTCCTTTTAGGTGGAGATGTACGGCAGACTGAGGTCCTTTTAGGTGGAGATGTACGGCAGACTGAGGTCCCGTGCTGCTCTCTCGTCTGTGCTAGTGTGTGTGTATGTGTGTGCATGCTAGTGTGTACATGCTAGAGTGAGCACATACCAGTGCACATGCTAGAGTGTGAACATGCTAGAGTGTGAACATGCTAGTGTGTACATGCTAGAGTGTGAACATGCTAGAGTGTGAACATGCTAGTGTGTACATGCTAGAGTGAGCACATACCAGTGCACATGCTAGAGTGTGAAGATGCTAAGGTGTGCACGTACCATGGTGTGAACATGCTAGAGTGTGAACATGCCAGTGCACATCCAGCCGTCTGTGAAATCATGTTTGGGTTTCATTTCACAGGATGACGATTGTTTGAGAACAAGGTCTCCACAAACTCCATCCAAACACAAGTTTTGACTTAAATCTGCACAATTTCACTCAAAGTCCAGTTTCCCTCTGCCTCTGTGCGACGCCGCCCCTCCCTCCCTGATCCAGCCTCAGCTCCTTACCTTTTCTCCTCTTTCCCTCCTCTGGTGCTTCTGATTATTATAATCCGAGTTATGGAAAGTAAACGATTATTTTGTCTCCGTTTATGAGTGAAACATAAGACCTTATTTAGCGCATGGACATCGCACACGTTTCTGTTGTTGGCGGTAGTGTGTGTGTCGGTCGCTAATGGTAACGCGCCTGTTTAGGTTTAACACTTTCTACAAACTCATTCCAAACTTTAAATGTGACTTTTTATAACTGTTGGTCCTGTTAACACGAAATATATGGGGAAAAAGATTGATTCTCTTTTTTTTTTTTTTACCATACTGTTTCACCCAGCCCTAAGCAGCAGTAGTCGCAGTAGTCGCAGTAGTAGCTATGACATGAGCAGTAGTAGTAGTTGTGGGAGTTGCAGTAATAAAAAGTAGCAGTAGTAGTAATAAAAGTGTCATCCGCTACTACATGTACTTTACTGGAGTTCAACATCTGCCATCTATTCTGCTGTAACAAGGTGATGTCCTTAACAGCTCTGTACAGTGTGTCTGTGTATAGTGTGTGTACAGTGTGTGTGTCTGTGTGTGATGTAAGGGCAGGGGGGCCTTCTCTGCTGTTATAAATTTAGCCTAAGTCGGGGCCCCTCCTCACCGCAGCCGGGTCCCAGCAGACTCCGGCGGGGTCACCCAAGCACCTCGGCCAAACCGGACCAGACAAGTGTGAAAGATTTACTGTGGCGCGTTCAGAGTCATCACGGAAATCTCAGTGTCAGCAGGTATAAAGAGCCAGCCGCGCCCTCACACTGTCCTTCAGCGGGGGGCGGGGGGCAGGGGGAGGGGGGGGGGGGGTCCTTCTCAAACGCAGGGGCTCATGGGTAATGACGGTTATTGGTCGAATCTGAATAGACACGAGTCAGTGGAATGTTTCGTTTTGACCTTTTCGTCGGAGCAAAGTGGAGGAAATTACCGTGGATTTATAACGGGGGTTTCAGGGGAGTTCAGAGTTTTCCGTACTGTAAAAGCAGCACCCAAACGCATTCCAAATTAGCAACGAAATCACTTTTACTTCTGATTTTTATACAAATTTTCACACTAAATGCAGTAAATATAAATACATTTATGTTCAGGAATTTTAATTAAAAATAATTAATTTCAAATTATGTAATATAAAACAGGTAAATTAATACGATAACAAATATATATATATATATATATATATATATATATATATATATATATATATATATATATATATATATATATATATATATATATATATATATATATATATATATATGGTTATGTTAAATAATGAATTTAAACCAATAAGATTAAATGTGTTAAATGAATATGAAAATAAAAAAGAAGGAAAGATATAAGAATTATGTCTGATCAAAAGAATAAAAAGGGGGTCAAGAAATTATAGGTAAAATAAAATATTCTGAGAAAGAAAACTATATATATACAGATGAAAAATGTTTGGATAAAGTTAAAAGTTATTATTATGATTTGTAATTATGTTTTATACTGGGTCACCTTAAAAAAAAAAGTATATGATTTTAAAACTGCAGTGCCCATATTACACTTATAATGTATTTTTCTCATCACAAACACACCTGTTTTGTTTCATTCACACGTTTAACACACAAACCTGCAGATTTAGTTCTTCTCTCAAAGTGAAAAACACTCTGTTCCACCTTGTGATGTCATATGGTAATACAGGAAGTGCTCCACTGTGTTTTTAAACTCCACCCAGCTTCACTAGAATCAATTGGATGATTTCAGCGCTGGGATTGCCGATTTCGACTGAATAAAAGGTAAAATGAAGCTTTCAACTTGAAAACTACCACCACATGACATCACAAGGTGGAACAGAGCATTTTGAGCTTTGAAGATGTAGACAGACTAATAATAAAGAGTTACGCAAACCTGTGTGAGTGTAGTTAATTTTTATTTTATACGTATTTCACAAACAAAACTATTGCCTTTAATTCACTGTAATGTGTCTATACCTTTTTGCGTTTATAATATTTCTCAAAACTTTATAAAGTTGCGGTGGGAGAAGTTTTAGGTTGTTGTAGTATTTACTTGTAGTAGTAGTTATTGCTGTTTGCAGTAGTTTTGGTAATAGTAGTTAACAGTAGTAGTATTATTAGTTACTAATGGTAGATATTGGTAGTGATAGTGGTAGTAGTAATAGAAGGTAGTAATGATAGTAGTGGTAAGAGGCAGTAGTAGTAGTAGTAGTAGTAGTAGTACCACATTACTCTGCATATTACAGTAGAGATCAAACCCAAGGACACTAAAACTCCAGAAGTGTGAGTTTTCATTCATAAATCCGTACGCAGGGGCCATGTGAATGTATTTACAGGACGATTCCACGAAACAAATGACTTTATACGACTTTAATCAGCGTGTAGTTATAAATCTCAAACACATTACACTTCTCTCTGCTCTTTGTCGTGAACCAAGAGTTTAAACCTTTTTTTTTTTTTTTTTTTGTTCATTATTGCTCTGTCTCTCCCCCTCTTCATTCTCTTCCGTCTCTTCTATTGTGCTCTATAGCTTCATTTTCCAGAGCAGCGGCAAATGTTACACCTCAGTGCCATCCTCTCTCCGGCTTAATCCTACGGACCGATTTCAGTACACTATAAAATTAAATACACTCCCTCCTGTGTGAATTGGATTAAAAATATTCTTATTACCACAGCAGATGAAGAGGAGAGGGAGAGAAAGAGAGAAAGAGTGAGAGTTTGAATGGATGTTATAGCCCTCTGCTGCCGTAGCCTCAGTAATTAGGTCATTAGTGTAAAAAGCCTTGTGTTCGTCCCAGAGGTGAAAACCATACTGCAGATATCCGTCTATTACTCCTACGGTATAGAATCCAGACAATATGGAGTCATGGAGGGAAAACTGATACCAATATTATGGGATTTGGACGTTCGAGGGGACCGTTTTCTCTTAGCCATGAATCGAATTTGAATTGAGATCGTGATTCAGTCAAGTCTAATCGTCCAAGGTTGTTTTGGGTCTTTTTAAGGGAGAGTCCTACAGTCAGGAAAAGCAGGTGTTTGGAGTTTGAAGAGTTTGAACTTTGAGCGAAGAAACCGGTGAGAAAATATGGACTCTTCACGCTTACGTCACAGAACCGGAAGATGTTTGGAAACATGCGGATGACGACTTCCTTTGGGCTCTGTTGGCGATAGAAAAACTGACAAAATCTGGGAAAACTGAGAAAATGGCTCAGTGTTCTTCATCTAGATGTCATTGTATTCTTTCTTTTTACCTTTTATAAATTGCCTGTTAATTTGTGTATTAAAATTTGACCAACTTTATTAAAAAAAAGATGTCACTGTAGCGTTCCGTTATGTTCGGCAGATCGACAGTTATGACCAGCTGCCTTTAAGGGACATTGAGGACGCGATTAGAATTCCGTCCCCCATGGAAAGCTTTGGCAGGTTGTGAAGACCCCAGTGTTGGTAACTACACCGGAAGTTGTCATCCGCATGTTTCCAAACGTCTCCCGGTAAACGTGAAAAGAACCTATTGCCGAGTTTCAGAAGACAGAAAGAATGAATGATAAAATTTCAGACTGTTGCCGTAGTGATTAAAATTTTAAAACTAGGCACAGGACTGCGGACAGTGACATTGTCAAAGGGCCCTGGTCTCGAACCGGCGACCTCCTTACCTTGAACAGCCTCGCTACGGATTGGCTCTTTGGTTGCTATGATACTCTCGGTCGGAATTCCAAATATGGAACTCGACTCCAAATTCGCCCCATGTAACTGCGGATGACATCACATTCCCTTCATCCACTTCTTTCCACTTCTTTATAAGTTGTATTCACATTGTTTCATCCATATTATCCTGTATCCTGTAATCTTCTATGGACAGAAATTTTCAGTTCTCACCTACCCCCTTTCTCCGCTCACATTATTATATTTGACTGTCCAGTACTGGTGTTGGGGACCCTTCTCGAGGTACTAGGAGTATTTAGCTGCAGGACTAGTCACAAATGGACATCTTTGCCTGACTGGGTAAATTGCAGTTAGAGGAAAAAACACAGAAAGAAGAAAGAAACAGCCACAAGCCCAGGGAACTGAACCTGTAACCTTCTGTTCTGAGCCGGCACTCTTAAAAATAAACTTAATCTGTTACGTGCTAAAAGTGTACCTCGTGTGTGCTCCTGTATACTCCAGTGTCTGTGTGTACAGTTTGTGTACTCGTCTATGTGTGTGTACAGTTTGTATACTCCTGTAGGTGTGTGTGTGTGTGTGTGTGTGTACAGTTTGTATACTTGTGTGTGTAGAGGCAGGTTTGTCCAGAGCTTTGGCGCCGTGTGCAGAGGACCTGTGGGACCCGAGTGGCCCCGGCCTTCTGTTTAGATCTACACATGTACAGACTGAGGCAGATGGACCGCGAGGTATTTAATGCACATGGAGAGGGACGGAGGGATGGAGGGACGGAGGGAAAAATAGAGACAGAGAGGGAGAGACAGAGAGGGAGTGAGAGAGAGAGTGAGAGAGGGAGAGACAGAGAGGGAGTGAGAGAGAGAGTGAGAGAGGGAGTGATAGAGAGAGGGAGAGAGACAGTGAGGGAGGGAGAGAGACGGAGAGAGACAGCGAGGGAGTGAGAGAGAGAGGGAGAGAGACAGAGAGAGGGAGAAAGACAGAGAGACAGCGAGGGAGTGAGAAACACAGAAAGGGAGAGACAGAGAAAGACAGAGGGAGTGAGAGAGAGACAGAGAGGGAGTGAGAGAGACAGAGGGAGTGAGAGAGAGACAGAGAGGGAGTGAGAGAGAGACAGAGAGGGAGTGAGAGAGAGACAGAGAGGGAGTGAGAGAGAGACAGAGGGAGTGAGAGAGAGACAGAGAGGGAGAGAGAGAGAGAGAGAGAGAAAGACAGAGGGAGTGAGAGAAAGACAGAGGGAGTGAGAGAGAGACAGAGGGAGTGAGAGAGAGACAGAGAGGGAGTGAGAGAGAGACAGAGAGGGAGTGAGAGAGAGACAGAGAGGGAGTGAGAGAGAGACAGACAGGGAGTGAGAGAGAGACAGAGAGGGAGTGAGAGAGAGACAGAGAGGGAGTGAGAGAGAGACAGAGAGGGAGTGAGAGAGAGACAGAGAGGGAGTGAGAGAGAGACAGAGAGGGAGTGAGAGAGAGACAGAGGGAGTGAGAGAGAGACAGAGAGGGAGAGAGAGAGGGAGAGAGAGAGAAAGACAGAGGGAGTGAGAGAGAGACAGAGGGAGTGAGAGAGACAGAGGGAGTGAGAGAGAGACAGAGAGGGAGTGAGAGAGAGACAGAGAGGGAGTGAGAGAGAGACAGAGAGGGAGTGAGAGAGAGACAGAGAGGGAGTGAGAGAGAGACAGACAGGGAGTGAGAGAGAGACAGAGGGAGTGAGAGAGAGACAGAGAGGGAGTGAGAGAGAGACAGAGAGGGAGTGAGAGAGAGACAGAGAGGGAGTGAGAGAGAGACAGAGGGAGTGAGAGAGAGACAGAGGGAGTGAGAGAGAGACAGAGGGGGTGAGAGAGAGACAGAGAGGGAGAGAGAGAGAGAGAGAGAGAGAAAGACAGAGAGAGAAGGAAATGTATATAGAGAGAGAAAGAGAAAAAGAGAAGAAAGTGATCATGAGTGAGGGAAATGGAGATGTAGAGGTTTTCAGTTGAGGCGGCTGCATGAGTCCAGACCAAAAAAAGCAAGAAACTCAAACCTGAATCCAAAAAACTCGAGTTAAAATGAGACTAAACACTTAAACTCCGCCCACATCCACATTTCAGACATTTTTGTTTATGTCACAGTGACATTTATTTACCCTGAGCACAGATGTAGTGTAAAAGCAGCTCTTGATCAATCCAGGTGTGTGGTTAGCATGCTAGCTGCCATTAGCAGTGGTGTAATGGAAAAAAAAAATCCACTTTGGTCTCTGAAAGTTGTGACAAGAGTGAGGAATAATATTGAATACTGCAACCCATTTCAAAATATATTTATACATTTTTTTTTCTTTTTTTTAAGACTGTAAAAAAAATAGGTAACAGTAATTTTCCATAGAAGTTTCTGCTCCTTTGTATCAGACACCCATTTCCTTTCTTGATTTTCTATACTCTCCCTCACACTATACGCCAATAATGCTCCTCACGTTGTCTTTGTAGGGCTTAATAGAAGATCCAGAGAATAAGCGGCATTCAGGTGAAGCCTTGTACCTCTGGACCTCTCCATCAAAAGAAACTCCAGCTCCATTGACCCCGACGAGAAAAGCTGCCGATGTTCAATCACCAACACGAGAGTCGAACAGAAGAAGCTGCAACAGGTAAGAAAATATGAAGTCTTTGTTAGCGCCGGGGTTCAGATCAACGCGGCTTCAGTCAAACTTTATGGATAGAGACGTTTACGATGCTCAAGACGACCAAAGTTTACGATAAAACCAACACGATATGAAAAATATTCAAAACATTTCTGACTGATAACGTTTTGGACTGTTGTCATAGTGATTAAACATTTAAAACTAGACAGACTGCGGAGAGACAGGATGGAGAGAAAGAGGGAGAGATGGAGAGATAGAGAGACAGAGAGGGAGAGAGAAACAGGGAGAGATAGAGAGGGAGAGAGAAACGGGGAGAGATAGAGAGACAGAGAGGGAGAGAGAAACAGGGAGATAGAGAGACAGAGAGGAAGAGAGCGACAGAGCAGGAAGTGGAGAGAGAGAGAGAGAGAGAGACAGAGGGGAAGGTGCAGAGAGACAGGGAAGTGGACAGAGAGACACACAGAGGGAGAGACACACACACACAGAGGGAGAGAGACACACACACAGAGGGAGAGAGAGACAGACAGAAGGAGAGAGAGACAGAGGAAGGTGGAGAGAGAGACAGAGGGAAATGGACAGAGACATACAGAGGGAGGTGGAGAGAGAGACAGGGACGCAGAGAGAGAGACAGAGCGAAAGAGAAACAGGGAGAGAGAGAGGGAGGGAGAGACAGAGAGAAACAGAGTGGGCGAGACAAGGAGACATAGAGAGAGACAGAGTGGGAGGCAAAGAGAGAGACAGAGCGGGAGAGACCAGGGAACATGGAGAGAGATGGAGACAGAGCGGGAGAGAGACCGAAACAGCAGGAGAGAGAGAGAGGGAGGCAGAGAGAGAGAGAGAGACAGAGCAGAAGAGACAAGGGGACATGGAGAAAGACGGAGACAGAGTGGGAGAGAGACAGACAGAGAGAGGGAGGCGGAGAGAGAGAGAGGGAGACACAGAGAGAGAGAGAGACAGAGAGAGAGAGACAGAGAGAGAGAGACAGAGAGAGAGAGACAGAGAGAGACAAAGAGAGAGAGAGAGACAGAGAGAGAGAGAGAGACAGAGAGAGAAAGAGAAGAAAGTGAGCATGAGTGAGGGAAACGGAGCTGTCGAGGTTTTCTGTCGAGACGCTGCATGGGCCATGAGTCTGTTGCCATAGTCTGTTGCCATAGTGATTAAACATTTAAAACGAGCCACAGCCTATGGCTGACACGGAACATAACGAACCCTCAGAGCTTCTGTCTGGACTCGGTGTTTCACAGTGAAGTTTGACGGGTGCCCGCTGTGAAGAGCACGGCATGCTGGGTAATAAAACGTGTAAGGTCCAGTATCGATATATCGGTCGACCTCTAGCTGTGACTTAATAAAAATCTGTATTAAAGTCTGACTTGTTACGGTCGCAGCAGCTGAAAAGGTTAAACCGTGAACAGTGACGTTATGATGAAATTGTCTTTGCGCGTTTATTTTTTAAATTTTTATTTTAATTAATAAGAAAAGATGATTTATTTTTGTATTTTTGTTGCCGCATTTAAAGGTGCGCTGTGTAACTTTTCTGGTGGAGGGTCTGCCACCTTCTTGTCTCCATGGAGATATTCCTGTTTTGCCACAGAATGGAAATACACTCGGTAATCACAATGGAGACAGGTCAGAGGTCAGATCTATGGAGAAGCGAGCCTGCACATGGTAAGAAGTCGTGTTTTTAGGTATTTTTCGGTATTTTTGAGTCATAAAACACCTTTAATTGAACAAGTGCAAGAGATACTGTGTGTTTATTGTCCTACTGTGGAACATCTCCACGGAGACGAGCAAATAATGGACCCTCCCTCTTAAAAGTTACACAGTGTTTCTTTTTTTTGTCCAGTGTGAGTGCGTATGTACCGTGAACACAGCTCAAACATTCTGGTGCGAGTGTGTATTCGAATTTAAACCGGAGTCCACCTTTTCTAGTCCAAACGGCGGAGCCCACCTGAACAAACCTTCTGTATCTTTTGTATCTTTGAAAACGTTTAAATTCAGAGGGAAAAGCAGAAACGTCACCGAGACGTGCGGAGGTCAGAGGTCAAACTGTTTGAGAAAGCTGCTGAATAATGCAGTGGTGCTGTTTCTGAGCGGAGCTATAGTGGACTGTGAATGAGCGATAAGGGACCACTGTCACCGGGTCCACACGCACACACATACACATACGCACACATGCACACACATACGCACACAAACGCACGCACGCACTAAGTATAAGTCAGGTGGGGTTTGACCATAGAAAAACCTGTCAAAATTTTGTCAAATTTAGTGAGATTTTAAAGGTTGTACATTCTGCAAAATGCCTGAGCAATCATGTTTTTATTGTTTTTCTTTGTCAAAATGCTTTACTTTGTGTTTTTTTTTTTTTTTTTTTTTTTATTGATTCAGAGCATAGACTGTTGTGACGGAGTAGCCACGTCAAAGCCCGCGCTAACCTAAGTACGCCCAAACAAACCCGCGCTAGCCACTTACCTGTTTTTTCATTCTGCTCCGTGTCCCGCTCCCCGTCCGTCCGCTACATTTACCGTCCGTCCTCCACCGCAGTCGTCTCAGGTGCACACGAGTCACTGTTAAACCATCCATGTCCATAATTCTGTTTTCCAACAAACTTCAAACCAGAATCCATCTCCTGTTCGTGAGCCGCACTGTCAAACCGAGCGCCTCACGCACTTCCTGTTTCCCACACTAAATTATCCATATTATTTTTCCTGGTTCTGCTACAGGCGCAGAGACATGGCCATATTGTACAGTGTATTTTCGGGTATTTTTCTATATTTTTGTTATTGTTAATCCGGGTTTTAGCGTTGAAAACCAACATTTTTGTGTTAATTGTCTTAGGGGAGGAGCCTTGGTGGATAAAAAAGGGCCATTGTCCCTCCCTCAGTCAGTCTGGACCAGAGTTTATGACTTATGAAGCATTTCTGCTGTTGTGTGTACGTGTTGTAAATACCTTTTTGTTTCACTGTCTTGTATTTAGCACTCTTTAAACTTTTTGGGATTAAATAATCAAAAACATCCTTCTGACTACGCCATCTTCATTACCCAGGATTAGAACCCCATCACACTGTATAAAGAAGTGGACTAAGTGAGTGTGACGTCAAATGAAGCTCACCGAGGTTAGCAGTTGCAGCCGGAGTACCATATTAGGAAAAGGAATTGAGTTATGGACAAAATGGTGAAATAAAAATACCAGGATCGTGTAGAGTGGAACATTTTAAGACCAAAATGATGAGGCTGACGGCAGCAGTTACAGAGAGAGGGGTGATTTTTATTTTTTCAATACAGAGTGAATTGGAGCCAGAGTTGATGGAGCCAGAAGCGCCTTAATGTTGGCTGGCGGGTGAGCAATGTCCATTTATAAACCGTCCATGATTCATATGGCTCAGAGTTTTTATACTGATCCAAACGTTACAATTTAATTTGGTCAGATTTCTGGAGCTGCTAAAGCCCAAAACCCAAGAGAGAATTTTATATTTGTGCAATAATTAGTCCTGCTTTAGGTCTGGTTTATTCCTGATTTGATCTTGGTTAAGGTCCAGTTTAGTATTAGCTTAGTGCTGGTTTAGTCCTGGTACAGTCCTGGCTTAGTCTTGGTTTAGTCCTGGTTTAGTCCTGGATAGGTATTGCACTGGTTTAGTCCTGGCTTAGGTCTGGTATAGTAGTCCGGGTTTAGTTGTGGTTTAGTCCCGGTTTAGTCCTGTTTTAGTCCTGGTTTAGTCCTGGCTTAGGTCTGGTATAGTAGTCCAGGTTTAGTTGTGGTTTAGTCCCGGTTTAGTCCTGTTTTAGTCCTGGATTAGGTCTGGTATAGTAGTCCAGGTTTAGTTGTGGTTTGGTTGGTATCGTATTGTTAGCTAACTGGACTGTGTGGAGTGGTATCCAAAAGTTGCCGGTTCGAATCCTGCCCCCAGCATTAGCGAAGTGTTTAGAGCTTTTAGATGGTGATTTTATTCACACATGTTTGAGTAACTCTTTATTATTACTCTGTACATCTCCAAAGCTCAAAATGCTCTGTTCCACCTTGTGATGTCATGAAGCTGTAATTTTCAAGTGAACAGCTCCTTTTACCTTTAGTTCAGTAGAGATCGGCAATTCCAGGACTGAAATGATCCAAATGATTCTAGTGAAGGTGTGTGGAGTTTGTTTGTGTATGGAGCACTTCCTGTATTACCACGTGACATCACAAGGTGGAGCAGAGTGGTTTTCAGTTTGAGAGAAGAACTAAATCTGCAGTGTTTGTGTGTTAAATATGTGTGAATGAAACAAAACACAACTCCAGGTCTGTTTGTGACGAGGAAACAGATCAGAAAATAGAGTAATAATGTTTGAAAATGATTTGCTGTCTTTATTATTAAAATGTCAAAATTATATCTAAAACATTGACATGTTTTTAGCTTCAAATATAATTGCAGATAGCTCATTTAGAGAAGACGGTGTTTTTAAGAGATGGAAGAGGAATCAAAGTTGGAATTTCACGCGGACGTCCGAGCATTTCTCATTCTCATCAGTCTTGTATCTTCATCAGAATTCCCTTTGAAGAGGTTTAGGCTCTTTCCTGATTTTTATAATGAGCTTTTCTTCTTGTGATTTGGGCCCATATCTGTAATTCGGTTTGAAGCGCCGCTTTTTTCAGCAAGATAAAACGTAAAAATCTATTGGCGTTTCTCACACACGACTGGCATCCGCGACTCGCATCTGTCAGATCTAATGTGGAGCCCAAATATTTGAGCTAATACTTTGTGAGAGGAACAATGAGAGAACAAGCTGCTCTTTATTACGTTTAGTCAAAGCGACGGCGTTGGTTCATGTTTAAAGATGTGTCTTTAAAAGTGGAAATCTCCTTCAGTCGGCGATGCTTCAAACAGCTGCTCCCCAAATGTCTGAGCTCAGTTCAGAGTGGACTTCATTTACGCACTGTTTGGAACTTGGTCTTCTATAGAGAACTCTGTACTTTACATTCATTTAAAGATGTCCTGTGTAGCTTCTTCTGGAGGTTACGCTGCCTAACCTGGCTCCAGATTCATGTGTAGACCTCTGAATAGAGTTCTACATCTCAATCTGGGACGGCTCTCGCTGAACGTGATCAAAACATTCAAAGAAATACTTCACTCTGATCGGCTGAAGTGTCACAACAGTGAAACAAGCTGAAAACTCAAACTTTAGCTAGAACATGTTGAGAAAAAAGCACATCTTACCCATGCACAAAGCACTTCCCTCTACAAGTTTTTCACACCTAAATAGTCTGTACTTCTACAAAAAAGTACATCTGTCGGTATGTTTGAGTACAAGGGATAAATCTGTACTTTGCGTTCATTTAAAGACACCCTGTGTAACTTCTTTTGGAGATTACGCTGCCTAACCGGGCTCCAGATTCATGTGTAGACCTCTGAATAGAGTTCTACATCTCAATCTGGGATGGCTCTCGCTGAACGTGATCTAAACCAATGATCAAAACGTTCAAACAAATACTTCACACTGATTGGTTGATGTGCCACAACAGCGAAACAAGCTGAAAACTCAAACTTTACTTGAACCAGTTGAGAAAAAAGCACAGACATCTTACCCATGCACAAAGCACTTCCCTCTGCAAGTTTTTCACACCTAAATAGTCTGTATTTCTACAAAAAAAAAAAAGTACATCTGTCGGCGTCACCATGTTTGACTACAAGGGATAAATTTGTACTTTACGTTCATTTAAAGGTTTCCTGTGTAACTTCTGTTGGAAACGGTGAAACAAGCCAAAAAAACCCCAACAAACTTTAGTTAAATTAATTTGAGAGAAAAGCACAGGCGTTTTACTGTCCACAAACGCACAAAGGAGATTCTCCGCATGTCTTTCAGAAACAAAAGAGTCTGTATTTCCACTAAAATAGGCTGTCCATGTTTGTTTTGGTTCCCTCGGCGCTGGCTTCCGCTCAAACCAAAACGCTGCCCTGTGATGGGTCAGTTTCCGCACCACTGGACCAATCACATGCAAATGATTCACCGGGAGCTGTTCACGGCAGATTCTCAAGAGGTTGTGAACTCAGAAAAATCACGAGAATTCATCTTAGAGGCAAGGCTAGTTCTGACCAAGATCAGCTCAAGATCTGGACCCCGCTGCTCCTGACAGGTTTGACCCAGAGGAGCTGAAGGATGGGTCAAATGCAGAGGACAGATTTTCAGAGGACACAGGGACAATAAAACATAACTTACCAACCATAAACCAAAACCTTTTTCTTCTTTGTAAGACCTTGGCCATATCTCTGTGGGTTTAGTCCTGGTTTAGTTCTAGTTTAGTCCTGGTTTAGTCCTCGTTTAGACCTGGTTTACTCCTAGTTTAGACCTGGTTTAGTCCTGGTTTAGTCCTGGTTTAGTCCAACAGCCTTCACTCACCTCTCATCATTATTCAGTCCTTGCTTTGTCCTTATTTACCTCTTACAAACTACTTTGACTCAAACTTGTCAACTCACTGGTTTGAATACAGAGTGCTGCTAATGACGGGGAAATCAAGATGGCGTAGGGATCCGGCTCGCGTGTCACCGGGGCCTCGTTGGAGCTAAATAGACAGCGGACCATTACTTTGTGGCATGTTTACGATTGCTGCGCACAGTATGAGTGATGAGGAGGGGAAACGTCAGTGCCAATGACAGGCTACAATGAAGAAGGCTGAAACTGAGAGACTGCTGAGAGATCCAAACCTGGGCCAGGATGAGAGGGGACCTGGTTTAGACCTGGTTTAGATTTGATTTAGACCTGGTTTAGTCCTGGTTTAGTCCTGGTTTAGTTGTGATTTAGACCTGGTTTAGATTTTATTTAGACCTGGTTTAGTCCTGGTTAAGACCTGTTTTAGACCTGGTTTAGATTTGATTTAGACCTGGTTTAGACCTGGTTTTAGACCTGGTTTTAGACCTGGTTTAGACCTGGTTTAGATTTGATTTAGACCTGGTTTAGTTCTGTTTTAGGTTTGATTTAGAACTGGTTTAGTCCTGGTTTTAGACCTGGTTTAGATTTGATTTAGACCTATTTTAGTCCTGGTTTAGTCTCGGTTTAGTTCTAATGAAGGCCTTGGTTGAATTTTTCCATGGACTTAAATTATTCCAGGTTTGGTCATATTGTTTTATTGTTGTTTTATTTAGGCTTTTGTTGTTTTAAGTGCATTTTTTTATTTTTAAATATTTAAATGTTTTTATCGGAATATATACACTTTCTCCTTCCAAACAGATTAGCCAAGAGTCGTACAAAAATACATTTTCATGACTCTGAAAACCCCAACGTCCTGCGTGAAGTTGGCCCCACATCAAACGCAAACCTAAACAAAAAATGTCAATCGTTTGTGATTTGTTTGTGCTGCAAAAAGTTTTGTTTGTGCTTTTATAGTTCTTAAGATATTAGCTATTATGGTTCTTATTAGGTTATGTTATGTTTTCGCTTGAGTCTGTTTGTTTGTTTGTTTGTTTGTTTGTTTGTTAGCAAGATAACAAAAAGTTATGGACGGATCTTGATGAAATTTTCAGGAAATGTTCCGAATGGTAAATCCAACAGATGATTAAATTTTGGTGATGATCCAGAAGAAATCCTGGATTCTGGATCACTTTGAAAACTGAGCTGCTTGGCGGAGGTCTGCACTCTCTGAGTGCTTTTCTAGTTATTAGCTATTTTCAGCCGATGACGTCACCTCACCCCCCTGAAAATGTTAAAAAGGGCTTAAAAAACTGCAAACTACTGTATTACATAAATTCTCTCTGTTTTGTGTGTGCTGTCATTATGTAAGTTATTATTTACTTATTTCTCTGATTACATTACGTCTTTTCCGGCCAGAAATGACGTAATCTAACTTTTTGCCACACAAAACAGCACAAACGATTGACCATTTTGGACCATTTTAGTGTTTTTTTTTTAGTTTCCTGGGCGGCTGGATGACCCCAATTTGACCTATAAAAGAATCGTTAATATCTCAAAAACTAAAGCAGCGCAAATGAAGCCACACGATTGACAGTTTTTGTGTAGATTTGCGTCTGATGGGGGCCACCTTCACGCAGGTCTGTGTGTTTTGTCAGTTATTTTCGTCTGTTCAGTTGGTTGTAGCTCCGTTAGCGTTGGACGTTTGTGGCTTAGTAGTTAACACTGATTTAGTCCATTAATTTCCTCTGACACCCTCTTACCAGTACAGATCATTTCCCTTTGTTTTTATTCACCGCACTGACCCTCCCTCCCCTGCCTACATTAACCTAGAATCCACCTCTCCTTCTCCGGGACCGTCCCTTTAAGCAGAGGGGGGACAGGTTTGGCACGGCTGGCCTCTTTAAAGGGGATGTAAACAGGCTGTGATGGATGGAAAGCTCCGTCTATCCATCTTCCTCTCCCCCCTCTGTCACACACACACAAACACACACAAATACACACACAAACGCACACCGCCCCTCGTCCCCCGTGTGCGTCTCCACCTGAAAAGCTTTAATCTTCACTAAACAGAGTCCTGACAAACTGCCCTCTACTTGGCACCACGGCTGACCTACGCTGGTGTTTGTGTTGATCCTTTTTTTGCTTTAACTGTAACACGTAACCTCCATTTTTCCTCCAGTAATATTCCTCAAAATTATCTGTATTTATTCATGAATTATTAGTATTTTTATTTTGCTAAAAGGCCCATATTACGCTATTTTCTGATCTATGTTATAATGTTACCTGGAGTTGTGTTTTGTTTATTCACACGTTTAACACACAAATTCTGCATATATATATTTTTTAATTTGAGTTCTTCTCTCAAACAGAAAACACTCTGCACCTTGTGATGTTGGTGGTAACACACGAAAGGGCTCCGCTGTGTTTTTAAACTCCATTCGCCTTCACTAGACTCATTTGGATGATTTCAGCCCTGGAATTGCCGATCTCTACTGAACTAAAGGCAAAAAGTAGCTATTAACTTTAAAAACTATCACGTCATGACATCACAAGGTGGAACAGAGCGTTTAGAGTGTTGGAGATGTAGACAGACTAATAATAAAGGGTTAGTTAAACGTGTGAAGGAAACAAAACCCAACTCCAGATGTGTTTTTCGAGGATGAAACGACATTATAACATGGTTCAAAAGTCACAAGGTTTCACAATTTTGCATAATATTGAAAAAAAAAAAAAATCCTAAAAATGTCTGTACACATTTCAAAATACATTTACATTTTGATTAAAACATAAAAATAATGAGAAGGTACAAAAAATTAGTAGAAAATAAATTAATTGTTGGATTGTATCTAGACCAGCCTTGTCCACTGGTCCTATACCCGAACTGTGTGTCCCACTAGCGCCCCCTACGCCCCTGTGCTTGTATCCATCAGTCTGGTCTTCTGAGCGGGTTAAAAGTCCCAGAGAGATGTTCTGGATTCGCTGGCCCGTCGTTACCGCGGCGACATGAAAAATGCACAAGCAAACAAACGTTGGCATGTCATTAATTGATAGCGCCCCCCGACTGTGAGGCTCCGCTATGGTGAGACGCCCAATTTGTCCAAACACGGGATTCTCCGAGCGCATTATTATTCATGGGTGAGCGAGAGACGGTGGCAGAGTGGTTAGCCCGTCTCCGCCCTCTCACCAGGAGGTTGTGGGTTAGATTTCCAGCATTTGCATGTCCTTTCTGTGGTAATCCCTTCACTTGTCCAATGTAAACTGTTGGTAAAACGTTATTATAACAAATTTAGTCGGGATTATAAATTACTTAAAGGTCCCATATAATGCAAAACTGACTCTTATGAGTGTCATAATGCTCTGTTCCAACTTGTGATGTCATGAAGTGGTAGTTTTCAAGTTAACAGCAGCTAACCTTTCTCTTTTGTTCAGTAGAGATGGGAAATTCCAGGTCTGAAATGATCCAAATGATTCCAGTGAAGGTGTGTGGAGTTTAAAAACACAGTGGGGCACTTCCTGTATTACGACATGACATCACAAGGTGGAACAGAGTGTTTTCTGTTTGAGAGAAGAACTTCTGAACCTAAATAAGCATGTGTTAAACATGTGTGAATGAAACAAAACACAACTCCAGGTGTTTGTGATGAGGAAACAAAATTAAAACATAAATTACAAAATTACGTAATACAAGCCATTAAATTAATATTTTTCTAATTAATAATATCATTTTTATTTAGTTACAAAGCCTGAATCATTCTTAATAAACTTTTTTTATTATGAATTAAAGGTCTTTTATCAATTTTTTCCCCATAAATATGTCCTAGTACAGATAAATTGTATACGGAGATCCTGTGGTCCGTTTTGTACCGTCTGCATCTAATTACAAAGTGTTTTATCGTCCTAGAATCAGGAAGTATGTTGTTAACATGCTTGTTGTTGTTAGCTTCACAATGACGCCAAAACACTGGACTCTGGAAGCTGTGAAATGTTCTTGCAAACTGTTTTTCACACTTTTTAAAAGAGTAAAAATCAGGTACGTGGATATATGAATATAGACATATCCATGCTTTGTTAAAGGTGCACTGCGTAACTTTTCAGGTTGCGCACCATGGCGACACTATTACTTTGCCTGTAATGTTCCACAGTACGGTATTAAACTTACATAAGATGCATTTATTCGACTGTGGATTCTGCTCAACCAATGACGTTTTATGTCGAGCGGGATTCGGACCACCGACCTTCAAATCAGTGGACAAACGCTCTTAACAACCGAGCTACTGTCGCCCCAAATCAAAACAATAACATTTCCATGGAAACGAGCAGCTACCCGAAAAGTTACACAGTGCAGCTTTAAGGCTAATTAAGGAGTAGTTATTATAAAGTGGTACCAAATTCTCCGTGTTCTAGCTCAGATGGTTTCATTGGCGGTGTCTGGATCGTGATTCCTCCTCCGTTTTTCCTGTTTTCTTGTGGATTCCTCTGTCCTTCACCGATGCAGGGCAGAGAATTCCGAGGATTGAAGATGGCGGTGGAGACGCGACGTGGAAAGTGGGGCTCGGGTGATTGACGGGAGCTGCCGTCCTGTCAGGCTTTATGTCAAACATAACAGCTTCTATTTGGAGCAGAAAACAGAGCTTTTATCCAGGACATGCACCCTCCATTTTGTGAGCGATCCACTACACGAGTCCGTACGACGTCTGTGAGCCAAAGGAGCAGTCGAGCGGCAGGAGACAAGCCGGAAGAGCAGGTTTATCAGGGCAGGGGGGGATTAAAGATGTACTGTGGAACTTTTCACATTGAACATCTGGAATTAGTTTGTTTCCATGGAACTGTTGTAGCTTTGTAATAGAAGTAGTGTGTGTGTGTGTGTGTGGGTGTGGGTGTGGGTGTGTGTGGGTGTGGGTGTGTGTGTGTGGGTATGTGTGTGTGGGTATGTGTGTGTGTGTGTGTGTGTCGCTGTCTGTGTGTGTCTCTGTGTGTCTCTGTGTGTTGTTTGGAGTGGCTGCTGGTGCAGACTGAATCAATAATTCACTGTAAAGCACTTTGTGTGTTTTAAAAAGCACCCAATGTATTATTAACTGTAGTAGTTGTAGTAGTTGTAGTAGTTGTAGTAGTTGTAGTAGTCAAATTTGATATATGTCAGATTTGTTAAGATGCAAATCTGCTTACATTTTCATTTTTTACACCATCAAAACCAAACAAAAACAAGCTGATCTGTTATGGTCTAAAAAGTTACACAGTGGGGCTTTAATAATACAAGGAGAAATACGCTACAGTCTTTTCATTTTTGGAGCTCGGAGCTTTTGATCAATAACACCGACTCTCCACCCTGTTCACTTGTTTTATTGTCATTGCCTCCATCTTGACTCCTCTATAATTCTATAACCGCACCTGTATTTATTCACTCTTCTCTCGCAGATTTACAAAAACGCTCCCAAGGCTGGAGCCCAACACCGTTTCTTTTCAGTCTCCAGTTTACTGCAGACGTAAGCCTCATATTCCCCCGGTATTTGCGCAGAATAAATCAAAATAAACTTAACTTTGGGTCAGTACTGGGCTAATCGAGGTTTTCACGTTGGACTCTTCACAAATGTCCCTGGAATCTGAATGAGCCGAAGAGAAGCTGAAGAAAAGGCCGTGGAGCCGGAGCACTTTAAATGGTTTTCAGAACTCAAACCCAAATGGTGTTTTACGGAGAAACTGGTGGTTTTTAAACGCAGCGTGTAAAGGATTTCATCAAAGACCCAGCGGGAAGTTAAGTTAAGGCAAAGTAAACAAAATAGAAAAAAATAAATATGTGTTATGACAGGTTTGTGGCATAAGAGTGGGCAAATAATAATTTAATTTTGTTTTATTTTATTTTACTTTATTGCAAGTTTATTTTTATTGTGAGTTTATTTTATTTTTATTGCAAGTTTATTTTTTTTTCATTGCAAGTTTATTTTTATTTTTTATTGCAAGTTTATTTTATTGCAAGTTTATTTTTTTGTTTTTACTGCAAGATTATTTTATTTTTATTGCAAGTTTATTTTATTTTTATTGCAAGTTTATTTTTATTGCAAGATTATTTTTACTTTTATTGCAAGTTTATTTTATTGCAAGTTTATTTTTATTTTTATTGCAAGTTTATTTTATTGCAAGTTTATTTTTTATTTTTATTGCAAGTTTATTATTTATTTTTATTGCAAGTTTATCTTTATTTTATTTTTATTACAAATTTATTTTTATTTATATTGCAAGTTTATTTTATTACATGTGTATTTTTATTTTGTCTGGTGTATTATTTGAGCCAGTGATATCTACATACGTAATGACAGAACTGAGGGTTTCAGCATTTGCTCTTGATAAAACAAAAAATATTTCTAATCTCAACGAGTTTTCTCCGGCATAAATAAATATTAAAGGTGCAACATGTAGCTTTTTTGGTTTGGGTGTCTGTCACTTGTATGCTTCCTTGTTTCCATGGAAATGTTTTATCTTAGCCTGGAAGGTTCCACAGTCTGACTTTCTCTTCACTTTAATTTAATTTTAAGTTGTTGTTTTTTTAAATAATAATAATAATAATAATAATAATAATAATAATAATAATAATAATACATGTATTATTATTATTATTATTATTATTATTATTATAATAATAATAATAATAATAATAATAATAATAATAATAATACATGTATTATTATTATTATTATTATTATTATTATTATTATTATTATTATTATTATTATGCGCTAATAAATATTGAAACAAATGCATTCCTACAGTGAGTGGTGTGGCTACTTCCCCACAAATCCGATCTATAACTTGGCCTAGCGCTGTCCTCTGCTTGTCTCCATGGAGATGAGTTTAATCCCATAAACTATCCCGAAATTAGAACCATTCAACTCTTGTTTTCCTCGTACACTGGCCTTAGTTTTGTCTCACTCAAATCTAAAAACGAAACATGAAAAACAGAAATGGTTCATGGTCACTTACTTTATGCATTCAGAGCATCCTAATTATTCACCGTGATGAATTTAGAAGCATTTCCCCCTTTTTTTTTTTGCCATCATTATATAAAACAAACAACAACTAGCATCCTAACACACACTTCCTCATTATCTGACAATAAAACATAATAATTAAATGCAGTTGACAGTATGTTAGTTTTATAGCTCAAAAATACCTACAAAAACCGGCATTCTAACTGTGAGCGGGGTCGCCTCTCCACAGATCTGACCTGTAACTTGGTCTGGTTTGGTCTCCATGAAGATAGAAACGTTTAAAGCCATACTGTGAAACATTCCAAAGCGATAACACCTTCATGGAGACAAACATTTGACGGACCCTCCACCGGAAGAGTCCTGACTGCTGATTATTCCTCGTAGATCACTTTCAGTTCCTACACTTTAACCCTGATGCCACGGAGCCAATGTCTCACTCCATCTTTGGCAAATCGCGCGCGTATTAAAAAAAACACTACAAGAATCCACAAGCCGAAGAGTTACTGCGGAAAACCTTTATTTGGCAACAGAAAGACGGATATTTTCAGCTCACGGAGAGATACTGAGCACTTCTTTCTCCATATATTTACAGCCCTGGAAAAGATGTCTGCATTTTTGAGCCGGGGACGGTGATTTACTGCGAGTGATATCGGCGAGTGTCTGTTTTATGATTTTTGCCGAGCTGCTTGAGTTCGGCAGGGGAGATAAAAAGAGGGAAAGTGCACGCGATTTGTCAAATGGAAGTGTGGGTATTAACTGGGTGGAAGAAGATGAAATGTGGAAAACAATGGATAGAACAAGAGTCTCCTCCGTGTCGGCAGGGAAATGACTCCGGAGCGGGGTTATCGGTGAGAATATAGAGTCTGGGGAAGTTTACTTTAGCGGAGTTTGAATTGAAAGGAAAATAGGGGAGTTAAAGCCCCACTGTGTAACTTCTCTGCCAGAAAATAGACCATATTACGCTATTTTCTGATCTACAGTGTGTTGTGGAGTTGTGTTGTGTTTTTGTTTCATTCACACACGTTTAACACACAAAAAACTCTTGCATGTTTAGGCTGAGTTCTTCTCTCAAACTGTGTTCCACCTTGTGATGTCATGTGGTAATACAGGAAGTGCTCCACTGTGTTATTAAACTCCACGCACCTTCACTAGAATCATTTGGATCATTTCAGACCTGGAATTGCCAATTTCTACTGAACTAAAAGTAATAAATGAGTAGCTTTTTTATTATTTATTTATTTATTTTTATTTCAAATATACACTCACTGGCCACTTTATTAGGTACACTTGTCCTAAGTCTAGTTTGGTCCTGATGTAGACTTGGGGTTTGGTTCAGGTTTACTCCTGGTTTAGTTCTTGGTCTTGGAAAGGATTTTGTTGTTTAGTTGTAAATACCAGTTTAGTTAAAATTTTATGTGGAGTAACTCAAGCTTTAACAAAGACTTGACCAGGACAGGACCAGACTTAAACCGGGGCCAAACCGGGACTTCACTGAATTTAAACCGGGGCTGAATCGGGACTACAATGGGACTAAACCAGGACTAAGCCAGGACCCCACATGGACTGGACCAGGACTAGAGCAGGACTAAACAAGGACTGAACCGGGACCCCAGCTTTCTTGATTTAATCTCAGGATTAGAGTACGATTTAGTTTATCATTAGAGCAGGTGTAAAAAGTGTACAATGTAAAATACAATGGTATAAACTATAATATTCCAAGAGGCTTAAGGATTCATATTCACAGGGCTCAGAATGTGCAATTTCTGCATTATGCGTTATACAAATGTAGAGAAATTATCAATACATTCACATTTTCACATTTTATATTTCAAATTCCATATAAAGTGCTTTTGTTTTCACGGCTTTGGGATTTGTGCAGTAATTTAAAGTTTATATAAGAGAAAAAGAGGATTTGAAATACAACAAATTTGGGTTTCTGACTAGAAAATTTGCAGCAATGGATATGAAATTTTGATAGGATTAGAAGCAAGTTCAACATATACTTTTTTTTTTTTTTTTGCAGGAATCTCAAAAACACCAAAAAGTGCATGTTTTACATTCAGTTGTGTGTTTGTATCGAGCTTTCTATTCACAAACAAAAATATAAGATGTTAATTTAAAAAGTTCTGCTTCATGACATCACAAGGTGGAACAGAGCATTTTGAGGTTTGGAGATGTAGACGGATTAATAATAAAGAAACAAAACACAACTCCAGGTTTGTTTTTGAGGAGGAAACAACATTAGAACATAACAATATAAAACAATACAGAACATTTAAAGAGGGGAATTTTACTTCTATGGGGTTTTATTTCACATATTTACATCACCATGTTTGTTTTACTGTTTTGAAAATACTAAATTCATCAAAAACAATTTATTAATGTATTATGTTTTACAAGTTACACTTTAGTTTTGCTCTCAATCAAAAGTCACTCCCCCTTCAGAGCACTGTCAGGAGCATCAGGTTTGTGAAGTTGTTGTGTTCAGTTTGTGTCATTTGTGTATTTATGGAGAATTGTCGTGTGGGAGGATGGGTGACGTAGGCTTGTGGGCGGAGCCTCGTATAGAATCTTACAGCTAACCGTAAAGAGGGTTTGAATAGGGTCTGGGAGAGATCACTAGATTACTCAAACATGCATGGATGACTCTAAAACCTCTTCAGAAGGGTTTTTGATGTTATAACATGGGAGAAAGCTCCAAAAAGTTGAAGTTTGGATAATTCCCTCGTCTTTAACTTAAATTGTGTCGTTGAACGCACCAGCCTCATTTTGAACACGCGGCTCCTCCACACCGCAGATCTGAGCTGTCACGCCCTCTGCAGCTGTGTCCACTCACTCAGAGACCCACTGCATTTGTCTTCATTGTCTGAGAGTGACTCCCCCTGTACGCAACACCTGCTCCTGTCTGCACTGGCTCCTCTATGCCCCTGTCTGCTCCTGCTCCTCTATGCTCCTGTCTGCTCCTGTCTGCTCCTCTATGCCCCTGTCTGCACCGGCTCCTCTGTGCTCCTGTCTGCACCGGCTCCTATGTGCTCCTGTCTGCACCTGCTCCTGTGTGCTCCTGTCTGCTCCTCTATGCCCCTGTCTGCACCGGCTCCTGTCTGCTCCTGCTCCTCTATGCTCCTGTCTGCTCCTGTCTGCTCCTCTATGCTCCTGTCTGCACCGTCTCCTCAATGCTCCTGTATGTACCTGTCTGCACATGCCTGTCTCTGCTCCTGTCTGCTCCCTGCTCCTGTCTGCACCTGTATGTATCTGTCTGCCCCCTCTGCTCCTGTCTGCTTCTGTTGACTCCTGTCTGCACCTGCTATTCTCTGCACCTGTCTGCCCTTGTCCCCTCTGCTCCTGTTTGCCCATGCTACTCCTGTCAGTCTGCACCTGCTCCTTTCTGTTCCTGTCTACTCCTCTGCTCTTGCCAGCTCCTGTCTGCACCTGTTCCCTCTTGTTTGCTCCCCTTTGATCCTGTTTCTCCCTACTCCTGTCTGCACCTGCTCCTGTCTAATCCTCTGCTCCCATCCACTCCCCTCTGCTCCTGTCTTTACCTGCTCCTGTCTTCACCTGCCCTTCCTGCTCCTGTCTTCACCCGCCCCCTCTGCTCCTGTCTTCACCTGCTCCTCTCTGCTCCTGTCATCACCCGCCCCCTCTGCTCCTGTCTTCACCCGCCCCCTCTGCTCCTGTCTTCACCCGCCCCCTCTGCTCCTGTCTTCACCCGCCCCCTCTGCTCCTGTCTTCACCCGCTCCCTCTGCTCCTGTCTTCACCCGCTCCTCTGCTCCTGTCTTCACCCACCCCCTCTGCTCCTGTCTTCACCTGCTCCTCTCTGCTCCTGTCTTCACCCGCCCCCTCTGCCCCTGTCTTCACCTGTCCCCTTCGTCTTTGTCTCACATGCCTCAGCAAACAGGTCCGTCCGTCACCGTGGCGACGCCATAATCACTCATTCGTCTTCATCAGGTTTGGGGTCATGTGATCAGGGTGTGCACCTGCCGCTGTCTCATGGAGTCACCGCCACAGTCATTTGTAGTGGACTTAAAGCTGCACTACGGAACTTTTTTTTTTTTTTTTTCTGCTTGTGTCTGTTAAAATGTTATTGCTCACAAATACACTGGAGAAATAGGCAGAGTTACTGTGGCCTCTCCACAGATCTGACTTGTAACTTGGCCTGGTGGTGTCCCCTGCTCGTCACCATGGAGATACAGTTTACCGAAACACTGTGGAGACAAGAAAACGAAAATGACGTCATCCACTTTTAACAGAAGTCAAATATTGTAAAAACAGGACATTAAGTTTAGTGAAATTTTAAAGTTTGTAGTTTGAATTTTGACGGGGAAAACAAATTATCAAATCAAATTATTTTAAAGTTGTTTCCTCTCAACATTTATTCACCCAAAGTTTTATTTGGACACTACAAAAATCAATTAACTAAATTAAAATGACTTAAATTAAGAACATTTTACTTTATTTGAGATTCAACTTGACAAATAAAACGGCGGTCTACCTGTGGAAACATTAGATTTGATTTTGTTTATTTTAAGCGCAAAAATTTGTTGTTTTTCTGATCTTAAGTGTAGCAAAAACGTATTTTCGTATTTTCATTGTTTCATTGCAGATCATTTTACTTGTCAGGTGAAATTTAGATGAATTAGATCAATAATGTGATTTAAAATGTCACAGTTCTGACATGAAGATCCACAGGTGTAAACGAAAGTGCAATGTGTGTTTTTAAGAACAGACAGAATTTTAACTCCACACAGTAAACTCTCTCCTCTGACTTTTATCTCTGTCTCTCTCTTTTTTCTGTCTCTCATCTATTTCTCCCATAACTATTACTCCCT